>JARQOC010000002.1:614732977-615095477 GCA_033576535.1 Allobates femoralis | reverse complement strand
CCGTCCTCCTTCCATTGACCCTCACGCTGCAGCTGTTCTCAGTGTAGGAGCTTCGGATGACATCATATGTTTTGCCTCCTATTCCGCTCCCCAGCAGTTTTAGGAATAATCCTGGGTGCCACACTGAGTCAAAGGCCTTTTTGAAATCCACGAAACAAGCGTATATCTTCCCATTCTTTGTATTGTGGACGTGGCTCTTGATGAGGCTGTGCAGAGTATAGATGTGGTCAGTGGTGCGGTGGTTCGGCATGAACCCTGCTTGGCTCTTGCTGAGGACGTTCTGCTCGGTGAGGAAGGTGAGGATTCTCTTGTTCAGGATGCTGTTGAAGAGTTTGCCAGGTTGCTGCTGACACAAATACCAAGGTAATTAGCTGGATCGTACTTGTAATTGTAAAACACTGGGCAAAACTGTCACTGAAAAAGACCTGGGTGTATGGGTAGATGACAAACTCACATTTAGTGGCCAGTGTCAGGCAGCTGCTGCAAAGGCAAATAAAATAATGGGATGCATTAAAAGAGGCATAGATGCTCATGAGGAGAACATAATTTTACCTCTATACAAGTCACTAGTGCGACCACACTTAGAATACTGTGTACAATTCTGGTCTCCGGTGTATAAGAAAGACATAGCTGAACTAGAGCGGGTCCAGAGAAGAGCGACAAAAGTCATTAGAGGACTAAGGGGTCTGCAATACCAAGACAGGTTATTAAACTTGGGGTTATTTAGCTTGGAAAAACGAAGGCTTAGGGGTGATCTTATAATAATGTATAAATATATGAGGGGACAGTACAGAGACCTTTCTAATGATCTCTTTACTCTTAGGCCTGAGACTGGGACAAGGGGGCATCCTCTACGTCTGGAGGAAAGAAGGTTTAATCATAATCACAGACGCGGATTCTTTACTGTAAGAGCAGTGAGACTATGGAACTCTCTGCCACATGCTGTTGTAATGAGTGAGTCACTACTAACATTTAAGAAGGGCCTGGATGCCTTTCTTGAAAACTATAATATTACCGGTTATATATACTAGATTCTTTGATAGGGCGTTGATCCAGGGAATTAGTCTGATTGCCGTATCTGGAGTCAGGAAGGAATTTTTTTCCCCCAATGTGGAGCTTAGTGTTGCCACATGGGGTTTTTTTTGCCTTCCTCTGGATCAACATGTTAGGCTATGGGTTGAACTAGATGGACTTAAAGTCTTCCTTCAACCTTAAAAACTATGTTACTATGTTGTCCCCGTTTTTGTGTATTGGGGTTATGAGGCCTTGGTTCCAGATTTTGGGGAAGTAGCCAGCCTGAAGTACGATATTAAATAGTTTTGTTATCGCTGCCAGGATGTCTGGCGGGCTGTATTTTAGCATTTCTGGGAGGATCCCGTCTGGACCGCTGGCTTTTTTACCTCTTATCTGTGTCATCCTTTCTGCTATTTCTGGCAGTGTGATTGGTGTATCCAGAGGATTTTGGAAATCTTTGATCTTTTCCTCCATATCTTTCAGTTTTTTCACAAGCTCTTTTTGTGCCGGGTTCAGTGTTGGGAAATCTGGCGATGTTGCTCAGGCGATCATGCCTGATCGCCCTGTGAAACGCGGCAACCAGCAATGTTGCGGGCGATTCCGCCTATATCCAAGATTGCGAGTGATCGCTTGCTGGGTTGCTGGGCAACCCAGCGAGCGATAGCCGCGGCAACTAGCCGGCGACATCGCCGGTAAGTTGCTCAGTGTGACATCTCACCGGCGATGTTGTCAGGGATGCGCGCTCCCGCGATCCCCGGCAATATCGCCGGCGATATGTCCCTGTGTGACGGTACCCTTAGAAGGATCTTTATCCTGTTTGATGTAATATTTAGTGTCCGATAGAATTCTTTGTGCTTCTTTAATGTACAGTACATATCTCTATCTTGAATTATGACTCCGCCTCCTTTATCTGCTTCCCTTATTATGATTTTATCATTATTTTTCAAATTAGCCATTGCTATTTTCTCTTCCTTAGTGATATTTCACGACAGCGTTTTTTTCAAATCGCGGCAGATGCGGTGAAAAAACCGCATGTGCCGCGATTACTGCATACCGGCTGCACTTGCGGCCCGGTTGCGGTAAACGCCATACAAGGTATAGGCGGACTTGCGGCAGGTGCAGCAAGTGCGGTTTTGCACTTGCGGCAGGTGCGGGCGTGAAAAAAAACGCGGCTGACCGCGTTTTTTTTTCGCGGCCGCACCTGCCGCAAGTGCAAAACCGCACTTGCCGCACCTGCCGCAAGTCCGCCTATACCTTGTATGGCGTTTACCGCAACCGTGCCGCAAGTGCAGCCGGTATGCAGTAATCGCGGCACATGCGGTTTTTTTCACCGCATCTGCCGCGATTTGAAAAAAACGCTGATGTGAAAGCACCCTTAGAGAGCCAACAGATGGCATTCACCAGGCAGCACAGCCCCTGAGCCCCCAGAGGGCACTCACCAGGCAGCACAACCCCTGAGCCCACAGTGGGCACTCACCAGGCAGCACAGACCCTGAGCCCACAGAGGGCACTCATCAAGCACACAGCCCCTGAGTACACAGAGGGCACTCACAAGGAAGCAGGCCATGAGCCCACATAGGGCACTCATCAAGCACACAGCCCCATAGCACACAGAGGGCACTCACCAGGAAGCAGGCCATGAGCCCACAGAGGGCACTCACCAGGCAGCACAGCCCCTGAGCCCACAGAGGGCACTCTCCAGGCAGCACAGCAAATGAGCCCTTCGAGGGCACTCACCAGGCAGCACAGGACCTAAGCCCACAGAGGGCACTCATCTGGCAGCACAGGCCCTGAGCCCACAGAGGGCACTCACCTGGCAGCACAGGACCTGAGAGCAGGATCAGGAGTCTCCCAGTAGCAGAGAGTGCTCCCAGCCAAGTCCCAAAGTGGAGCTGCCACATGTAATGGAGGCCTCCCCCGGGGTGTGAGGCTGCAGGAGCCTCCAGTGACGTCACACAGTAGGCACAGTTTGGATGTTAGTTGCGGGAACTTTCAGAGACACTCTAGAGCCAGTGCAGTCTCCTAATGAGATGAACGGTGTGACAAACCAGGACTCCCCTGGATGTGATGTCACACTGAAGCAGTACCCCCTTGTGTTACGTTACGGCCGCACATTTCTATCAGCAGCAACAAAGGACAGCTCTCCACAGCCACGCCCACTGCGCGCCGATAGGGCAAGGCATGATGACGGCCACGAACAAGCTGATACCGGACTTTGTGATTGGTGGATTTCTTGTAGGGATTTAAAGGAAGTGTCCTGGGTGTGGGATGATCCAAGGAAGAGTCCCAGAACCATCAGTGCACACAGGTTGTTTTTTTGTTATGCAAAAATGCAGTCGTATAGAGGTGCGTCCTTGTAGACGCACATCCATGTAAATCGGGCGCCCGGCGCTGGGATTGGCGGTCGCATGGGGCTGAGCAGCGCCAGGAATTCCAGCTTGAAAGAGCTGTAGTTCTCTGGGTTCCTCTCGGTAGGACGGATCTTCGTACTTGCGTAGGCAATTACACGTTCTTTGCCCTTCTGCTCCTGTGACAAGACAGCTCACAATCCTACATTGCTGGCATCTGTATACAGCACGAACGGTAAGTTGTAATCGGGATGGGCCAGGATTTCTTCTACGGTCAGGTCCCTCTTCTGCCTGAAGGAGTTCTCTTCTTTCTCACTCCATTCAAATGGAGGGCCAGCAGTCTTGCCCTTCTTGGTCTGGCCTACCAGGAGATCTTGCAAAGGCGCTGCCATCTTCGTGTAGCCCTTTATGAACCTCCTGTAGTATCCTACCAGCCCCAAGAACTGACATACCTCTCTGATGGTTGTTGGTCTTGGACAGTCCTTTATGATGGTTATCTTTTCAGGGTCTGGTGCTACTCCTTTTGCACTGAACACATGCCTGAGATACTGAACTTTTGGTTTAAGTAAATGGCAATTTGATAGCTTCAGCTTCATCCCGAACTTTGACAATGCTTCAAATACCTCAGTCAGGTGTTTCAGCTGTTCTTCATAAGTTTTTGAATACACTATGACGTCAACCAGGTAGAGTAGCAGAGTCTCAAAGTTTCGGTGCCCGAGGCAAAACTCCATCAGTCTTTGGAACATTCCGGGTGCATTACAGAATCCAAATGACATGCTGTAAAATTTACACAGGCACATTGGTGTTGTGAACGTGGTCTTCTCCCAGTCGTCTTCTGCAACGGAGACCTGCCAATACCTACTAGTAAGATCTAAGGTGGAAAAGTAATTAGCAGCTTTCAGTGCAGCAAGTGACTCTTCAATGCGGCGTAACGGGTAAGCATATTTATGTGTTATGCGATTTATTTGTCTGTAATCAACACACATCCTCATGGTGCCATCTTTATTCCTAACTAGGACCAGTAGAGCTGCCCAGGGGCAACAACTATCTTTAATAACCCCAGCCTTCTTCATGTCCCACAACATTTCCTTGGCATGCTGATAGTGAGCTGGTGGTACAGGCCTATATCGCTCTTTAATGGGTGGATGGTTTCCTGTGGGTATGTGATGGTGTACCCCTTTTATCCATCCAAAATCTAGTGGATGCTTACTGAAGACCCGTTCATACTCCTGTACTACCCGATAAACTCTGTGGTTCTGGTGAAAAGGGGTGGAATCAGTGTCTACATGCAGCTGCTGACATGAGTCCTCCAGCTGTGCCTTGGAGTTGTTGTCCTCCGCCGGGTTTGGCGGTATTAAGGGTTCCACTGCCTGGATTGAGTTGTTGCTGACAGTGAACAGCTTGGCAATGGTAGCATATCTAGGCAGTTTGACCACCTCCTCTCCACAGTTTAATACACGTACGGGCACCCTCCCCTTGCGTACATCAACCACCTCCCTGGCTGGATTGTGGGCCTACTTTCTGAGTACATGGGCTCGATCACTGCCTGGTAATCCTGCCCTCTGAGTGCTATTGCTACCCGACCATATCATTATTTCACTTCTTGGGGGTAACACAATGGAGGGCACCTCGGCCGCTGCCGTATGCTCTAGACTGCCGAGCCCTCAGCTGGCTCAGCAACAACAATCCACTCTCCGGGCAATGATACAGGACAAGAAAAGAAGCCCCCCTTCTCTCAACTACCTTTAGCCTGCCTTCTCAGGTTCCCCTCCTCCCCCTTTTTCTCACTAGCCCTCAGCCTGCCTCCTGGCTATAAATAGCCTTAACTAGGGGCAACCTCCCTCTTACCATCCTGATCCCCAGACGAACATCAACGTCGTCGATGGGTGAACAAACAATGATCGCTTCGCCGAACGGATGATGTACGCCGAACATAGATCCTAGGAGCAGAGGTAAGAGAGGACCAGCCGGGAGAGAGCCAAATGGCTTGCCTCCCTTGTGGGCAGCAGCTCCCTCTCGGGTGGCCCGCAGAGCATAGGGTCCACCAGGCCCACCGGTAGCGGCGATGTGCTTTATGCTCATTACATGTCCACATATACAGCTGGGCCTTATGCTCATTACATGTCCACACATACAGCTGTGCCTTATGCTCATTACAGGTACACACATACAGCTGTGCCTCAAGCGGATTACATGTCCACACATACAGCTGTGCCTTATGCTCATTACATGTACACACATACAGCTGTGCCTTATGCTCATTACATGTACACACATACAGCTGTGCCTTATGCTCATTACATGTCCACATATACAGCTGTGCCTCAAGCTAATTACATGTCCACACATACAGCTGTGCCTTATGCTCATTACATGTCCACAAATACAGCTGTGCCTCAAGCTAATTACATGTCCACACATACAGCTGTGCCTTAGGCTCATTACATGTCCACATATACAGATCTGCTCTGTGCACATTACATGCCCACACATACAGCCCCACCGACAGCCCAGACGCAGGCGGAGGGCCAGGGCTGGCAGGGTCGGGCCACCTCTGCTTGCACCCAGCATCTCAGCGGCCCCCTTTGGCACCCTCGTGGGGGCCCCCTCATACAGGCACAGGTCGGCCGGTGGCGGCCGCACTCCACGCGGTCGGGCCCCTCCCCTTGAATGCACCCGGGTCGTGCCGCCCGGCGCGGGAACCCCCCGCCTTCGCCGGCCGTGGGACGGCACGGCTCCGCTCCGCCCCCGGCGGTCGCGCCGCCCACTCACCGCGCGGGCCTCCGCTGCGGCGCTGGCGCCTACTATCCTCGTACCGGTCATTATCCACAGCCAGGAGCAGGGGCCGCCGCCGCGCTCCCTCCACCTGGAGCGCGCTCTTCTCGTGCAGCCCCTGCTCCACCGGGGTCCGCGGTCCCGCGGGAGCCGCGGCCTGGTCCCCGGTCCACCGCGTCACTTCCTGTGGCGCGGCCATCGCCGCGTTCTGATTGCCGGCCCTTCGCGTCACTTCCGGTGACGTGGCCAGCAGTGACGCGGCCGTCGTGATCGGAAGTCGAGCGCGGCTTCCGACCACGCAGCCCTCACAGCACCAATTATTGGGATAAGTGTGACATCTCCAGCTCTCGCTCAGGAGAACGTGATATAGGAAGATAGGATGGCAGTATGTGGCCCCTCATTATTACAGGAGACTGCGCCCCTGGGTGCACGCTGGACACCGGTTTAACAGTTCATACTTTATCACTTTGTTATCCATGCTTTTGCTAGAAAGCCAGACAGGGCTCTCAAAATTTGTGGCACATCTGATAAACAGGGAAAACTGGAAATCTACTCAATGTTTCATATACAAGTACCGGTTATTATGCACAAAAAAAAAAAAAAAAAAACTGCCATAGGTAATATCCCCAGAAGCTAAACTTTATACCATGGGAGACACAGCATAGTGGTTAGCACAGCGGACTGCCACGTAAAGGTGCCCAGTTTGAGACCGGGTACATACGTTTACATCATTGCATCCAACATTAATTTCTTCATGGCAAAACTGTCATTATTCTTACAATAAGAGCCAAATAAAGACGGAGAATCATTTGCCTGCATGGCTTTAAATTATGTGGCATGTGTTAGTATTTTACAGGCACTGATATGAACAACTCAGAGTTTTTAAAGACTCAAATCTATAAGATGATACACTGGGGAAAAAGATCTGTCAAGTCCTCTGTTGCTGCAGTCTCCGTATATGTTCCCCGAGCTATCAATTAATATATCATCATTATCCAATACATGAACAATACAGACCTGGATAAACAAATATTTGTTGCTGAATGTCAACACTGTATATTAGATTCAATCCTAACACAAGTTCATACAGGAATGATGCAAAACCCTGTCTAGTACCATATACCACGTCACCAGTCACTCCCCAGCAACAATAATTGCTCAGTTGCATGTTTAATTTATTGTCACCACTACACCTTGAATACAACCGCACTGTCCTTATGGCAGCTTGCAATCCATTAACACACGTTGCTGTGCCTGCAACCTAGGCTCATGCAGAGGGTGAATGTAGAGTTATAGGCAATCTGGGTTCAGCTCTGCTCATGTTTAAGCTGCGCAGCAGGTGCTTACGTACATACACACCAGGACAAGCGTATACACTCTGGAGTCAGATCTATATACACACCAGCAAATATAATAAATATGCGTGTATAACATCCCTAATAGTTTTAACAGCAGGTTATACCATACTGCACAAGGATGCCCCAGCAGTTGCCCGCATCTACAATACATATCTCAAGGAATAACCTTCTCCTTTCAGGGGAATCCGCACACGGGTTGCCCCAAGTGCTAGTATCATCATCTCCCTTAAGATTACACGAGAAGGGCGATCTCTCAAGACCCCAAAAGGAAGGTTGAAAGTCGGGGCGATTTATGGCCCAGCGCTCCTGCAATGGTTAACGCGCATGGTATGCCATCACGGAAACTGATTCACATTTCAGCCATATACATACATTTACTCACACCGTTTTGCCAGCGACACGTAAGTGTCTTATTTCCACAGCAGGCTGCAGGTACAGGTTGGCACAATTCAGGTAAGATTGGGATGTATGACAGTGAGTCTCGCTGGGCTGGTACGCAAAATAGGATGCAGCTCTTTGGCTATATTAACCCCTTAAGGGCCAAGCCTCAATTTGCAATTTTATCGGTCACATTCTGAGGTTATATTTCTTGAACATTTCAACATATCCTATTGGTTACAAGACAGACTTTCGTGACATGTTGGACTTAATATTAACAGTAAATTCAGCTGGTTCGTTAGGCAGATAACTAAATTCAGGTCTGCAGATGGGACACATCGGGCATTGGTCGGTAGTTTACCTCTCGCCCACGGCTACACGCTGAAGTACACAACCCCGCCTAGCGTGCAACTTACCACCGCCCACATAAGGTCCAGTATTAGTGTTGACAGCCGCTGCCCCGAGACGTATTATCAGCTACACAGGCTTATATAAAAAAAAATATTATAACTGCTGGGGAACACTGTTGAGTTAGACCATACGGTCGAACGTCTCGGTCCCTGGGAATAAAGCCCAGACGACTAATCTGAAGGAAGTGCCGCTTCTAATGTCTTTTATAGTTAGATAATAACAACAGCACAAGGTACAAAAAATTATTTAACAGGTAGCAACACACCACGTAAGCATAAGAGAAACATAATTAAGTACACCGGTTTTATATATTAAAAAAAAAAAAAAAAAATTAATAATAATAAATAAATAAATAAATAAATTGGTTCCGGCCGTACAAAAAGTAGACACACAGCACTTCCCAAGGAAAAGGGGTAAGTTACACATTAGTACAACCATAACCATAATGGTTGGGGATATATCCGCTACTACAATATAAGCCAACCAGCCTCCCTTAGCCAGGGCCCACACCTCGCAGGGCTAGTGCAAAAAAGTGAGTGTGGAGGGGTATAGGCAAGCTCGCAGGCTACGACTCAACCATGGCATAGAGGCTACCGGTCGTTATGTCACACACCTGTTAAATGACTGCAACTTTGAATGGTCAGCAGGCATTCCCGCAACAGGGCACCAATACCCCGTTGCACTAAGTCATCCTGTTTCCAATCATATGGCATAGGGCTGGTTGCAATATTGTGTTAGTCACCACGAAGCTCGGCTGTTTACTGCAGCAATAGCTGTTGCTTTTTAGGGAGCGCTACACGTTAGTGCACCAGTAATGAGTCAGCCCACCGCCCGGGGGGGCCACGGCATGACGACATAATAGCATGTAAAGAAAGGGTGGTAATTCGCAGCAGGAGGTCCAAGCAAGCCAAAGTATATGGTTCCCCGTTTTCATCCGGGGTTCCTATATGCCCCTTGGAGGCCATACAGCAACACTGCGCCTCCTGCACTCCTTCAATCATGTTTTCGAGTAAGTAGAGGGTCCCCCGCTTACCGTTGCAGTTCGCCAGTTTGCTAACAGTTTCTTTAGGAAAGCGGATCGCCAACCAAACCAGTATGGCACACATTCCGGTCAGATCAGAGCTGCAACGGAGGCAGCGAGAGCGGGCTTTTTTCAAACCACGAGATACAACAGGTGAATGGATGGAAGTCAGACTCCTTTTCCGGTATGTAAGACCAGATTTACTGTGAACAGGACGATGCACGGGCGTCCCCCACCAAGACTCAGCATTCCCCGCCCTTCTCCTCACTCCGCTACTCTACTCCTCTTCTCCTCTCCGACCACTTCCCTCCGGCTCCCCACTTCCAGTCTCCTTTTTCCCCCTTCTTACTTCAGCTGGTTCTTCTCTGCCTCGGCTCCGCCTCCCTTCCCACCTTTCCTCATTACCTCTAAAGCTCTTCTTTCTCTTTTACCCCCCCCCCCCCCCCCCCGGTAACAAGGAAGTGTAATTTTCTTTTATAGGCACCGGCAGAGCCTCGGGCGGAGTCTTGGGTCAAGCAAAAAATGTATGGGCAGACAAGCGGAGAGGAAGCCAGGAGAGGCAAAAACTTCAGTCTGTGAAATCTTGAGGTCCATCAGAAAACTGCAATAGACTCGACATGGGTGCAGGTGCTCCCAGAGGCAGTGGCCAATTTTCGAAGTTAGTAACGGATCCAGTGATATTAGTAATACATGCCGGGAGCGACGAGTTGGTGTCCATAAGGACTCAAGAACTGTTGGTGAGCATGAAGTCAGTTTAAGAAAGGTTGGATCTCTTTTAATTGCACAGTGATAATATGGTCCGCTACGCTGCCAAATAATATATGGCTATGAGCAAAGAAACCCGTCAGTGGTTGAACGCTCCAGGAGACAGGTCAACGCACGAATTGCGTGGCGAGTGGTGGTCAGGAATGGCCTGGTAGTACACCACGACATTATACAGAACGAAGTGAAAGGTTTCCTACCCTCAGACGGAAGCAGCCTAAATGAGTTAAGGTCGGTTATATTCCTGTCGGATATCCTAGACGGGGTGGAGGAAGGTCAGAAACACGTGTGGGGGGGTCGCAGCTCTGGCTCTGCTTAGAGCAGCTCCTTGGCCGGTGGAAGGGGGAGTTGATAAAATTCAACCTGTCCAGGACGGCCTAGGCATCGGGCGCCCCTCCTACAGGGCGTCAACTGGGCTAGGACGGCCAGGGCATCAGGTTTTGCCTCTTCCCAGGACCTAAGGCTGATATGCCGCACAAGGCCGGTAGGCCGTTCAAGGCTGTTACGCCACAAGGCTGTTAAGCCTCCAAGTGAGCCTGTGGGCTGTTATGCCCAAAACAACATAGAGCTGCGGCCATAACCAATCCACCCCCTTTTTTATTAATTCCTAACAGTTCCGTCGGTCCCATTGTTAGTGAGCGCCCACGTTCCGCCTTCCAGTATAGTTATCCGTTGTGTTGCATGTTTTAATAAAGCTTTGAAAATTACAACGTTGTGGTCTCAATCATTGCACGGCGAGGGGAACCGAGTAGCGGGTCTCGGCAGTCTGTGGATCGGGTCTATCACCTGTACACTGCCAATTTCTCCACCGGACAGGTTTACCTGATATCTCTGCAGGAGGGCTCTGATCTCCTTCAGTAGAACCCTCTGCTGCCCGATGCTAGCAGTTTGAGCAATCTATTGAAGTAAAAACTGCACTTCACCTAGACAATCTTCAATTACATTTGTGCCTAGTATTTGCAGATTTCTTTCATTAGGATCAGCTTCAACCACAAAAAATCCTTGTCTCTTTAGCTCCACCCTCCCCACTTTTATTGTTCCCTCCCTAAACCCTACTTGGTTTACTGGTAACCCATTTACAGCATAAATAGTGAGGTCCGGATCTGGACGGGTAAGCTCAGTATCAGCACAGAATCTCTTATGGTATCGTCACCTGCGAGCCAATGACCAATAGTGCAGATGTGGGGATACCATCCTCCCACATATCTATCATGCCATTCAGATGGGCCTGGTCATCTTATTCCTGGGGGTTGGCCCTCGGCCCCAGGGGTTGCTGGATTAAAGTACACGACCTGGCAAGGTGGCTCGCCTTGTTGCAGCGGCGGCAGATGGGTTGTCCTGATGAGTTGTAGCGGTCGTTGATCCTTCCTCGAAGCTATGGGGTCTTCCTTCCCCGCATCCACGAGACGTCCTCAGAGCTGTCGGTTAGCTAGATCTTTCCTGACAACTTGGGCTCTGGCTTGAGCTGCATGGTCACATCTTTACTTAGCTGTTGCACCTGGAAGCAGAGGTTATCAGAAGCACCAAGTGTCACAGCTTGTCCATTAGCTTCTGCTGCGGTCAAAGAAGAGGGCGCCACTTTGAGGGGAGGTGCTGACTTGCCATGACTGGGGTGCAGGGTCTGCAGTTATGGCCTGCTCTTTTAAGACAATAAAGTCGTCAGTCCTGAGGGGGAATATAATGGCATACAGCGTGGGGCTAAAGAAGCGGGTTAAAAAACAATACTTAGCTGCCAGCACTAAGGTGCGTGAGACATATTCCATGTATAAACTAACGATGGCAGAGCGGGACAAAGAAGCCTGGTTGATTGCAAAAAGAGAGTTTGATATATGGGCGGGGAGACGGGAAGACTTATACAAAAGTAGGTTAGAATTGGATTTACATAGGTTCGGAGACAAAGCTGGGTGTATCCTAGCACAATTGGCAAAGGGTAGACTGAATTCCACACCCATCTCGACAATAACAGATAAACAGGGAAACATCTGGTCTGATCCGAGAGATATATCACGATCACTAGGAAAATACTTTGCATCCCTATATAGAGACGAGGGAGGGGTAGAGGGAGAGGGATCAACTTGGTTTCAAAAGATTAAACTTCCAGGCCTGACGGAAGAGGATAGACAACTTTTAAACGCCCCCGTATCATTAGAAGAGATTGACTACACAATAAGACGGTTAAATCCAGGTAAAGCGCCAGGTCCAGATGGTTTCAATGGAGCTTTCTTTAAGGCTCTTAGAGAACAATTGTCCCCCCGTTTTAGGGGACTTATTTAATGCCATCCTTCAGGGTGATCCTATCCCAGATAGGATGAATGTAGCTCACATTAAACTGATACCTAAACCAGGCAAACCTTTGACAGATCCTGCGAGCTATAGACCCATCTCACTAATTAATCAAGACCTAAAGATACTCTCAAAGATAATGGCTGATAGACTAGCCTCTATCTTTCCTAGAATAATACATCCACATCAAGCGGGCTTTGTGAGAGGGCTCTCGACGGTCACCAATATCAGAAAGGCTATGCTCCTTGTAGATGCGGTGAACCGGAGGGAATGGGATGGTGACAGTGACCCAGCCATGATCACCATGTACGCTGAGAAAGTGTTCGACAATGTGAGGTGGTCATGGCTGGATCAAACTACGGTAGTAGGTCCCTTCAGGCAATTTCTAAGATCCGTATATAGCTTACCAAAGGCCTGTGTCAGTATACCAGGCTTTGTTTTCTGACACATTCACATTGGAGAAAGGGATACGGCAAGGTTGCCCGCTGTCTCCACTCCTTTTTAATTTGGCAATAGAACCGCTGGCCCTATACCTCGAATCGCTAAATCTTTGAGGGACTGAGGTTAGGCAACAGCGAGGTAAAACACTCTATTTGTCGATGACATTATTCTCTTCATGCAGAACCCGAAAAGAGATCTATCAGATGTACTGACCACATTTGAGAGGTTGGGCACATCTTCTGGATTGCGCCTAAACAGAGATAAATGTGAGATTCTCTTTATCCAAAATGCAAGCGGTTCCAAGAGAGGGGAAACGCTGGGAGGAATTAGGATAGCAAGAGATAGCATTAAATATTTAGGCATTTACACTGCGAGATCGGCAGGCCACATGTATAGGCTAAACTTTACCCCTATTATAACTAAAATTGAGCAGGAACTGATTAGGTGGAAAGGTCTACCACTGTCGTTATTGGGACGTAGCCATCTTATTAAAATGATGAGCTTCTCGAGACTGCTTTACCCGCTTCATACGCTCCCGCTGCTATTGTCTCATATAGATAATAGGAAACTAAATGTCGCCTTCTCGAAATTCCTATGGAGAGGCAGGAGACCTAGAATCGCCATGCATGTTTTATTACGACCAAAGGAAGAGGGTGGCCTCCAGCTCCCTGACGTGAGAGGTTACAAGCTAGCTTGCATTATGCGTATTGTCTTAGACTGGATCAAAGGTTCGAACAAATTTTCTGATGCAGACTTAGAGGGGGAAATGGCGAAACCATGGGAATTGCATTCCCTCTTACACACACTACTCTCTCATCTGCCGAGACATCGAACAAGCTGCCGTAGCTAGAGATACCATAATGACCTGGAAAAAAGTAAGAATGAAACTAAATCTATCATGGAAAATATCTAGATGCCTTAATCCCTGGTCATGCCCAGCTTTCGCACTAGGGCACGAAAATCCATTGTTTAGATCTTGGAAGGTGGCGGGGGTTAGGACTCTTGAGGATCCCATGCATGTGGAGGAGAAGAGATGGCTAACGGGAGAGGAAATTCTAACTAAGTACAATTTCCCTAATATACATATTATGCAATACCAGCAGATTCGTCATCATCTCCTTTCCAGATTGCTGACATCTCGGGGGAGTTCACTAATGCAGTTTGGAAGGATTTAATGGCTTTACGAGTGGAAGACACATCGATTTCGACCTTATATAGCAGGTTGCAGCCCATTCTTAGACCATCGAAACCATGTAAACTTTTCTCTAAATGGAAGAAATATTTTAAAGACCCGGAATTAACCCAGAAAATTTTGGATGGTTGGAATATTCTCAGAAAAAACGTATCTAATGAACAATGGAGAGATACACATTTTAGGGTGATGCACGGGGCCATACAGGGTTTCAATATCTTACCCACACTCACCAACGAAACTCGCTGGGTACAACGCCCTAAATGTGATACACGGGTTATGGTCATGTCCAGCTACTCAGAAATTTTGGGAGGGGGTGGTGAGATTGGCTTCGGGTCTATATGTCAATGAGGGGAGACTCGACCCCATGCTCTGGCTTTTTCACACACGTCCTCCTCATACGCTATTTCACTATATAGTGATACTAGCCAAAAGGCTTCTTCTCCAACATTGGCTTAGAGACACCGCTCCAGGGGTAGAGGAGCTCTGTACTGTCCTAAAGAAAGTTATGACTCTTGAGTCTATGGAAGCCTTAAGAAACCCGAATAGTCTCACTAAGAAATGTTTTCATAAATGGAGGTTCTTTATCGAAAAAGAGCTCTCGGAAATAGAAATTGGGACATTAATGACTTTTTTTTAAACATACGATGTGGTATGCCCAGGAAGAACTGGTAGGCACATTGGGGAAACTATCATGTCTAGAATAAATAGGTGAATCTATTTTATTGTATGATTGAAGGCTAATTACTAATACGTGGAGTGGCTCTGGATTTCTCTTAGGGTTAGGGATAAACCAAGAAATTATAATGAAGAAATTTATAAATGGTTAAACAGTTCGGCTTTATTTTAGCTTAGATATTGTTGATAAAACCCCTCGAGATATATTGATTTATGCTTTTATTGTCATGTGCAAATGGGGTTTGCTTAGTGTTGGCCTAATGCATATTGATCTGTATGTATTGCAACAACAATTGTTTGTTTAATATGATGTGATTTTATGTCTGCATGCATATTGTTCAGATGTCAACAAAGTAAAAAAAAAAAAAAAAAGGGTCCTCATTCAGAGACAGGGTGTTCCTCCTCCTGCTCCCAGCGTGTACATTCTAGTGTGAAACTGGAAGCTGAAGGTCGCAGCAGATTTTCTCTCTCCCTCTCCCAGACACCAGATTGATCCTATTCTCATGTTGTAAGCTGGATATTCTTAATTCTCAATAAATGAACATTCTCTGTTGCATGCTGTGGACATCACGCTGATTAACCCGCTGCTAACACTTAGGTTTGAAATATTGCATATACTATGATACAACATTTTGCTTGCTTTGTAATATACTTCATACTAGTTTGTATGCTTGTTAATATAAGTTTCTGAAAACCAATAAAAAGGATGGTTCACAAAAAAAAAAAAAAAAAGACTATAAAGTCTGCATCCGGGTGTTCTAGGGCCCACAAGCACAGTTTTTACGATAAATGGATGATTGCAATCCCTGAATGAACTGTTCAATCAGCATTTTGTTCTCCTCCAGCACACTGGCAGGGTCTCCCTGCTTTAGGGTCCGCAGCAGGCGTAATACCTGTCTCTAATACTCTAATACTAATACTGTCCTGCGGCCTTTGTCTACAATGGTAAAACCTCATTCTTAGTTCAGCCTCAATGTGGTTCTCAAAAGCAATTTTCAGATTATCAAAGATTTTAGCTACTGATTCTCGATCTGCATCCGACCTGGACTGAACCCCAAGCTCCATTGCACCCATTAACTGTCCTAGTACAACAGACACTCTTTGCTTGCCAGTCATTGCATACAAGTTCAGTACATTACAAATCTTTTTCTTGAACCCAGCCAGGGTATCTGGTTTGCCATCGTATTACGGCTCCCGGGACATACGGCAGGGAGATTGGCATGATCAGTGCCACAGCTCCAGGTGCTGCGGCTGCTCTGCTGGCTGAGGTCCCGGCTGGTGTTTCATTGCGGACAAGATTTGGGTTAAGGACCGTTGCATCAGCTTTCCGCTGCGCTTCCATTTTCACTCACCCCTAGTCAACTTTAGCCAGTCTTTTACAACGGAAATAAGCAGTCGGTGGCTCCTCAGGCGAGGAGTTGAGCGCTTTAAATATTTCCGGATTGGGTCGCTGCGCTTTGTCACTTCTTGGCAGAATGCAGGGCGGTGCTTGTCTTCGTGCCCTTTCAGCCATTATGCCCCCTTTCTTACCGCTCTGTGTCGCAGTTGTGGCGGCCCAATTTTAACAGTCCAATAAAGTTAATACACGGCACACAGTAATCGGTTTTACCGGGCACGGGATCCTGTTCTTGACGCCAAGAAAAGCTGTCCCGCCCCAGGGCCTGGTGTACCCGGTTCTAGGCTTGCAGTAGCTCACAGATTGGGGATGTGTCATAGGCAGCCAATGCCCAGTTCCATGCCCTGGGGCTGCTTTTAAAAAGGGGTTAATAGTTTGTGGAAAAATGAAATGTCTCGTGACGCCACCTACGGTTCCAGATAATATTGGCATTGCTTGCAGACCTCCGGAGTGATGACGATGCAGCAAGATCAAGAAAAAATTCAGCCAGGCGATGCAATCTTCATTTTTTTTGTGAATTTATTTTTGCTTTATGAAGAATAAAACATCAAAGGGGACAAGCCCCTAAACACTGGACGCGTTTCGGTAACACACCTTAGTCGTCAGCATTGCTGACGGCTAAGGTGTGTTACCGACACGCAAAAATAAATTCACAAAAAAAATTAAGATTGCATCACCTGGCTGGATTTTTTCTTGATTTATCTGAGGATTTGGAAGATCCTATTCAGCTGTGAACGGTTTCAAGGTATTTCAGTGAAGCACTATTCACCTTCCCTTTTCCCTCATCACATTTGATGCAGCAAGATGACTACGCACCCCGTAGGTAAAGCGAGGTCCCCGGGGCAGTGGTGGAGAATAGGGATTGTTACACAGGTAGGCGGCTCGTCAGGCGAGGCGCTGACACAGTCTATATTAAGGGCAGGATCAGGGGCCGTAATAACAGACACACACATGCTGGGAGTTTGTTTACGTACCTTTTACTGGTGGTGTTGCAAGGTAACGTCCTTGGTACTGTCCAGGTGGTCGGGTGACAGTTCAGGATTTCCTCACCCGATGAGTTGTGAGGCCTCCTTGTAACTGAGTGTGTGTGGTCTAGTCCTGGCCTGTCTGAAACCTGGCCCGGAACTCTCCTGTGTCTCTCACTTGTATAGCAGGCGATGAGAACCTGCTGAGCACCGCTAACTCCTCTGCTGTCACTGGCTCTGTCAATGGCTGTGCTACAAGTGTTCCTTTGCCAGGAGACTGAAGGCGCCCTGGCCCTCCGGTCTTTTCGGTGTCCGGGTTGCTTCTGCTGCTTCTCTGGGGTGAACCAGTATGGTTCCTCTGCCCCCTCTCTGCCTCGCCTTGCCTCCGACCCTCACCCTTGGATCCCTCACACTGGCTAAGCTTCCTCACTGGCACAGGCCTAGCACGGCTCCGTTCACCGGGAAGTCTTCACAGTCCTCCCTGGAACTGCACTGCCTAACTCCTCCCCCAGGCCTGAAATTAATTTATAAAGGACCTTGCCAGAAGTTGGCAAGTAGAGCTCCCCCTTCAAGTCTGGGATGGAAGGGTTTGCGTATACCTGATGTGGAAATCCTCCCTTCATCAGGTGTTCCTGTGGCAACCGAACTGTAGGGGTGCCACACATACGTGGCTCTGCTCCATACACATTGTACGCACGCGGCTCCGCTACATGCATGTCGTACACGTGCAGCTCTGCTTCGTACACCTCGTACATACTTGGCTATGCTCCACATACACTCGGCTCCGCTCCGTACACTTCGTACACACACGGCTTTGCTTCGTACACGTCGTACACATTCGGCTCTGCTACATCCACACTGTAAATTCCTCCTGACCCCACACATAAACTTCACCATGACAACCAGCACAGCAGAGTCCTGCATACACTGAGAAGCTGATCATGTGACCCTGTGACTCCTCCCCACCATGTGACATCATCATAGGTCCTGTAAGCACAGAGCAGCCATATATGTGGTGTGCGGCTCTGCAGGTGGAGGTCTATGTTCTCTCTGTTCTATTTCTTCATATGTTTCCCCTTCTTATCTCCAGTAATTGTATTATTACACAGGATCTTTATGATGTTACATCGTTATCTTCTCCCCATTCAGGTCCCTACAATATTGAATCCTCTCAGTGGAGATCTTCTGTATAAGAGAATCCTCCTGATTGACCCTTCAAGGATGGATGTGGACAGGGACAAGATGGCGGAGAGGATGTTACACCTCACCCTAGAGATCCTCTTCCGTCTTACTGGAGAGGTGAGAGATTCTGATGACAATGTCACATTACATCATTCTTATCTATGGACAGAATAACAGATGACAGAGCTGGAGAGGTGAGGACTCTGGAGATGTCTGGAGACTGGAGATTTATTAATGTGTCTCTCCATAACCAGGATTACACAGTAGTGAAGACCTCTAGTGAGCGCTGTCAGGACCCTGTGTCTGAGAGATGGAGAAGACCCCTGAGCCCAATCACAGGGCCTCCACCTCACCCCCTGATACATGAGGACATCAATGACCAGAAGATCCTAGAACTCACCTACAAGATGATTGAGCTGCTGACTGGAGAGGTGACACTGCTGGGAATGCTGGGACATTATACTGTAACGCTATGAAGGGAGCAGGGGGGATGATGGCATCATTGTATGTGTCAGGTTCCTATAAGGTGTCAGGACATCACCGTCTATTTCTCCATGGAGGAGTGGGAGTATTTAGAAGGACACAAAGATCTGTACTATGATGTCATGATGGAGGTTCCCCGGTCCCTCACATCACCAGGTAATAGACAGGATTAAATACACACGGCCTATAATTATCTGTATGTAAAGAATTAATTCAGCCCCTGTATGTGTTTCCTTTAGTTCTGTCCAGTAAGAGGACAACACCAGAGAGATGTCCCTGTCCTCTTCTTCCACAGGACTATAAACAAGAAGTTCCTAATATTTTTCGGGATCATCAGGTAGATGGAGAGAAGGTGTCATGAAATCTTCCTATGATGTGTAGACGGCTGTGAAGGTCTTGTGCTCAGTCTTGTTTTATCCACCAGTATTATGTTTTATACTTGTGTAATGAGAACAGTGGAGATGGCAAGGTTAGAGCTGATTACACAGGTCAACAAAAAAAATTTTTTTTTCTGGTGCCCAAAATATTTTAATGAATTTGGGGTATTTTTGGGGTGCTGATTCTGAATATGCTATCAGTTTTGCCAGATTGGCTCAAGTTTTTGAGTTTTTTGGTATCTTATTTATAGCACTTGTTGGTAAATGCGACGCATCATCTCATTAATTTCTTTGGATTAGTACTTGAACTGAGCAGTTCTCAATATAGTTTTGTGTTAATTAGTGTTCTAAAAGTTTGTTCATAGCTTGATTTTTGCACTAACTTTATGTTGTTGTCTGTTTTCCAGTGAAAAGCATGAACTCATCAAGAAGAAGTTGTCTTAACGATCCAGACTCATTCTGTTACATTTGTGGTGAATATACACTGACAAAACATAGAAGAAACATAACAGACTTCGTTAAAAAAGTGTATTTTGCCTATTTTGGGGTTATGCTTGGGGACCAAGACAAGTTTTGGCACCACACATAGTGTGCAAAGCATGTATCGAATTATTACGAAAATGGAGCAAAGGACAAAGAACAAGCTTCAAATTTGGTGTTCCAATGGTGTGGAGAGAGCAAAAAAATCATCATGATGACTGTTATTTCTGTGCAGTGCAAGTACAAGGATTCAATAAGCATAAGAAACGAAAATGGGAGTATCCTAACATGGAATCTGCAAGAAGGCATGTCCCTCATTGTGAAGATGTGCCTGTACCTGTGTTTACCATGTTACCTGACCTTCCCCACCTGATGATGATGATGAAATGCAGGGTATGGAGCTAAGCATTAGTTCTGGAAGTGAACTAGAATATGAAGGAAGTTTCAGAACACCTACGCAATTTACCCAAGGAGAGCTCAACGATCTAATAAGAGACCTCAACCTCTCAAAAAGTGCATCCGAACTTTTAGCTTCAAGGCTAAGTGAAAAAAATTGTCTGACGCCTGGAACTAAAATTACATCTTACAGGACCAGAGAAGAAGCACTTCTTCCATTTTTCTGTGAAGATGACCTACTTGTATATTGTAAGGATATTCCTGGCCTGATGCTGCAAATGGGTTTACAAGTATATCGTCCTGTAGACTGGAGGCTTTTCATAGATAGTTCTAAAAGGAGTTTGAAATGTGTTTTGTTGAACAATGGCAATCAGTGTGCATCTCTTCCAGTAGCTCACTCAACTAAACTTGCAGAACAATACCAAAATGTCAAAATGGTCTTGGAGAAACTGTGCTACCATGAACATTCGTGGCTGATATGTGTTGATTTAAAAATGGTCAACTTTTTACTTGGACAGCAAAGTGGATACACAAAGTATCCTTGCTTCATCTGCATGTGGGATAGTAGAGCAAAACATCAGCACTGGGAGAAACTGAATTGGCCTCCAAGGGACACCTTGACAGTAGGAGCATCAAACATAGTGAACGAACCTTTGGTGGACAGGGAAAAAATCATTCTACCACCACTTCACATAAAGTTAGGATTAATGAAGCAGTTCGTCAAGGCATTAGACAAAGATGGTAATTGCTTCATGTACATCTGCAGATCTTTCCCTGGTCTTAGTAGCGAAAAACTGAAGGCAGGAATCTTTGATGGTCCTCAAATTCGGAAACTCATTAAAGATTCAAATTTTCCTAAGGAAATGAATGACATTGAAGCTGCTGCATGGTGTAGTTTTGTGTTGGTAGTGAAGAACTTCTTGGGAAATCAAAAGGCAGACAATTATGAAGAACTGGTACAAAACATGCTATTGAGATTTAGAAATCTGGGTGTACACATGAGCATTAAATTGCATTATCTTCACAGTCACTTGCACAGATTTCCAGAAAACCTTGGAGATTTTAGCGAAGAACAAGGGGAGAGATTTCATCAGGATATTATGGTGATGGAGGAAAGGTACCAAGGCAGATGGGACAGACATATGATGGCTGATTACTGCTGGAATCTACAGCGTGACTGCCCCAATAGCTCACATAGAAGGAAATCATATAAAAAGCGCTTTTCCAGCGATTAAATGTCTATCTTTCATGTCTTGTTCATTTTTGAAGATTACTTTCTAAAACTAGTTAAAATAAACTAAAATCAACATTTACTTTGTTAAATTTATTGTATTCATGACAATATCAATAAAGTTAATGCGCGTGTAGCAAAAAACGTCTTTTTTTTTACACATTTTACGAAAAATCTCAAAAACTTGAGCCAATCTGGCAAAACTGATGACATATTCAGAATCAGCACCCCAAAGTTACCCTAAATTCAATGAAATATCTTTGGCACCAAAAATGCTGTTGACCAGTGTTATAGATGTGACTTCATCTTTCTGTGACTTTTACTATGTTTCAGGGTAAAGATCTGACCCATATTAATACTACAGAGACATATGTGAGAGGTAATGAGTGGAGTAAAGAGCAGATCCCTACAGATAACCACCCAGGTGAGTAGTAACCACTAAATGCAGAGAAGTCACAGATTCTTCTCAGTCACTGGCTGTGGCTGCTTTATTGGTGATGTAGTCCGGCCATATCACAATAAAGAAGTTGCCATTCTGACACTAAACCACTGCGTTGAAATTTTCCCAAATACTTTGGGTATTGGAGGTCCCTCTGTTGGAGTTAGAAGCCTCGTACTCACAGCTGCCCAGATCTGTAAACTATAAAGCCAAATGACTGTTCTGAAGTACAGAGTGAGGGTGTCAGAAGAACGAGATGACAGACAGCTAAACTATTTCCCATCGATGCATTAACTTGTACGCTGGGGGTCCTTTACAACTTTTATTGATAGGATCAGTGTAAAACTACAAGAAACAAATGAAAGTACTCAGTGCTATATTTAGCATATCTGAGATACATAACATTAAGTTTGGTGCAGGACACTCAGTGTAATTCTACAACATGGCGAATACACAATAGCTAGAATGGCAGAAAACTGCTTGATAATAACACGTAGAACATAGCAGCTACATTATACAATTTGGTTGGCTCTATTCTCCTATTTTTTTAAATTCCCGTCCCTTGTCATAGCATCATATCCGGCCTGGTGCATTGTAGGGCTGATCACGGCCCGGCTTCAATATGCGCACTGTGCATGTGCCGGGAGCCAAGCCATCCCATGTGATCAGCCCCACAATGCACCGGGCCAGATATGACGCTCCGGCTTGGCGCAATACTATGACAAGGGGGAAAATAGGATTTTCAGAAGGGAATGAAGACGCCCATCGGGGCGTGATAAATAAGGATTGAGGTGGGGACAGGGAGCGAAAGAGGACGCCCAGAGGGGCTAATAACAGTAGCCCCCACTTCATTACCATACCAGCCTGTAAGAAGAAAATGCTTTTTATACACCATCACGGCACACATTTAGGACAGAGAGGGATAGTTAGAATAGTAATAGGAAAAAGCAGGGACAGGTAGTGACAAATTGCTGATTGCAGGAAGGGGGAGGGGAGACCTGCAGCCAATATACTCACAAGGCTCCTCCACTGGATCTAGTGGTTGGCGTCCACCTCAATAGTCATAAGAAATTGTAGAGATGATCCAGTGGCATGCTTCATAATCCTTTTAATTGTGCAATCATAAAATCATCACAGCGCACAGGGGGTGCCGCTGGACGCAAATTTGTTCAGTATTTGCATTGTGCCATTGGCTATATCATATAACTTTTTAAAAGTTTTTTTGCTGATAATATGACATATTGTGAGCCCCTATGGGGAGAGTGAACCCTGGAAATCGGGATTTAAACATATATATATATATTTTTTTTTTTTTTTTTTTTTAAATGCTGAGAAACTTGCCTTAGAAATATATCGGTTTAATATAAGGCAGTGCAAATAAATAAATAAAAAATATAAAATATATAAAAAATAAAAATAACAAACACAAGACACCATATACTACTTGTAGAGTATATATAATAAGTGCAAGAATCCCGCTGGTGTTTTCTCCATGTATTCCAAATTGAATGTAACTTGGGGATTAGCACCTGCCAGCCATAGTAAATAATTAATAATAACAAAAATAATAAAATAAATTAATATAAATAATTATAAATATTCATATCAGATGAATAAGGGTATAAATAATATTCACACTAATAGAATATTAACCTTTAATTTAATAATATTATTTACTGCATATTATAATTATAAAGATTAAGTACATAATAATAATAGATATTTGGCCATATTCCCTTTAATGAGGTTGTTGGACCATATTGTCATTAAAATACAGCCAAAAAAGAAAAAAAAAAGGAAAATTTCTCTTTCCTTTTACCATCCATATTGCAGTTTCTTGTAGAAAGAGTCTTGAGTATAACATCACTTTATAAGAAATAAAATTGTATTTTTATGTGTCTATACTGGGTCATTCTCTGGGTCAGGCAAGCAAATAGTTAAGATCCTTCACTGATTGGTATCGTCTGTGCACAGGAGTTCATTCATTTTTTTTAATTGTATATATGTCTGTATTTTCATTTTGAATGTTGCTGATGATTAAGGAGGTCTGTTCCTCTGAAACGCGTCCAGCGGCACCCCCTGTGCGCTGTGATGATTTTATGATTGCACAATAAAAGGATTATGAAGCATGCCACTGGATCATCTCTACAATTTCTTATGACATGTAGTGACAGCTTGGGGTGCTTAACCCCTTCATGACCCAGCCTATTTTGACCCTAAAGACCTTGGCTTTTTTGCAATTCTGACCAGTGTCCCTTTATGAGGTTATAACTCAGGAACGCTTCAACCGATCCTAGCGATTCTGAGATTGTTTTTTCGTGACATATTGGGCTTCATGCTAGTGTTAAATTTAAGTCGATAATTTTTGCGTTTATTTGTGAAAAAATCAAAAATATGGCAAAAATTTTGAAAATTTCACAATTTTCACATTTTTAATTTTTTTTTCTGATAAACAAGAGAGATATGTGACAGAAAAAAGTTATTAAATAATATTTCCCACATGTCTACTTCACATCAGCACAATTTTGGAAAAAAAAAAATTTTTTGTTAGGACGTTATAAGAGTTCAAAGTTCATGAGCAATTTTTCATTTTTCAACCAAAATTTACAAAACCATTTTTTTTAGTGACCACATCACATTTGAAGTCCTTTTGAGGGGTGTACATGACAGAAAACACCCAAAAGTGACACCATTCCAAAAACTGCACCCCTCAAGCTACTCAAAACTACATTCGAGAAGATTATTAACCCTTCAGGTGCTTCACAGGAACTAAAGCAAAGTGGAAACAAAAAATGGATATTTTAATTTTTTTATCAAAAATGTTCTTTTAGCCTCAATTCTTTCATTTTCACATGGGCAACAGGATAAAATGGATCTTAAAATGTGTTGTGCAAATTCTCCCGAGTACATCGATACCTCATATGTGGTCATAAACCACTGTTTGGGCGCACGGCAGGGCTCAGAAGTGAAGGAGCGCAATTTGACTTTTGGAGCTAATTTTACATTCAAAAAGTGAAATTGCGCTCCTTCCCTTCTGACCCCTGCCGTGCGCCCAAACAGTGGTTTATGACCACATATGAGGTATCGGTGTACTCAGGAGAAATTGCCCAACAAATTTTAGGATGAATTTTATGCTGTTGCCATGTGAAAACGAAAAAATTTAGGCTAAAAGAAAATTTTTGTGAAAAAAAAAGTACTATTTCATTTTCACAGATCAATTTGTGAAGCACCTGGGGGTTCAATATGCTCACTACCCATCTAGATATGTTCCCTGGGGGGTCTAGTTTCCAAAATGGGGTCACTTGTGGGGGAGCTCCAATGTTTAGGCACACAGGGGCTCTCCAAAAGCGACATGGTGTCCGCTAACAATTTGAATAAAAATCAGCTCAAATTGTTAGCTGTCACCATGTTGCGTTTGGTGAGCCCCTGTGTGCCTAAACATTGGGGCTCCGCAACAAGTGACCCCATTTTGGAAACTAGACCCCCCAGGGAACGTATCTAGATGCATAGTGAGCACTTTGAACCCCCAGGTGCTTTACAAATTCATCCATAAAAATGAAAAAAGCACTTTTTTTTCCACAAAAATTTCTTTTTTTCATTATTACGGACCAATTTGTGAAGCACCTGGGGGTTCAAAGTGCTCACTATGCAGCTAGATATGTTCCCTGGGGGGTCTAGTTTTCAAAATGGGGTCACTTGTGGGGGAGCTCCAATGTGGAGACGCACAGGGGCTCTCCAAACACGACATGGTGTCCGCTAACAATTTGAATGCAAAATGAGCTCAAATTGTTAGCGGACACCATGTTGCGTTTGGTGAGCCCCTGTGTGCCTAAATATTGGAGCTCCCCCACAAGTGACCCCATTTTGGAAACTAGACCCCCAGGGAACGTATCTAGATGCATAGTGAGTACTTTGAACCCCAGGTGCTTCACAAATTCATCCATAAAAATGAAAAAGCCCTTTTTTTTCCACAAAAATTTCTTTTTTCATTATTACGGACCAATTTTGTGAAGCACCTGGGGGTTCAAAGTGCTCACTATGCAGCTAGATATGTTCCCTGGGGGGTCTAGTTTCCAAAATGGGGTCACTTGTGGGGGAGCTCCAATGTGGAGACGCATAGGGGCTCTCCAAACACGACATGGTGTCCGCTAACAATTTGAATGCAAAATGAGCTCAAATTGTTAGCGGACACCATGTCGCGTTTGGTGAGCCCCTGTGTGCCTAAACATTGGAGCTACCCCACAAGTGACCCCATTTTGGAAACTAGACCCCCAGGGAACGTATCTAGATGCATAGTGAGCACTTTGAACCCCCAGGTGCTTCACAAATTGATCTGTAAAAATGAAAAAGTACTTGTTTTCCGCAAAAACAATTTTTTTCCATTAATTTGTGAAGCACCTGGGGGGTCAATATGCTCACTATCCATCTAGATAAGTTCCCTGGGGGGGTCTAGTTTCCAAAATGGGGTCACTTGTGGGGGAGCTCCAATGTTTAGGCACACAGGGGCTCTCCAAAAGCGACATGGTGTCCGCTAACAATTTGAATAAAAATCAGCTCAAATTGTTAGCTGTCACCATGTTGCGTTTGGTGAGCCCCTGTGTGCCTAAACATTGGGGCTCCGCAACAAGTGACCCCATTTTGGAAACTAGACCCCCAGGGAACGTATCTAGATGCATAGTGAGTACTTTGAACCCCCAGGTGCTTCACAAATTCATCCATAAAAATGAAAAAGCACTTTTTTTTCCACAAAAATTTATTTTTTCATTATTACGGACCAATTTGTGAAGCACCTGGGGTTCAAAGTGCTCACTATGCAGCTAGATATGTTCCCTGGGGGGTTTAGTTTCCAAAATGGGGTCACTTGTGGGGGAGCTCCAATGTTTAGGCACACAGGGGCTCTCCATATGCGACATGGTGTCCGCTAACAATTGGAATTGTTAGCGGACACCATGTCACGTTTGGTGAGCCCCTGTGTGCCTAAACATTGGGGCTCCCCCACAAGTGACCCCATTTTGTAAACTAGACACCCCAAGGAATGTATCTAGATGCATAGTGTGCACTTTGAACCTCCAGGTGCTTCACAAATTGATCTGTAAAAATGAAAAAATACTTTTTTTGTGGAAAAAAAGTACTTTTTTATTTTTATGGATCAATTTGTGAAGCACTTGGGGGTTCAAAGTGCTCACTATGCATCTAGGTACGTTCCTTGGGGGGTCTAGTTTCCAAAATGGGGTCACTTGTGGGGAGCTCCAATGTGTAGGCACACAGGGGCTCTCCATACGCAACCTGGTGTTTGCCAACAATTGGAATTGTTAGCGGACACCAGGTCGCGTATGGAGAGCCCCTGTGTGCCTAAACATTGGAGCTCCCCCACAAGTGACCCCATTTTGGAAACTAGACCCCCCAGGGAACATATCTAGATGCACAGTGAGCACTTTGAACCACCATGTGCTTCACAAATTGAGACGTATAAATGAATAAAGAAACTTTATGTGAAAAAACATACTAGTCTAGTAGTTGCAATTCGCAGCATAGGGAACCCATGGGGCTCTGCCATATTTTTGGTCCAGCCAGGTACAACTTGGCAGCTACGGACTGCCACCAGCCCCCAGCTGCCTCGTCATACCTGGCTGGAACCAAAAATACAGCGAAGCCTATTTTTTTTTTATTTCTAGAAATATTTCTAGAAAAAAAATGACATAGGGCTCCGCCATATTTTTGGTCCAGCCAGGTACAACTTGGCAGCTACGGACTGCCACCAGCCCCCAGCTGCCTCGTCATACCTGGCTGGAACCAAAAATACAGCGAAGCCTATTTTTTTTTTATTTCTAGAAATATTTCTAGAAAAAAAATGACATAGGGCTCCGCCATATTTTTGGTCCAGCCAGGTACAACTTGGCAGCTACGGACTGCCACCAGCCCCCAGCTGCCTCGTCATACCTGGCTGGAACCAAAAATACAGCGAAGCCTATTTTTTTTTTATTTCTAGAAATATTTCTAGAAAAAAAATGACATAGGGCTCCGCCATATTTTTGGTCCAGCCAGGTACAACTTGGCAGCTACGGACTGCCACCAGCCCCCAGCTGCCTCGTCATACCTGGCTGGAACCAAAAATACAGCGAAGCCTATTTTTTTTTTATTTCTAGAAATATTTCTAGAAAAAAAATGACATAGGGCTCCGCCATATTTTTGGTCCAGCCAGGTACAACTTGGCAGCTACGGACTGCCACCCACCCCCAGCTGCCTCGTCATACCTGGCTGGAACCAAAAATACAGCGAAGCCTATTTTTTTTTTATTTCTAGAAATATTTCTAGAAAAAAAAATTACGTGGGGCTCCGCCATATTTTTGGTCCAGCCAGGTACAACTAGGCAGCTGGGGGCTGGAATCCTCAGCATAGAGAGGCCCAAGCGTTCTGGGCCCCCCATGCTGCGAATTGCAGCCCGCAGCCGCCCAGAAAATGGCGCATTCATTGAAGCGCCATTTTCTGGCGCTGTACCCACGCTCTTCCAGTTGCCCTGGTGCCGGTGGCTAACTGGGTAATAAAGGGGTTAATGCCAGCTTTTTATTGGCAGCTGGCACTAAGCCCGAGATTCATAATATAGGGCCAATGTTAGACCCGCCATTAGGAATCTCTAGTACAGTAAATAGTCAATAAATACACACAGAGAAAAATCTTTTTATTTGAAAAAAAAACAGACACAATTCGGACTCCATCTTTATTATAAAAAGATCCGACGTAGTCCACAACGAAGGTCCCACGACGCTCGATCGCTCCGACGTAGTCCATAACGAAGGTCCCACGACTCTCGATCACCTTTGCTTTCAGATCGCTACTCTGGAGCCCGATCCGCCAGCATGGTGATCGAGCTGCAGAAAGTGATCTGACACCCGGGCGCAGTGACCCATTATGTGCATCACTGCGCCTGGGCTGCCAGATCACTTTCCGCAGCTCGATCCCCATGCATGGGGATCGAGCTGCGGAAAGCGATCTGGCAGCACAGGCGCATTGACCCACTATGTGCATCACTGCGTCCGGGCTGTCAGATTGCTTTCTGCAGCTCGATGCCCATGCAGGGAGATCGGGCTGCAGAGCAGCGATCTAAGAGCCTGGGCGCAGTGACCCACTATGTACATCACTGCGCCTGGGCTGCCAGATCGCTTTCCGCAGCTCGATCCCCATGCATGGGGATCGAGCTGCGGAAAGCGATCTGGCAGCACAGGCGCATTGACCCACTATGTGCATCACTGCGTCCGGGCTGTCAGATTGCTTTCTGCAGTTCGATGCCCATGCAGGGAGATCGGGCTGCAGAGCAGCGATCTAAGAGCCTGGGCGCAGTGACCCACTATGTGCATCACTGCGCCTGGGCTGCCAGATCGCTTTCCGCAGCTTGATCCCCATGCATGGGGATCGAGCTGCGGAAAGCGATCTGGCAGCACAGGCGCATTGACCCACTATGTGCATCACTGCGTCCGGGCTGTCAGATTGCTTTCTGCAGCTCGATGCCCATGCAGGGAGATCGGGCTGCAGAGCAGCAATCTAAGAGCCTGGGCGCAGTGACCCACTATGTGCATCACTGCGCCCGGGCTGTTAGATAGCTTTCTGCAGCTCGATCCCCATGCATGGGGATCGAGCTGCGGAAAGCGATCTGGCAGCCCAGGCGCAGTGATGCACATAGTGGGTCACTGCGCCCGGGGTGTCAGATCACTTTCTGCAGCTAGATCCTCAGAATCCAGCTGTAGGAAGTGATCTGACAGATCCAGTACAGTGATCCACAGTGATCACATAATGGTCACTGTGGATCACTGTGCTGGATCTGTCAGATCACTTCCTACAGCTGGATCCTCAGGATCCAGCTGTAGAAAGTGATCTGACAGATCCAGTACAGTGATCCACAGTGATCACATAATGGTCACTGTGGATCACTGTGCTGGATCTGTCAGATCACTTCCTACAGCTGGATCCTCAGGATCCAGCTGTAGAAAGTGATCTGACAGATCCAGTACAGTGATCCACAGTGATCACATAATGGTCACTGTGGATCACTGTGCTGGATCTGTCAGATCACTTCCTACAGCTGGATCCTCAGGATCTAGCTGTAGAAGTCATCTGACAGCTCCAGCACAGAGCTGTCAGATCGCGGAAGCGGCCGGGAGAAGAGGAGGAGGAGCGGGACGCAGCCGTGCACCGGGTGCAGGATGGAGCGCGATCGCCGGAGGGGTGAGTGGGAGAAGCGATCGCCGCTCCGGTGGTCGGGGGGGGCAGGCAGGGGGAAGAGGGGGGGTGACAGGGGATGGGGGGGCACTCACAGGAAGCGGGGGCAGGCAGGAGCAGGCGGGCGGCAGGAAGAGGAAGCCCGCGGTAGGGACAGGAAGCGGGCGCAGGGACAGGAAGCGGGGGGGGGGGGGTAAGAAAGATGAAGAGGGGGCAGGATAGAGAGGTGGGGGACAGGGGGGCACTTAGAGGATGCCAGGGTAGCAGATCGGAGGGTAGGGAGAGCAGGGGCAGGCAGGGAAGCATGACAGGCGCGGTGATTTTCACTTTCACTTTTGAGCGCCAATCACCGCGCCTGTAGCCGGGGGGGTGGGGGTGGGGGCAAATCGACCCCCCATGGGGTGTTGTACAACACCCCATGTACCTGCAGGCCGAATGACAGGTCAGTGAGACCCTCACTCGGCCTGCAGGAGCCCGATCAATCCATGGCCCACCCCCTGGGCCAAGGGTCGGGAACGAACTTGTTTCCATGGCCCAAACGGTGGGCCAAGGGTCGTGAAGGGGTTAAACTAGGTGACAGGTTCAGTTTAATGTCAATAACTAAAATTCTACTTTTATCACAAGGCATAATAAACTAATTATATGCATTTCTATAATGGCGTGACATTCCTCGTCTGATATCCGGGGGATGCCACATGAACTTCAACTAGAGCAATAGGTATAAGTTCAGAAACAAGTCTAAGAAACAGCTTTTCACTTTGCTTGAGGATCTTGATTTCCACCTTCCTGACTTGTCCATCTTGACTTGGGAAGACTTTCTTTATCAATCCTAGAGGCCACTTACTTGTTCCTTTTAGACTGAGTCTTTACTAGGACAACATTTCCAGGTTTCAAGTTGGGCCTACTAACTTACCATTTGTCTCTTGTCTGTAACGTAGAGAGATATTGTTTTCTCCACTTGGTCCAGAAAAGGTCTGCTAGCATTTGGACTTTCTTCCATTGGGATTTGTACAAGTGTTTAGTAGTAAACTCTCCGGTAGTAGGCGTGCTCACATTAAATGTCTGGGTGAGGATAGTTGATGGAGTGAGCAGAGATGGGTCATCAGGATCATTGGATATAGGAAACAGTGGTCTAGCGTTCTTAATGGCTACTACCTCAGCCATGACGTTTGGGAGTCTCGTGAGCTTCGAAGGACCTAGTTGTAGAAAGACGGAATTGAGGATTCTGTGAGTGATCCTGATCATGCGCTCCTCCCACACACCTCCCATGTGAGATGAGTGGGGTGGATTAAAGGTCCATGTGCAACCTACAACCCCTGGCAAAAATTATGGAATCACCTGGGTCGAAAGGATGTCCATTTAGTTGTTTAATGTTGTAGAAAAAAAGCAGATCACAGACATGACACAGAACTAAAGTAATTTCAAATGGCAACTCTCTGCCTTGAAGAAACAGTAAAAGTAATCTTGAAAAAAAATGTTAGCCAGTAATGGTTACTTTTGTAGACCAAACGGGGAAAAATTATAGAATCATTCAATTCTGAGGAAAAAATTTTGGAATCACAAAATTCTGAGGTAAAAATTATGGAAACACGCTGTAAATTTTCTTTCCCAAAATTTAACACCTGCATCAAGTAAGATCTCATTTAGGCTACCTTCACATTTGCAGATGCCTCTGCAGCGTTCTGCGGAGGCATCTGCATGCAGACCGCAGACCCTATCTTTATTATAGAGCGCAAGGTGTCTGCAGATGCTTGCAGACCGCCGTGTGCTCCCATTGCCCGCCATGAGTGATCTGTGCGCAGGCGGATGCCTGCGCACAAATCACACAGTCTCGTCCACACCAGGGACGCGACATGTTGTGTCCCTGGTGCGGGCGAGAGTGTGTGATTTGTGCGCAGGCATCCACCTGCGCACAGATCACTCATGGCGGGCAATGGGAGCGCACGGCGGTCTGCAAGCATCTGCAGACTCCGTGCGCTCCATTATAAAGATAGGGGCTGCGGTCTGCATGCAGATGCTTGCAGATGCCTCCGCAGAACGCTGCGGAGGCATCTGCAAATGTGAAGGCAGCCTAAGTCTGCATCTAAAAAGGAGTGATCACACCTTGGAGAGCTGTAGCACCAAGTGGACTGACATGAATCATGGCTCCAACACGAGAGATGTCAATTGAAATAAAGGAGAGGATTATCAAACTCTTAAAACAGAGTAAATCATCACGCAATGTTGCAAAAGATGTTGGTTATTCACAGTTAGCTGTGCCTAAAATCTTGTTGAAATACAAACAACATGGGAAGATTGTTAAAGGGAAACATCCTTTACTCCATACTGGTAGACCAAGGAAGACATCAAAGGGTCAAGACCAGAAACTTAAAGCAATATGTCTCCAAAACAGGAAATGCACAACAAAACATATGAACGAATGGGAGGAAACTGGAGTCAATGTCTGTGACCGTACTGTAAGAAACTGCCTAAAGGAAATGGGATTTACATACAGAAGAGCTAAACAAAAGCCATCATTAACACCTAAACAGAAAAAAACAAGGTTACAATGGGCTAAGGAAAAGCAATCATGGACTAGATGACTGGATGAAAGTCATATTCAGTGATGTGAATCACGAATCTGCATTGGGCAAGGCAATGATGCTGGAACTCTTGTTTGGTGTTGTTCCAATGAGATTTATAAAGATGACTGCCTGAAGAGAACATGCAAATTTCCACAGTCATTGATGATATGGGGCTGCATGTCAGGTAAAGGCACTGGGGAGTTGGCTGTCATTACATCTTCAATAAATGCTCAAGTTTACATTAATATTTTGGTCACTTTTCTTATCCCATCAATTGAAAGGATGTTTGGGGATGAATAAATCATTTTTCAAGATGATAATGCATCCTGCCATAGAGCAAAAACTGTGAAAACATTCCTTGAAAGAAGACACATAAGGTCAATGTCATGGCCTGCAAATAGTACGGATCTCAATCCAATTGAAAATCTGGTGGAAGTTGAAGAAAATGGACAAGGCTCCAACCTGCAAAGCTGATCTGGCAACAGCAATCAAAGAAAGTTGGAGCCAGATTGATGATGAGTACTATTTGTCACTCATTAAGTCCATGCTTCAGAGACTGCAAGCTGTTATAAAAGCCAAAGGTGGTGCAGCAAAATACTAATAATGTATTTGAGTGTTAATTTGTTTGCTTGTTTGTCATGATTCCATAATTTTTTCCTCAGAATTGAGTGATTCCATAATTTTTCCCCTGCTTGGTCTACAAAAGTAACCGTTACTGGCTAGCATTTTTTTTTCAAGATTTGTTTTACTGTTTACTTTTTGTGCCATGTCTGTGATCTGCTTTGTTTTCTACAAAATTAAAAAACTGATTGGACATCCCCGAACCAGGTGATTCGATAATTTTTGCCAGGGGTTGTAGTTCGGAAAGACCTCTTTCTACTTGGTTAACATCCAGATTTCAGGGAATCTTTAGTTCACTACATGCTCCTACAAAATTAGATTATCTGTCTGAATGCTTTACATGTAATGAGATATAGAAATTGGTTGCGCCACGCTGCTTTATGTTTTATATCCAACCTCTGTTAAATCACCGTTACACTCACCTTTTCCTGTTGTGCTGTCCGCACAACAGGGGGGCTCACGTAGTGAGTGCACGGGGTCTCTCTCTGGACGGTGTGGATTTCTTTCCCTTTTTCCTCGGTGTCCGCCTGTGTAATTGCACGTGATCCGTCACGTGTTTTCCTCTCCTCTGTTAGATTTGTCTTCTCCTCCGGAGCTGCTCCACCGCTCTCCCCATAGGGAGATGGATATGCAGGCAATGGAATAAAACGATGTTTGGGTGAGCGCTGGGATATGAAGACAGCTACACTTCAACAAGTATTTTACCTGTAAGTTTATTGTTCAAATCACACTAGGTCCTCTCCCACAACATGTTCGACGCTCAGGCGTCTCCTCAGTGGATCCACTTGAGAAGATGCCCTGAGCGTCGAAACATGTTGTGGAGAGGACTAGTGGATTTGAACAATAAATTACAGTAAATACTTGTTGAAGTGTAGCTGTCTTCATATCCCAGCGCTCACCCAAACATCGTTTTATTCCATTGAGTGCTTTACATGTCATCGGAGAAAAATTAATCATCTGAAGGCATTTATGAAGCTGGATGTGTCCATTGCCTCAATGACTGCTATGTGTACAGCTCTAATACTCAAACATGTGACTAAGACAGCCTAGCGTTTGCTGTTTGCATGTCCTCCCTTACTGTCTTGTGCGGTAACAGACTAGGGACCAAACACGTTGAGACCCATGTTGGTAGAAGGAGCTTCAGTACTCAAATAGTCTGCTGGTAAGTCTGCCATTTTTTAGAATTGACATGAACCATAGAGTTTCTGGCAGACGATACATTTGAAAATTACTCTACTCATGAGTCGCTTAACTCCTGTTACCCAGAATTCTGCTTCCCTTAGGGCTCCTTCAGTTATCATGCATGCTTGATGTCTAACCTGTGCGTGATAATACTCAACCAGCAGGGAAGCAACATGACCATGAGGAACAATGACTGGAGTACTTTTTACAAGCTTTGCATTTGAAATGCGTCCTCTGACTCTCAGCAGTCCCTAAGTATCTACAAATGGATCCAGTTTTTTGAGGGGACTATCTTTAGAGACGTCTCTTTGATTTTGGAGGGACTCTAGAGTCTGGGTATAAGCCTTGTGCTGTACACAAAGGATGATTGCATGTTTCGCCTGCGTGAGCTTGTCCACTGAGTAAGCTCTATGACAATAATGTCAGCCTTTGCATAGAACTGATCCCAATTATGTGTTTTTAAAAGATCTAACAAAATGAATCAGGCAAGCCAAGACGCTGTGGACTGACCTCCAGGTGGAGAATATTAGGAAGCGGCTGGAATTAAGGTGCCTGTTGGTCATCGTTGTGTTAAGTGCTGAAACTTGAGGCCGGATCTCTACATCTGATTCAGGTTCGAAGAGTTCATGTGCATGTGTAAGTGGTGGGTACCGGTTGATACAGAAATGCATGTCCGACTAGCCAGGTGGTGTCTTTAAGACATGATGACGGTACTGGTCTGGTCACATGGCGTGCAAGATTCTGGTGGGTCTGTACATATCTTCCTAATTCTGAGTACTCGGTTATTTACGTAGATGTAGAATCTCCTAGTCTCTATATGAATGTAGCCTAGCACTGCTTTGCTATCGGTGAAGAATTCCATGTCTTGAAGCTGTAGGTCGAATTCTGATGTGATAATTTCCGCCATTTCTATGGCAAGCACAGCAGCACAGAGTTCTAGTCTGGGTATGGTAGATTCGGGACATGGAGTCAACTTGGCTTTTTGAATGACGAAACCTATGTGGACATTACCCATGACATCTATAGTTTTCAAGTAGGCGACTGCAGCTATGGCTTTAACTGAGGTGTCACTAAATACACACAGCTTTCTAGAGAGAACTTTCTCTGAGGAGATATACGTGTATGGCCTGTGTATATGCAGGTCAGATAATGTCTTTAGAGAGTCTCTCCAGGTTACCCACGAAAAACTTCTTTCCCAGGAGAAAGTGGAGTGTTTCAATCATCCGACTCTATAATTCATTTTCGTAGCAAGGTATTACCTTGTATGATCAATGGTGCAGTGAATCCGAGGGGTTCATATAGACTGTTGATTGTGGACAGGACGCCTCGTCATGAGAAGGGTTTTTGCTCTAGGTTGACCTGAAACGTGAAAGTGTCAAGAGTTCAAGTCCCAATTGAGCCCTAGACTGCGTTGTACAGGAAGAGAGTCTATGGATAAGTCTAGGTCTTTCAATTCGGTGGCGTAGTCTTCGGTGAAAAAGGCTTCCATCACTGTTTTGCTATTAAAATCTATTTTATGCAATCTGAGATTAGAACAAGCAAGTGCATTCTGAGTCCTCTAAAGTAGACTGATTGCAGCCCTTGGCAATGTAAGAGACTTTAGACCATCATCTACGTAGAAGTCTCTTTCAATGAACTATAATGAACTTGCATGGCCTCAGGGCCGTATTTGGAGTTCCTGCTGCCCTAGGCACTGTCAGCGGTCGCCCCGTCTCCCCCCTGCCCCCCTGTCATGGCTCCTCCCCCTGTTGAGGCCCTCCCCGTCAAGGCTCCTCCCCCTTGCAGCCCCTCCCCTAGTCGCGGCCATCCCCCCAAGCTTCCTGTAGCTTCTCCCCCACATTTCATCATGTAGTACATATAAAATGTTTGTCCAACCACACTCCAGAGACATACTGATAGGATGTTTACATTGTGAGCCCCAATGGGGACAGTGTTGATGATGTATGTAAAGTGCTGTGGAGTTCATAGTGTAATATAAGTGCAAAAAATATTATTCTTAATATTATGTCACAATACCAGGATCTGAAGATATTCTATTTCAAGGTCAGGGGCTCTCTGATGCCATGTTGCTGCCTGTCTCGCTGTCTTCCTCTTTTGACACTGCAGTGCAGTGGACAAGAGAGCATTAACTGGTTAATAACAAAAAGTATGGAGTGTACTAACTGAGCCATAAACCCTCCCCATACCATGTACAGCAGACATTGTAGGATTACTATATGGATTTTATTATTAGGGTACGGACACACAGGCGTGAAACTCGGATGAGTGCAATGCGTGATTTTATCGCATTGCACCCGGACCAATGTTAATCAATGTCTGAGAGCACATTGGCGAGTGTCGGACGCTTTTTTTCTCAGCCAGATTCAGGATGAGAAAAAAGTCGCAACATGCTGCGACAGTTTGAGATTCACGAGCGAGACTCACCAATGCAAGTCTACGGGTCTGACAAAATCAAGGACCGCACACGAACTATCCGAGAGGCATCTCTTTTTTTCATGGATACATTTTCATTCTGTAACTGAGAACAATGTAAAATGTTCCTGTAAATGATTCTACAGTAAATAGCTGCTGAGGAAAGAACACATTACACACGGGTGTGATCTGAGACAAATGTCGGACATTTGCACAGCAGTTGGATGCCAAATGGACCAAAAAACCGATAACACTCATCCGACTCTCATGGATGAGAAACGGACCAATTTTAAGGCGGCAGGAGACCGTGTACCACTATGTCCCCAGCTCCGTGCTGTGCGCAGACAGTGTACCACTATGTCCTCAGCTCCGTGCTGTGCACAGACAGTGTACCACCATGACCCCAGCTCCGTGCTGTGCACAGACATTGTGCCACCATGTCCTCAGCTCCGTGCCGTGCACAGACAGTGTGCCACCATGTCCTCAGCTCCGTGCTGTGCACAGACAGTGTGCCACCATGTCCCCAGCTCCGTGTTGTGCACAGACAGTGTGCCACCATGTCCCCAGCTCCGTGCTGTGCACAGACAGTGTGCCACCATGACCCCAGATCAGTGCTGTGCACAGACAGTGTACCACCATGTCCCCAGCTCCCTGCTGTGCACAGACTGTATACGGTACACTATCTGTGCACAGCACGGAGATGAGGACATGGTGGTCCACTGTGCACAGCACGGAGCTGAGGACATCCCAGAAGAGACACAATAACCACAGACAGGCGGCGGTAGGATATTGAGCCCACCCGGGAGAACTACAACTTCCAGCACCCAACACACTGCCCAGAAACCATACAATAACGCCCAGACAGGCAGGAGAACTACAACTCCCAGCATGCCTCACCCTGCCAACACAGGAAGGTGGCGGCTTTCGCATGGAGGCAGAGACACCCGGTATAGCTGCCATTATCACCACGCACAGCCCCAGTCCTCCTGCACCCCCGTCCTCCTCTCCTCTGTCCTCCTGCACCCCGTCCTCTCCTCTGTCCCTCATGCTGTTCCTCTGTCCTCCTGCACCCCTGTCCCCCTCTCCTCTGTCCCTTCTGCTGCTCCTCTTCTCCTCTGTCCCCCTGTTCCTGTCCTTCTGCTCCCCTGTCCTCTTCTCCTCCCCCTGTCCTCTTCTCCTCTGCCCCCTGTTCCTGTCCTTCTGCCCCCCTGTTCCTGTCTTTCAGCCCCTCTGTCCTATTCTCCTCTGCCCCCCTGTTTCTGTCCTTCTGCCCCTCTGTCCTCTTCTCCTCAGTCCCCTGCTCCTCTGTCCTCTATCTCCTGCACAGTTTCCCTCACCTGGTGCTGGCTCAAGCTGCTGAATTGGCCGGGCTCCCTCTGAGTACAGTGAGCTCCACCGCCAGCCGCACCAGGTCCATCCTCCAGCCTCTTCAGTGCCCGCTCACTCAGGCCAGCTGCACCCCCATCCTCCTCTCCTCGGTCCCTCCTGCTTCTCTGTCCCCCTGTTCCTGTCCTTCTGCCCCTCTGCCCCCCTGTTCTTGTCTTTCTACCCCCCCTGTCCTCTTCTCCTCTGTCCCCCTGTTCCTGTCCTTCTGCCCTTCTGTCCTCTTCTCCTCTGCCCCTCTGTTCCTGTCTTTCGGCTCCTCTGTCCTCTTCTCCTCTGCCCTCTTCCCCTTGGTCCCCCTGCTCCTCTGTCCTCTATCCCCTGCACAGTTTCCCTCACCTGACGCTGGGTTAGGCTGCTGAATTGGCCGGTCTCCCTCTGAGTATAGGGAGCTCCACCGCCAGCCACACCAGGTCCAGCCTCCTCAGTGCCCGGTCGCTCAGGCCGGCTGCTCCCCCGTTCTCCGTGTCCATGGGGAGCCGGCTGGGTGTAGGAGCCGCCAGCACTGCCGCCACCACGCGCCTCCAACGTAGCAGCTGCATTTAGAGCCATCGCGGGACAGATAGAAACAGAGCTGTACAGAACCCGCACTTCCGGGTTCCACAGAGCTCCCGGCGTCTTCCTGTCAGTGTGATCGCTCTCAGCGCTGGGGCCAGGGCACAGCATATGCGGGCGGGGGCGCTGGGCGGAAATGTAATGCCAGCGGCACCGCGTTCTGCACCAGCGCGCCCCCCCCCCCCCACAAAGACTCTGGTTTTCATATTGAGTCTGGGGGAGGGAAGTAAAAAAAAAAAAAAAAACAAGTATAAAAAACCGCTCCCCTGGCACTGCCCCCTTGATCTGCCGCCCTAGGCACAGGCCCACGAGTGCCTAGGTGTAAATACGGCCCTGCATGGACTTCTTAAGCCCGTAGATTGTTATCGCACGAGATGGCCTATTGCCAAAAAAAAGCACCTTCATATGGTATTCTATAATGTCTTTAGTAGGTTTGTTATCTCTGAACCAGAAGTACCGTAGGAAGTCTCTATGTTCTTCTTTGAGCAAAAAACAGTGAAACATTTGTATATCTGCAGTGATGGCAACTGTTTCTTTCCAAAATCTGATGAGAACACCAATGAGACCATTGTTGAGGTCTAGATCTGTTAAAAAAACATCATTCAAGAAAGAGAGTCCTTGGTATTGCGAGCTGGAATCGAATACTACGTGTACCTGTCCAGGCTTTTTGGGCTGATAGAAACCGAACATTGGGAGATACCAGCATTCATTGTTCTCTTTCAGAGGTGGAGCTTCCTCCGCGTGACCATGTTCGAATATTTTGCCCATGAAAGCAAAGAAGTGTTCTTTCGTTTCCGGTTTCCTTGAAAAGTTGCGGTTTACGTAGGTAAGGCGCTTTAGTGTTAGCTTTTTAGTTGTCAGGAAGACGGGGTCTCTGTGGCTTGAATGGTAGTGGAGCCAGCCAGCTGTTGTTTTTATTCTTGCGAAGTCATTGAACCATTATCTCCAGGAAGGTCTCATCTTCAATGGAATGGGCTAGTTTATAATCTTCTTTGGTCCTTTGGAAGACAGCACACCCTAGGGGATCTTTGCCTCTGTCGCACAAGTAATCCATGGCGTATCTGTCTTCCCTGCCGTTTAAGTGTGCCGAGTTGGTGAGCTTCTCTTGTATAAGGAATTTGTTGGGGCAGGGTAGGAAAAAGGATGGACGGCCACTCTCCAACGTGTTTGTGTAGAGAGAGTGGATTTTGTTAGGCTTGTGAGCATTTCCAAGGCAAACGTCCCCTATAACTACTCAACCCAGGTCTAGCCTCTGAGCGTAGGGCGAGTTATGAGGAGTGTTTATCTGTTTCTTCACTTTGTGGACTCTTATGATGTCTCTCCTCAGCAAAATAACCAATTTGGCTTGAGGATTGAGTGCAGGAATAAGATGTGCTATGTTTCTCAAATGAGGATGATGTAGTGCCGCTTCTGAGTAAGTATTTCTTCTCTATAGTTCGAGATAGAATTACACTCAATTAATATAGCAAGTGGCAAGGATGTCTTCCCATCCAGGGATTCAATTTGATAACCTGTTGCCCTCCTCTCAGATTCTTCACTCACTCCTGTGCATGTTTTAAGTGAGTAGGACGAGCTGAGTCCCTCGATTTTTAACAATGTCAAAGAAAGCTGAGCTCGCAAATGATCTATTACTCTGGTCCTCAAGTATAACATAGATTTAACTGCCTTTTCTCTGTGGCCTATAGTGTAAACTGTAACCAGACAGATCTATGAGTAGGATTTGTTAGTAAGACTTTCTCTGCAAACTTGAGTGCACTGGGGTGACACTTCAGGAGGTGTACTCTCTCCTTCCTGCCGTGCTCTGTAAGTAGGTCTATGGGTGAGGGGGTCTGTAGGGCTGGCCCTGGCTGTAGAACTGTGTTGTGCTCTTGGCTGTTACACTCTGAACAAGTAATACTGGCTTTTCAGTTTCTAGCCAAGTCAGATGTAGATGCACAACATGTGTAACGTATGTTGTTCTCTTTTCGACGGTCTTTAAGGGATTTTCCCCTAAAACGCCTGCACTTAGGTAGTGGATGAGGCCTTTTATGTAAGGGGCACTCCCTGTCTGGGTCTATTGTTAGTGACCCTTTGGGTTCTGCTGTACTGTGGGTCTTGTGTGATAAATCTGTAGAAGGCACATTAGTTTTGTGTACGGTGATAGGTGAGCCTCTGGGGTTTGGACTGGAGCAGGCTTACCTGTTCGTGGGTTGACAGGATCTAGGGCGAGAAGGTCAAAGTTGGGATCATTCCTGATCTTGGCCTTCTGGCACAGAAAATCTACAAAGATGTAGAATGGAGGGAACAGCACGTTGTGATGCTGTTTGTAATCTGAACCCTGGTTCAACCATTTCTCTTGCAAACTGTAAGGTAGTTTCTTCACTATGGGTTTGATGCCCCTTGCTGTATCTAAGATGCAAGGCCTAGCAGGTCTCCTTCAGTCTTGGCAACTTGGAGTTCTACCAAGAGGTCGCTCAATTCTCTTAGCATGTGAAAGCTTTTATTAGAGATTTTAGGAAAGTCTTCCAACCTTTTGAAGAGAGATTCTTCCATCATCTTTGAGGAGCCATAGCACTAGTCGAGTCTCACCAATAACAAGCACAAACCTTTGCCCAGGTAGTTGATGCTGATATCTCTGATGCATTTTGCGTGTTCTACCGATTAATTTCCTAGACACTTAACCAAGAGATTGATTTCTCTTCGCTGGCAGAGATGTCTAGGCCAGCAGTGGCATTTCTGACATTTCTGAAGGAAGCTCTCCACCCTCTAACTTTCAGGACTGTCATTAAACTTTAAGAGACCTTTGGTGAGTAACTCAAGACATGCAAAGAACTTGAGGAAAGCTGGTAGCTCTTGATCTCTGAGAGGATGGTCCGGATACGTGTCGCTGTGATGAGGTCTCAGTGAGTTATTGTTGCTGTAAAACGCATTATCGGCACGATAGTCACCGTCTGAGTCCTCCATCTTGAAAGTATTCGTTGTGTAGTAATAATGTCCAGGCTTGGGTACAGGTCGCACTGGTTGTGGTAGGTGGACAGAATTACCTTCATGCTTAATGTGGGATGATTGGTGAATGAAGCTTGATGGCTGAATGACAGGATTCGGTCTCCCTCTTGGAGCTGAATGTACATGGTCATCTAATGAGGCATGCTGTAGCACGTAGTCTGAAGTGCTTTGTGAGAGATCACGATGACTAAGTTTGGGTCTGAGGCTTGAACTGAAACTTTTACTATTGCAGCGTGCTGCTTCTTCTAAAGCCTGTACTTCAGTTTCTTTTGCTTCCGTGTCTATGGCGAATTTTGCAAGATCGACTTCTAGACGTGCTGTTTCCTTCTTTAATTTCAACTTGTTCAGCGAAGGCAGCTGTCACTTTGGCAGCTTCTGCCTTCGCCCTGGCGGTGGCAATTGCAGCGCTACTCACAGACTTCCTTGAAGTTGATGAGCTTACATGGGAGCATGTTACATAAATGTCAGATCCTCTATCTGCCATTGTGTCTGCATGCGGCTTGACTGTTCTCTGATAGAAGTCAGCGTTTATGTTTCAACCCCGTTTTATAGTTGTCGTTTTACTGTTTTGACATCTCCACTCTGTACTTAAGAAGAACGAGTTGACAGACAGCTAAACTCTTTCCCATCGATGCATTGACTTGGACACAAGGGGTCCTTTACAACTTTTATTGATAGGATCAGTGTAAAACTCCAAGAAACAAATGAAAGTGCTCAGTACAAATTCAGCATATCTCAGATACATAACATTACATTTGTTACAGGACACGCTGTGTAATTCCACAATATGGCGAATACATAATAGCTACGACGGCAGAAGACTACTTCATAATAACATGTAGAGCAGAGCAGCTACATTATACAATTTGGTGGGCTCTAGCAAGGGGATCATAACAAGTCACCAACTGTGCTATGTAAAGGTAAACAAACTGATGAGCTGAAATCCGGAGAGAGAGATCAGCGTGCCAGGATGTCAGCGTTCATGTAACTATAATGGCTGCTGCTGAAGAAGAAGGGGCGAGGCTAGTGCAAAGGCTGATGGGAAACTACAGAAAACTTGATAAGCAATAATTAGATTGCACAGTAACCAATGAAACAAGAGATAAACAAGCTGTCGTATGAGAACATTGTCAACAGATAACACTGTTGGATAAGTTGTCATCACTGGGCAGTAACTTAATGTAAATAACAAGGCATAGTAGACTAATTATATGCGTTTCTATAATGGCATGACAATGACAGCGTACGTAGAATATGCTGACATGTTAGAAAATCACTTGAAGAATAATATTATGATCAGCCTTTAAGAGAAAGCAGAGGATAATAAAGCTGTTGCATCTTAGAATCCTGGCATCATAGGGAATTAATCTGCTTTCTCTCTATTTTGTGCTGCAAAATGTGATATTTTTTCCCTACAAGACCAGGTCTAGTCTTTTTCATTTTACTTTGCATTTATGATCCATATCAATAAATGTCCAGTGAGAGTCAATTGTGAATTTCTGTACAATAGTTTCCCTTAATTTTCCATGTTCAATTTCTTTTAAAACAGACTAATTTCAAAGAGTATTGCAATAAACTTCAAAACAAACAAGCATTAAACGTTACATGTCTGCCATGATATATCCCTAAGCTGTGTGCAGTTGATAGCTGTAATATACATATAAGGCGGCCGTCACACGCACAGATATCTTTAGCGATATTGTAAGCGATCACGTGCACGCGCAATCGCTTACAATATCGCTCACATCGCTGGTGAGATGTCACACAGACAGACTCACCAGCGATGTGGAGCAGCGATCTCGCTCGTTACTATGGTACACATCGGGTAACTAGGCGCCGCGCGTCGCTTAGTTACCCGACGTGTACCATAGTTACCATCTCCCAGCATAGGCGCGGTCGCTGGGAGATCGCTCATCGTGGTGTTATACACCACGATGATGCAGATCGTTGCATCGTTCATCGCTAGATCTGAGAACCGAACCTCAGATCAGCGATGTCACGATCAAGTGATTTCACATCGTGAATCGCTTGTTTACATGCAACGATTTCTTGCCCGATATCGCTTAAGCGATCAAAAAGGAGATCACTTAAACGATATCGGGCAAGATATCGTTCCGTGTGACGGCCCCCTAAGACCCACCAAGCCACATCCTATAATTACTCCAGAGATGTTTCACCACTAGGTACTAATTTTAACTGATGAAGACTGTTGAGTTTGATCATTTCAGTAGATATGTAATTGACTACATGTCTGACATTATGAGGTGATAACTTTGGATGCTTTTTTGATTCCAGGGATTTGGAGACATTTTTTGTGAAATATTTTATTTTGTTGTTAAGAATTATAGGTTGTAATTTTCAAATTTTAAAGTTTTATACTCTTAAAATACCTCATGTCCTTGTGTCATTTCTATTTAAATGTTGCCATCTTGTCTCAGTAATTCACTTGTAATATTGCCCAATGAAGAAGACTTTTGAGCTCTGAAAGCTTGCAAATATAATTTTTCTGGTTAGCCAATAAAGGTATCACTCCTTGAATACTTCTCTCATTTTTGGGGGACATACATCGATGCTCTTAAAACAGATACTTATTAAGTCTTTTTGTGGTTTCACTAACATTTACTGTTTTCCTACTTTAGATTGGCAGGTTTTTCCAACATCCACTTATATTTTTTTCAACATCTTTAATTTTCTTTAGCTGATAGAAAGCTTACAAGTTTAGTAATATCATATTTTTTGGACCATAAGACGCACTTTTTTGGAGCGGTTGGGGAGATGTGTGTCCGATGGGGAAGATGGCGGCAGGAGCAGGGTGCCTTTTAGGAGGCAAAGTTGTGCCTGGCCCGTATGGATTGCGGATCACTGCAGTCACAGGGCCAGTGATGGCATACTTGACAGCAAAGTGTGCAGTCTGTGGTGGGGGCTCAGCTCCTGTCTTTGTAGGATCTGTGGTGAGGTAATGAAGAGGAAGGGCTGACGTATCACATGACAGCAATGGCCCTCCCTCTTCATTATACACTCCCTGACAGAAGTTATGTCGCTTATCCATGTAAATAATGCTTATAAATTAATCCATTGGTTGTATAAATTACTCTTTTGAAAGCTGAAACCCTCCGAAATTTGGTTTAGGTTAAGAAAATAAATTGGCATCAATGCTGAAATATTGATCATTTAATGAACACAGAATGGTCAGATTTTAACAAGACAAACGTTTTGTCGCCTGGTCATATAATGCCCCCAATCCTAGTTTACATCCTCACCTTTGGTCAGTAAATGATCGCTTAATTAGTGGGTGTGTGTAAAAAGAAACCCAGCACCCCAGACCTTCACTTGAACTGCAACTTGAGCTCTGACAGCATGCCAAAAATCCACCCTGTGACCAAAGCCTTGATTATCAAGAGGCTGAAGACCAGATCCACTGCAGAGGTGGCTGGCACCTTTAATGTGTCTCAGTGTCAAGTACAAAGAATTACAAAAAGATTTGAAGAGACTGGAGATGTGTTTGACAAGCCCCAGGTCCCGCAGACCCCGCAAGACAACTGGGAACAGAACAAGAAACATATACTTGCCAGGATCTGAGCACAGAGGACTGAACCAGAGGAGAACATGGCTATATCTGGCAGTTTCCATAAAAATAATTAGTGCTTTAATAGAGTGTGGTGATTTCCAGTTGGCTGAAGCAGAGAGCTGAATACTCCAGCTGTACTGCACACACCCATCCTGCGAGACTGGATAGTACTACAGGTCCCAGCCACCCTAATCTTAATCTTAGTCACTGGATAGAGCCTGCACCTCCTGCAGCTTCTGGTTTTGACATGTCTTCCATTATCAGCACTGCCTGCAGCTTCTGGTTCTGATATCTCTTTCATCATCAGCACAGCCCCAAGAATGAATAAGAACACGCCTGGTGACCGAAGCAGACGTTGCTGGAGCAGAACCCAGAGGAGTTGTGACACACCATTTGTATAAACCCTAATATGACAGAATAGCAGAAAATCATAGTAGAAAGTACCATAAAGGTACCGTCATACGCGGCAATATTGCTAGCAATTTCACTGGCAATTTGCTGGTTGAAGTGAAATCATGGACATATTGTTCTATTTTGTTGCTGTGTACAAATGGAACAATGTGTCCATAATTTCACTGCAACCAGCAAATTGCCAGTGAAATTGCCTAGCAATATTGCTGCATGTGACGGTACCTTAAAGTGACTCCATTTTGGAAATTATAACTCTTGGTGAATTTCTCAATAGTTGTCACTATTTTGACTTCCCACGCACTTTCCAAGAGTTTGCACACAGTGGACGTTGAAGAGTGAAAATTGCAAAGATTCCATTTTATTACCCAACTCCTAGTACCCAGATTTTGGTCCAGGAGACACACACACCGTAAATTCAGTGGGTTCTTCGAACTACAGCAATGTCAAATACAGTAATGCTAAACGCAGTTTTTCAACTGACAGATGATGGAACTGTGTGGGGGCTTGTCTGTTATGGGATAAGTAGATGTTTTTATTGGTATCTGTTGGCAGCGGATTATTCAGGATATTCTCCAAGCGTGTGACAACAGCTTCTTTATTCAGCAGCAAACATTACAAATAAGCTTAATAAATTAGGAATAAAAAAATATCCTATGTGTCTCAGTCTCTGTGCTGCTTTTGCAGCTGCTTCTCTCTCATACACAGACACAGGAAATTGGATACAGTCACATGCTCTTCCTGTGTGAGCCTCGGGTTTTTTTGTTTGTTCTAACTTTATGTACCACATACAAACCTAGCAATAGAACAATCACATATACAGGAATGTAGTTGTTGCATTAAACATATTCCAACAGTATCATTGTAAGAAGGTGGCCCTGTGGGAGCGATGAAACGCATGGAGACATACTAAACTGTGACATCTTTTGCAGCTTTGTGACTGTGGCAGACTGTGCTGTATGACGACTAACAGCACAGGGGGAAGTTGGTATATTCAAATAAAAATTTTCTAGTACATTATAGTGCACAGTGATAGAAGTTGTTTCTCAAATTAAATTGCAATAAGTCTATTGGTAGGATATAGGCGCTATAGTTACTTATAGCTGCTTGTTATGCTCGCAGGGGCGAACATCCAGGAGTGAGCACTCTGGATCATGATAACTTCACCCACTGGAGGAGCTAACCTGGCTAAGCCACCTGGTACAGTTGCTGCCAAGCGCAGTCCCAGCCAGGTCTGGATGCTATGACAACTGGCACCAGAGGTCTGCTCTTATGGACAAGGCAATACAGTTTCTGGGTAGATACAGTCGTAGAGTCTGGTGTAGGCAGCAGCGGACTAGGCAAAGAATATGAGTCCGCACACATTAGAAGCAGCAGTGTGAACTGCGACCAATCCCCACCAAAAACATGAAAAACCAATGCAAAAAAACGTATAAGTATCACACAAAAGGCGCTCTGCTGTAAAAATAAATAGCAAGTGCCGTAACAAAAACAGGGCCTTTTGGTTTATACGTTTTTGCAAAAAGCAGCGGACTGTATCAGACTGATGCAGGCAGGTGTCGACAGACTGCAGAAGACTGATGCATACAGGAGTAGCGGGTTTGAGGATGAGACACGTTAGTGGAGGAGACTGGTACAAAGCATAACGATAAAGATAAAAGGCACAGGGATGGGGAACATGAGTACTAATAACATTTGTAAGGAATGACCATGTTGCTCAGGCACCACCCAGTGGATGAATGTGCCTTAAATACACTGCGCTTCTCGGCAAAAGGCCGAAAAGCACTTCTGGTTTAAGGGCGTACCGTCTCTTTAAGGCTACGTTAACACGTGGCGTAATTCCTGTATATTTGTGCAGTGGTGCTTTTTTGCGTGCGGCCTATGGGAAAAGCGCACCGAAAAAGGCGCAAAGAATTGACATGGTCATTCTTTTTGCGGATGTGCTTTGCGCAAAACGACGCCAGAATACACAGTGCGTGAATGCATTTCAGCAAAAGCCATAGCTTTTGCTGGAATGCGTTACTAGCTTTGCATTTCACTGCATTTATGCAAGCGCAAAAAAAAATGTGTAAATGCATGAATGCGTAGGAATTACGCCACGTGTGAACGTAGCCTAAATCTCACGAGTGCAGCGCGCACTGTCTAAGCATACTTCCAGGAGACCTGTGCAGGGACTGCAGACCTTGTGAGCCGGAGTACACAGCCGAGGAGGACAAAAGCTGCAGGACCATTGGCAGGGTGAGATTAGGGCTGGAGCAAGTAGAGGAGCAAGCAGCAGGTATGGGACCACGGGCAGCGTGAGCACACCACTTATGTCAGTCTCCCTGCCACATGGAGACTGGCACCGCGGCAACAGGTGTTACACTGTTCTACTATATATATCCACCATATTGAATAGTAATAAAGTGGTCAATAACATATGTATGGATAGTATGTTGTCAATCACTGTTACCATGTATCCCACTTGTATATCACAAGTGCTACTTATAGTTGTAGTGTGCTCTCTTCTTGTGGATACTATTAGTCTCTTTAATAATATCTTTAAAGTTTGAAGCTTTTTATCCCAAGTATTTTGTGAAAGTACACCATTGGGTCTTACATATATAGATTGAGGAGGCCATATGCAAAGTTATACCTCAACTTGAGATTGCACTGGATAGTTTTGATTTGAGGGATAATGTGCAATAATTGGTTTGTTGAATACATGTTATCCCATGGTTTATTTATACTTATCTTGTGCCTTTGCCAGGGCTGTTCAGTCGGTAAGCCAAACTCTTCGACTCCTCAATTTCCATGACTTCGACTTTGCGACTCCGTCTCCCTCACACATGGCTCTTCATACATGAAGAGAAGGTAGTGCATGGATGAAGGACACTAGAATAGGGGCATCGGCACTTGGAGCAGCTCCAGGAAGTAGCATGGCAGTGCCTGATATCCTAGCCACAGCAAAATACATGAAGCCATGTAGCTAGGTATCGGTGGTACACAGACAAACCATTCTCCCCTTCCTACCTGATAGCCTTTGTAAAAGAAGTTGACATCATGTCTGTTACTCTGTCTGAAGACCTGGCCTGTGTTATTGAGACGAGAGCACAATGTGAAGCCTTTACAGAATTGTCAGTTGTTGTGAGATGGAAAGATGGAAGTTTTATCTGCATTTCAAGCTAACCTTAGTAAACAACCTATAGATTTACCCCTTTGTTGTGGACTCTTTCTGTCTGCATATTATTGCAGTGATGCTGCGCCACATACTTTGAAAGAAAAAGAGTCAGTGGACTCTGGCTTAAAGGTGCCTTGCAAATGTAACAGGGTACACACACTCTAGTAATAATGTCAGTGGTGTCCCAGGGTGGGGAGGGTAAACCACGTGGCCTTCACATCTCCCATGCCGCTTTATCATATTGTCTACGCAACATTTTTGGTGTTTTTTTTTTATTCCATAATTTATGAGGCAGAATAAACAAATAGTTGAATACTATGGTCTACTGTTTCATCCTATGAGGTCTTCTATTAGACTGAACTGTCATTCTCTTAGTGATTAATTCTAGTTTGCTACAACTCTTTACATTTTATTAGCATTTTAAGTAAAAATATTCAAAAACATAAATTTCAGGTATATTTTATTAAAAAATAACTGTTTTTATTTTTAACAGATGACTGTACCAGGAAATCAGAAGGACAACTGACATCTTCATTTTATAAACCAAATGAACTTGATATCATACAGGATACAATTAAAGTGAATATCATTACTCCAGATATCCCATCATCCCTTCACAGCAAAGATCTATCATCTAATCAGATGAAACAAGTCATTTCATCTGAATCATTACAGTCTACTAATAAAAATATATGTCAGAAATTAGGCATTAAAATACAAAATGCTCTTGAAGCAAAGAAGCAATTTCCACCTTCAGAGTATGGAAATACTTTTCCCCTCAAAACTTCTTTTGTGAAACATCAAAAAATTTACACAGAGAAGAGTGGGAAATATTTTAACCAGAAATCAGATCTTGTTGGGCATAAGAGAATTCACACAGGGGAGAAGCCTCTTTCATGTTCAGAATGTGGGATATGTTTTAACCGGAAATCGCATTTTATTATACATCAGAGAACTCATACAGGGGAGAAGCCTTTTTCATGTTCAGAATGTGGGAAATGGTTTAACAAGAAATCAAATCTTATTATACATCAGAGAACCCACACTGGAGAGATGCCTTTTTCATGTTCAGAATGCGAGAAATATTTTAAGCAGAAATCAGAGCTTGTTATACACCAGAGAACCCACACAGGGGAAAAGCCTTTTTCATGTTCAGAATGTGGGAAATGTTTTAACCATAAATCAAATCTTGTTAAACACCAGAGAACCCACACAGGAGAGAAGCCTTTTTCATGTTCAGAATGTAGGAAATGTTTTAACCGTAAATCTGAGCTTGTTATACACCAGAGAACCCACACAGGGGAGAAGCCCTTTTCATGTTCAGAATGTAGGAAATGTTTTAACCGTAAATCTGAGCTTGTTATACACCAGAGAACGCACACAGGGGAGAAACCTTTTCCATGTTCAGAATGTGGGAAATGTTTTAGCCAGAAATCGTATCTTATTATACATCAGAGAACTCACACAGGGGAGAAGCCATTTTCATGTTCAGAATGTGGAAATTGTTTTAACCGGAAATCACATCTTATTACACATCAGAGAACCCACACAGGGAAGATACCTTTTTCATGTTCAGAATGTGGGAAATATTTTATTCAGAAATCAGAGCTTGTTATACACCAGAGAACCCACACAGGGGACAGTTTTTTTCATTGTTCAGAATGTGGAAAATGTTTTAACCGGAAATCACATCTTATTATACATCAAAGAACTCACACAGGGGTGAAGCCATTGTCATGTTCAGAATGTGGAAAATGTTTTAACTGGAAATCACATCTTACTACACATCAGAGAACCCACACAGGAGAGATGCCTTTTTCATGTTCAGTATGTGGGAAATGTTTTAACGAGAAATCTATTCTTGTTAAACACCAAAGGACCCATACAGGGGAGAAGCCTTTTTCATGTTCAGTATGTGGGAAATGTTTTAACGAGAAATCGAATTTTGTTGTACACCAAAGAACTCACACAGGGGAAAAGCCTTTTTCGTGTTCAGAATGTGGGAAATGTTTTACCCTAAAATGTTACCTTTTTAAACATCAAAAATCACACACAACGGAGAAGCCTTTTTCATGTTCAGAATGTGGGAAATATTTTACCCTAAAGTGTTACCTTCTTAAACATCAAAAAGGGTGTCATTATCATACCTAGCATGTGAAAAATGAATTACTGTTAAATCATACTTTTCGGACCATCAAAAACAACTCGCATTGGGGAAATTATATATTTTATTGACAAATTGTACAAAAATCAAACATTTGTATAATTAAATAAGAAAGGGAAATTACTTTAGAACTTACCATATTTATAGACTCTAATACACATATAACAAAAAAAGTTTCTAAAAAGTGAGTGCTTTTATAGTCCAGAGGGAGTTTTCTCTATGGAACACTGAAATTGCATCCTTCCTGATCACTGAGAGAACTGCTCTCTCCTCCTGCCCCACACTGATCTATGTGATTGGGGCAGAGCAGGAGAGGAAGCTACCAAGACCTACACAGAATTCCCTGAGTGAGCAGCTGAAGATCCTTTCACCCAACTAGCTTCAGGGCCTTTATGGTCATAGGATCAATAGCTTAACCTTGAAGAAATGCAAAATGGGGCGTACACAGGTTTATAAATAAATGCATACACGTGTGTGAAAAAATGTACATATGTAGCAGAACTGTGTGTGTACAGTTAGGGCCAGAAATATTTGGACAGTGACACAAGTTTTGTTATTTTAGCTGTTTACAAAAACATGTTCAGAAATACAATTATATATATAATATGGGCTGAAAGTGCACACTCCCAGCTGCAAAATGAGAGTTTCCACATCCAAATCAGAGAAAAGGTTTAGGAATCATAGCTCTGTAATGCATAGCCTCCTCTTTTTCAAGGGACCAAAAGTAATTGGACAATGGACTCTAAGGGCTGCAATTAACTCTGAAGGCGTCTCCCTCGTTAACCTGTAATCAATTAAGTAGTTAAAAGGTATGGGGTGGATTCCAGGTGTGTGGTTTTGCATTTGGAAGCTGTTGCAGTGACCAGACAACATGCGGTCAAAGGAACTCTCAATTGAGGTGAAGCAGAACATCCTGAGGCTGAAAAAAAAGAAAAAATCCATCAGAGAGATAGCAGACATGCTTGGAGTAGCAAAATCAACCGTTGGGTACATTCTGAGAAAAAAGGAATTGACTGGTGAGCTTGGGAACTCTAAAAGGCCTGGGCGTCCACGGATGACAACAGTGGTGGATGATCGCCGCATACTTTATTTGGTGAAGAAGAACCCGTTCACAACATCAACTGAAGTCCAGAACACTCTCAGTGAAGTAGGTGTATCTGTCTCTAAGTCAACAGTAAAGAGAAGACTCCATGACAGTAAATACAAAGGGTTCACATCTAGATGCAAACCATTCATCAATTCCAAAAATAGACAGGCCAGAGTTAAATTTGCAGAAAAACACCTCAAGAAGCCAGCTCTGTTCTGGAAAAGTATTCTATGGACAGATGAGACAAAGATCAACCTGTACCAGAATGATGGGAAGAAAAAAGTTTGGAGAAGAAAGGGAACGGCACATGATCCAAGGCACACCACATCCTCTGTAAAACATGGTGGAGGCAACGTGATGGCATGGGCATGCATGGCTTTCAATGGCACTGGGTCACTTGTGTTTATTGATGACATAACAGCAGACAAGAGTAGCCGGATGAATTCTGAAGTGTACCGGGATATACTTTCAGCCCAGATTCAGCCAAATGCTGCAAAGTTGATTGGACGGCGCTTCATAGTACAGATGGACAATGACCCCAAGCATACAGCCAAAGCTACCCAAGGGTTCATGAGTGCAAAAAAGTGGAACATTCTGCAATGGCAAAGTCAATCACCAGATCTTAACCCAATTGAGCATGCATTTCACTTGCTCAAATCCAGACTTAAGACGGAAAGACCCACAAACAAGCAAGACCTGAAGGCTGCGGCTGTAAAGGCCTTGCAAAGCATTAAGAAGGAGGAAACCCAGCGTGTGGTGATGTCCATGGGTTCCAGACTTAAGGCAGTGATTGCCTCCAAAGGATTCGCAACAAAATATTGAAAATAAAAACATTTTATTTGGGTTATGTTTATTTGTCCAATTACTTTTGACCTCTTAAAATGTGGAGTGTTTGTAAAGAAATGTGTACAATTCCTACATTTTCTATCAGATATTTTTGTTCAACCCTTCAAATTAAACGTTACAATCTGCACTTGAATTCTGTTGTAGAGGTTTCATTTCAAATCCAATGTGGTGGCATGCAGAGCCCAACTCGCGACAATTGTGTCACTGTCCAAATATTTCTGGCCCTAACTGTATGTAAATATGCTTATGTAGGAGAGCCGAGTGTTCGTATACTGGCCATGCAGCAGTGTTGTGTGTAAATATTTGCGCTGCAGAGTGGTCATTAATATTTGAGATCACATACAAAATGGTGAGAAAATGAACCACAGTGCCTAGATTCTCTAATTTTTTACTCCAAATATTTCTTTTAGTATACCGTAAATCACTTTCTCATACAATCCTGTAGTAATGACTTTGTAAATCCATGTAAATGTTATCAAATTATTTTCAAAGAAACAATACAATTTTTAATCCCACAGCATGTGTTTAAAATCAGCAAATTGTGAAGAAACAAGTCATATATCCCCTATGGATGATTCATAGCTGTCACAGTCTACAAAGATCTGATGAAACACTGATAAATAATACTGAGAAAACGTGTACGTGAATAATCACTGATGTCAGAATGAGCTCAGCATCATGTTTGGCTGCATTTAAACTTTTTTATGCTATTTCACACCACTGTAAGTACAATCATAGAATGGTAGAGTTGGAAGGAACCTCCTGGGTCATCTGATCCAACCCCTTGCTCAAAGCAGGATTCACTAAATTATTGCAGAAAGATGTCTGTACAGCCTCTGTTTGAAGACTTCCATTGAAGGGGAACTTGCCACCTCTTGTGGGAGCCTGTTCCACTCATTGATAACCCTGTCAAAAAGTATTTTCTAACATCTAATCTGTCTCCTCCCATTCAGCTTCATCCCATTGTTTCTAGTCTTTCCTTGTCCAAATGAGGGTAATAATTAAAAAAATTATTTTTATAAACATATTCTACAGCATTTTACAATTGAGCACGGGGCAATGTACAAACAATAAAAAAATATTACATACTTCACCAGTTACAGTAGGGGGGTGAGGGCTCTGCTCAATAGCTTACAATCTATATGGACATAGAAGGGAAACAGTAGGTAGGACGTGCTTGTAGGGTCTAGTCCAGCCATTATTATGATAAATGGTCTTTTTTTATATGAGGCCACATGCTCCAGTCATCAGACAGTACTGTCTAGATGCACTTATGTACTATTGGTTTTATGGAGAATGTGAAGACAAATTAGGAAGGAGAAGGTTGTAATTAACATTTAGAAGGATCGATCAGGGAAGAGGGGAAAGTTATGTTAGGGAGTTGAGGTGCTAGGCCTGTCTAAAGAGATGTGTTTTTAAGTCATGCTTAAAAATATCAGGGCTAGAAATTATTTGCAATATTTCTGGTAAGGCACTGTCACACGCCGCAATCTCGCCTGGAAATCATAAAGGCGATATGCCTCACAGTTGCGGCGTGTGATTTGGGAATTTCACGGCGATAAATAGCCCCTCGGTCGTCGCCTGATTCCTGAACAGTGCTCAGTAATCAGCCGCAATCATTAAGGCGATATTTCCGTTTTGTGGCGTGTGACAGGACGATAATGATGGAAAGAGCGTTGCCTATGATTTCCCGTAGGCGTGTTTCAGCGTGCTGTAGTCCGCGCCCCGTCTGAGATGATTGGTGTGGGCTACTGTGTTCCCATTGGCTGTCAGTTGACAGGGTGCCATATTTGAAGAGTTGTCCATTCAGCACCACACACATCTTCAGCTACACAACCATCCGCAAACTCAGTGCAAATTCCAATAGACAATGGCGTCATGTATTACCCAGCCTCCCAGAGCAGGCGGACCAATCGTAACGCTGTTGCGTTGTCCAATGAGCGTGTATGGGGCGCAGTATACGCCACTGTGGCACGCCTATCTCTTCGCCGTTCTGAACATGTACGCCCACATTGCTTTTGAGATTGCGGCATGTGAACCGGCGATGGAATTAGGCAAGATTGGTTCCACTATATGGCAGGCTATTTCTGGAGCGACACATCGCCTTAGCTTCAGGGCGAAATTGCGGCGTGTGATGCCGCCATCGGCGATTTGAGGCAACCACGAAAAACATGATCGCCACATATCGCCAGCCGAGATCGCGGCGTGTGACGGTACCTGTAGTGTATTCCAGAACACTGGTGCAGAACGAGAGAAAACTTGGTGATGGAGGTGATATTAATCTGAGATCAGTTGCAGAACAGAGTGAATGGGAAGGGTGTTAGAGATGAATGATGAGATATAGGGGGGTGCAGAACTGTGGAGAGCTTTATGAGAGAGAGAGAAGTTTGTATTGCATCCTGTAGTGAATGTGCAACCAGTGTAACCACTGGCATAAGGCAGAGGCATCGATAAAGCGATTGGACAGAAAAATGACCCTGGCTGCTCTGTTAAGGATAGACTGGAGAGGAGAAAGTTTGGTTAGAGGGAGACCGATCAGTAAAGAGTTACCGTAGTCCAGACAAGAATGAATAAGACTGACAGTGTTTTTGTAGTTTCAGTGGTGAGAAATGGTCGAATTCTAGAATTTTTTTTTTTTAAATACAGGTAACATGAGCTAGTAAGTGATTAATAATATCTCAAGGCATTGAGCCTGCTGCTTTGGAGTTATGGCTGACCCATCAAAGGTAATTGAGAAGTCAGGTGTCGGACAAGAGCAGAGGGTGGAAAAATTAGAAATTCAGTTTTAAGGAAAGTCAGTTTCAGAAAGAGGGAAGACGTGGTGTGAGAGACAGGAGATGCAGTCTTTGGTACTTTGTACCAATGTGGGGGTGATGTCGGGGAATAATGTGTATAATTGGGTGTCAGCATAGAGATTGATATTGAATCTGCTGTTATGACCAAAAGGGGCATTATAAGGCGTGAAGAGGAGGGGACCTAGGACTGAGCCCTGAGGGATTCTGACAGGGAGGAGGAAAAGGAGCCAACAAAAGATAAAGTGAAGGAGCAGTCAGAGAGAGAGGAGGAGAAACAGGAGAGAGCAGTGTCCTTGAGGCCAAATGAGCGGAGTATAGAGAGAAGGAGCTGGTGATGCGAAGTGTCAAAGGCTACAGAAAGATCTAGAAGGAACAGTAGGGGGTAGTGGCCATTGGATTTAGCCGTTAAGTCGTTGAAGACTTTAGTGAGGGAAGTTTCAGTGGAGTGTAAAGAGCAGAATCCAGATTGAGTATCGAGGAGACGTGATCAGAGAAATAGCGGATTAGACGAAAGTGGAGCAAGCATTCCAGGACTTTAGAGATAAAGGGAAGATTAGGTCTGTAGTTAGCAGCACAGTTCTGGTCGAGGGATGGTTTTTTGAGTAGGGGAATTATGATGGAGGATTTGAATGAAGAGGGAAAGATGGCAGATGAAAGCAGTTAAATATTTTAGTTGGATAGTGATAGCTGGGGAAAGGGACTGAAGGAGATGTGAGAAATTAGGGTCACTTGAGTAGCTTGTTGACATTGATATATAAATGTGTAAGCTGTCCCACCAGTGACAATGTGACCCTATTGGGACAGTCCCTGCCTACAATGGTACTAATACCTTGTCACCTGTCTGTGACGCGGAATAACAAGGGCAGAATAAAGCAGGACTGGGTCCCAAAAGAGGTCACCATACCATGGAACACTACACATTATATCATGTCCAGCTCAAAGGTAGGCCACACCTATGATTGCATGACTGTAACAAAGCACAAAGAAAACCAGGGCTGGAACTAAGGTGAAACTTTGCAGTGGTACAAGTTCACACTGACCTTACACTGGAAAAAACAACAACAATTCAGCAAAATACCCAAACTGAAAAAGTAAAAATGCTAAAGTGCAGAAATTAAATAGGGTACTTAGTGACATTGATATGATCATATAAAGGCTTAAACTGTCCCACCAGCGACAAGGTGACCCTATCGGGACAGTCCCTGCCTACAATGGTACTAATACCTTGTCACCTGTCTGTGACATGGAATGACAAGGGCATAATGAAGCAGGACCAGGTCCCAACAGAGCTCATCATACCATGGGTGTTCATGTAATTTTTTTACAGCTTTTTGTATCCAGAAATGATCTTAGCTGAACACAGAAGCAAGGGGTGGGTGTGAAATATAAACAAACAGGATAAATTTTAACAGGAAAGAAGGCACAATTTAGCTAATTACACAGCAGGAGACAGGCATTATACCATGAAAGAAAAAGATTTGAATTGTGGTCAGTTCAAAGAGAGTTGCAGGTTGAGGGTATGGGACACATTGGCGTGAAACTCGGACGACTGCAATGCGAGTAAAAATCGCATTTCAGTCGGACCAATGTTGTTATTCAATGTTCGAGAGCACATTTCCAAGTGTCAGACGTTTTTTTCTCATCTGCTTCACGGACTACAAGTCAGTCGCAACATGCTGCGACAGTATGTGAGTCACAGCCAAGTCTATGGGCCCGACAAAAATCATGGACCACGGAGCGCACACGGACCATCTGAGTTTAATTTTTTCTGAAGTTAATTTTTCACTGATACATTATCATTCTGTATCTCAGACAACTGTAAAAAAAATGTTCCTGTAAATGATTATACAGTAAATAGCTGCTGAGAAAAATTAAATTGCACACGGACAGCACATGGAAGCCACACTGACCACAAATCGGATTACACTCGTCCGACTCTCGGATACGTCAATCGGACCGTTTTTCCACTCGCCAGTGTGTTTCCAGCCTGAGAATCTCTGGTGTGAAAGAAGGCAGACGATAATCATTTAGCAGCTTCACATACCTGTGAAACAGATGGATGGATGAGTTGAGATTGTAGATCATGTAACATAGAATTTCATTTCTGGAGTATTTCTGGACAATTAAGCAACACTTAATGAGACACAGATGAGACCTACCTCAAAATAAAGCTGATCCCTCTACAGTGTGACAGCCCTTAAGATATTTTTAGACAGCTATTAAGTCTCATCTCAGTCTTTTTTTTTTTTTTTGCAAACTATACATTCCCAAACAATTCCAAATCCTGTAAATGTTCCTCATGGGACATGGTTTGCAGACTGGCCACCATTCTGGTCCCTCTTCTCTAAACTTGTTCCAGTTTGTTGATGTCCATTTGTGCATTAAAAGAGTGTCAGACCTGAAAAACGTGAAGGCTTTATTCATACATCAGTATTCTTGATTAATATTTCATCAGTATTTGAATGCCAAAAACCAGAAGTGCCTCCAAAACACAGTTCTCGTATTTTAGCGTTTATACACCTGATACAGAATACTGACCAAATACTGACGTGAAAGAGGCCTAAGAGGAAGGTTAAATTCTTCCTGTAATTGCTGAAACAAACATAGAGCAACATTGAACAATACATGACTAAGGTTGGCTTCACACCGCGATACAATCAGGTCGGGGTGAACCTGACAACCCCAGACTTGATTTGCAAACAGAGCCAGAGGGCAAATATGCCCTCCGGTCCTGTTTGTAGCCGGATGCATCAGATCGCAGCTGAGATAGCTGTCCCCTGTTGAAATGGTGCTGAACCACTTCCCAGGGGACAGCTCCCTGGTGCTGAAGTTCAGCGTAACTCATGCTGAACTTCAGCCGCCGGATCCTGGAGACTCCCATGTTAGGGAGCGCCGGATTGCCCCGGATCCGAGAGGAACCAATTTGAGCAGATTTTTTGCCCCAGACACAAAAACGTTGCAAGCAACGTTTTTCTGTCCAGTAGAAAAATCCAAATTGTCCCGGATCCTCCCGGACAGATGGAAACTGAATGGCCCATAGGGCTGCATTAATACAAAATCAGGTCCGGGGCTGTCAGGTTCACCCCGTACAGCTCCGGACCTGATTGTGCCGTGGTGTGAAGCCAGCCTAAGTCTCAATAAAATTAAAATTTTAAACCCATCTAGTTGTGAATATTGGAGGGATCCAGTTGCTTCATGCAGATATATACAGAGTGAGGACTTCAACTTTCCCTGATTGTTTTATTTTGCACCACAATTTATGGATCAGCCCAATAGTCAGCAGTCCCTTCATTACATGTGTAATTTACCAAAGCGACTAATGAATAGCTGAGATATTGTGAGATGTCAGCACTAACAGCCATTCTTAGTGTCTCTTTAATGCTAGCTTTGTACTGCGAGGTAATAGAGCCTCAGATTTAAAAGTGCCAGTCATGCATCTTTCGGATTCCTTTGTAATACTTCTAGTTGTAGTCTCTGATGATCTCTGTTCCAAGTCAGATGTCTGAAATACACATCGATATGGTGAAAACGATCAAGTGGAACCAAACAGGTACATTATGCTCTATGTGCAGTAATTGGCATTAGGAGCATTGCTATCAGGTTCAGCCTTCCCACTACAGAGAAAAATGAATTGTGCCACATAAGGATGATTTTTTTTTGCAGATTCAAGTCCTCAAAACCAAAGGAAAATCTACTGACTTCATTCCCTGGATATTTTAATTGTTGGATGCTTTTGTTTTGATAAAGAAAATCATCAATACAGCTCTAATAATCCATTATTTGCTGCTTTGTTATGTTATGTGTGATACTTTGGCTATGTACCAGCTTTATAAAATCATATTTCGTTTCAGCTAAAAGAAATCAAGGCTGAGCCTGCAGATATTGTTGGACGGTTCTGTAAAATTATGTCAGACCTTGTGCTATTAGTCCGGCTTTACACCGCGATTTTCGGCTGTCAGGTTGTGTCCAGTGTTTTGCAAGATGCACCGGACACAACCTGACAGCCTCGGACGAGCAGAACCAGAGGGCATATTTGCCCTCTTATCCTGTTTTGTGCCAAAATCGTTTCTGCCACTGTCCAGTGCTGAAATTTCAGCAGCGCGGGTGCAAAGGAGCTGCCCACAGTGCTGGAAGTTCAGCTGTGGAGCTCTCCAGGTGCTGTACTTTAGCGGCGGCTCTGAAATGCTTCGCGGCCAGGGTGCTGAACAAGCGTGGCTTGAATTTCAGAGCCACCGCTTTTTCAGCACCAGGCATCCGGGAACCAGTTCTTTTTTGACGGATCCGGCACCCATAGACTCCCATGTTATGGGTGCCGGATCGCCCCGGATCCAGGAGGATCCGCATTTGTTCGTGTTTGCCTTTGGACATAAAAAAATGCTGCAAGCTCCGATTTTGTGCCTGTGGCAAAAAACTAACACAGCCGGATCCAGCGGAAAAGCAACAAAACCATACGCCAAATAAGCACAGTCTGGCGCCATAGGGATACATGGGGGGCAAAATCGGATCACACCAGACAGACCCGGACCCAAAAAATCACAGTGTGAAACTGGCCTTAGTTATTCTCTCAGAAACAGGATTCCTAGAAGCCTCTTCTTTTTAGTCTTATCCTTGAGAACTAATAATTGTTATGTTTCTCTTTAATCATTCTGTCTGGACATGCGTGGAAACTTCATGATTGTTAGCAGAATTTACTGCACGGCAAATCCCACTTGCATATTCATTGGGGTCCCATATACACCTCTTTCTGTCTTATCTTTATTTATGTCTTTTTAATTTTACCTTTATTTTAAACAAACCTTTTTATTCAATTATCTGAAAAGACGGAAGCTTTATCAGGTGTGAACACAATTAAACATCAGTGAAGTACATGCTACTAGATCAATTAGCAATAGAACGGATTAATATCAGTGTATTGTCAGTTCTAAAGGCCCAGTTACACAGATAATTGTACTTATATAATAATTATACTATGATGGCAGGTTGGGTGCCATAAGGTACTGTTACATGGGGCAACATTGCTGGCAACTCACGGGAGCGCGCACGTTTTGGCCATTTAGCCAAGATTGCTATGGAGATGTTACACGCAGAGACATCACCGGCAATGCAGCTGCGATGTTGAAAGCAACTTTGCTGCCAGGGATCAATTCAATCCAGCAAGCGATCATTAACATTGCAGTGAATAGGGGCAGTTGCCTTCAACATCGCTGTTGCAGTGTCACACAGAGCAATCATAGCAGATCGCCTGAGCAACATTGTGGCGCCCCTGCGGCTGGGCGCCACAGGGAGGTATTACAGAATGACAATAAAATGTAATATTCTTTGTGAGTTGCTAGTTCAGGGTTTAACCTGTTGAGTCTAAAAGTGCACACACCTAGGAATAGACCACTAGTATAGGGGGACCAGTACTTTGGTAGGTCCCAAAAGGGGGTGGAGCCTAGGAGTAGATGCAGAGGAGAGTGAAAGTTGAGTTTACCTCATACGGTGCTGGGAAGGCAGATAGAGTGATCAGGCCTGACATCCCAGCTGAGAGGAGGGAGCCCCATCTTCAAGTGGGGGCCCAGAACAGAACGCAACGGGCCAGGACTGGTAGGAGCCGGCTGGCCATGTTGAGGGAGCACCGGCGACACGGAAAGCCGAGGCAGCCAGGAGTTTAGCCCTGACTGCAAAACCGACGAGCTGCAGGCCCATAGAGACTAGGTTGCTGACAACGCCACAAGGTACCTCTCCCCTCAGGACTAAGAACCGGTTCAGGACACTAGGAGACATTAAAAGGGACAGGCTGAATTCTGGTGGCGGGGGCTTTAATACTTGGGCCAAGACCGGACTGGTAAAGCACAGACCTTGTCTTCTAGACACAGACCGTAGGACTGGCGGGAGAGCTCTGCGACGGTGGAAAAGACAAGAGAACAGAATAGACCCTGAACGACTTGAGAGAGGACATCTTGAGACTCCATAAGGGGGACCCTGAGCTGGCAACATCCACCCTGTAAACCAAACTACCGTGTCTTGTTTATGCCATCAGCCGATACCGAGTAAAGTGGAGTTAAACTTGAACTGGTTTCCGTTATTCTTCCCATCACAGCCTGGAGGGCTCAGCAGCAGCTTAGCAGAGGGGTAAGAACTGCAGCACCATCTCCATTACTGCCCTCCTTCACCATCATCCTTCATTGCTGCCCTGACGTAAAGCTCCACCTGTGGGGAGCTGTACCACACTTTGCTGCCCCAACCATCACCTCATTGGCCGGCTGGCAGCGCCGGTACCATCTTACCGGGAACTACAGGTGGCGTCACGTTCCCCTGTAAATAGCCCCCCTTCTCCCATCATCAACAACCCCCTTCAAATGATCCCCAGGGCACGGCACCGGGATCCCGTCCATTTGTGACCCCCTACTCAGCAGACCTGGTGGCTGAGTACCCGCCTAGCCCTGGCCACATCATCTTCGCCTGGTTTACCAACATGTTGAGTAACCTGGCAACTCGGCTCAAGCAACTTATTGCTGTTGAAATCACCCTGTTACACGTAGCAACGCACTAGTGATGTTGTTTCAACTTCACCACGCCCTGAGTTGCCAGCGATGTTGCCCCATGTAACGGTACCTATACTCTAATGCAGAGGTCCCCAACTCCAGGCCTCAAGGGCCGCCAACAGTGCAGGTTTTCAGGATTTCCTTAGTATTGCACAGGTGCTAATGGGATCATCTGCACAGGTAATGATTCCAAGCCCTGTGCAATACTAAGGAAATCCTGAAAACCTGCACTGTTGGCGGCCCTTGAGGCCTGGATTTGGGGACCTCTGCTCTAATGTGTATGGCAACCAAGCACAGTCACTGTTCAAATTGTGGAAATGCAGTCTGACTGCAATTGACTGTAGCGACCGGTGGTAAGGCCGTGGGTGTGTGTGTATGATCTTTCTCAACAGAATCCCCATACTCAGATTTAACCGGTAGTAACATTTCTTTACTGTAAAACATGTCTATAACACAGTCAACTGATCTAGCTGCACACATGTATATGGTGGGGTCTCTGGATCTTCACTTCTTCCGGGTACGCAGCTAGCAAAGAAAAAAACACAACAATGGAGATATCTTTCCCTAACTTTCCCTAAAATCACGTACCAGTCTATCACAGAAGAAGGTGTCGCTCCCACGTAGCAGGCCTGGGGATCTCACGATGACGGGTCCCGGTGCAGCGCTGAAGGGGGAAACTCCTCAGTCTTCTTCTGTGGTCTCCTTCCGCAGGTAACAGAATCTTTCTTTGTTAGTCTCTCCCAGTCTCAGGGCACACCGAGCAGCAGACGGGAGCCCACAGCAGCACAGAAGTCTCTTTCAGTCTCGGGGCAAACCGATGAGCAGAAGGGAGATCACAGTAGCACAGATGGCTCCCTTATGTCAGTCACAGCCCCTGCACATGTAATCCAGTGGCAATGTCCTGAATTCCGGAGGCAATGTCCTGAATTTGAGTGGGACCCTCGGTAAGGCAAGGTCCTGCAGACCGGGGGTTGCAGCAACGATCTTCACAGGGTATTTCTTCCCAAGAATCTGGCTGCAAAAAAGCCCTAAGTCTGTCCTGGCTGCGCTCTCTGGATCTGCACTGTTTTTTCTGCTTTCACTTCCTGGGTAAACAACAGAGATGTGGGGGGCTTTCCACCCTCTGTGATTGTACAGTCCACTGATGCCCCCTGGTGGTCAAGTGCGGACTGTGCACAGTTCATTTCAGTGTCAATTTCAATAATACAATCTGAATTGTACACCTCATTACATGACAATCACAGAGGCCAGGGGCGTAACTAGAACTGGCAGGGCCCCATAGCAAACTTTTGAACGGGGCCCCCTCCAAGACACGGCCCCCAATGACACGCCCCCTCCAAGACACGCCCCTTCAAGACACATCCCCTTACAGGCCCCAGCAGTATATACAGCAGCCCCAGTGGTATACCGCAGCCTCTCCAGTGGTATATACAGGCCCCAGCAGTATTACAGCAGCCCCAGTGGTATACAGCAGCCTCCTCAGTGGTATATACAGGCCCCAGCAGTATTACAGCAGCCTCCGCAGTGGTGGTATATACAGGCCCCAGTGGTGGTATACAGGGCCCCTGGTGGTGGTATACAGGGCCCCTGGTGGTGGTATATACAGGGCCCCTGGTGGTGTTATACAGGGCCCCTGGTGGTGGTATATACAGGCCCCTGGTGGTGGTATACAGGCCCCTAGTGGTGGTATACAGGCCCCTAGTGGTGGTATATACAGGCCCCTGGTGGTGGTATATACAGAGCCCCTGGTGGTAGTATACACAGCCCCTGGTGGTAGTATACAGAGCCCCTGGTGGTAGTATACAGAGCCCCTGGTGGTGGTATATACAGGCCCCTGGTGGTAGTATACAGAGCCCCTGGTGGTGGTATATTCAGGCCTCTGGTGGTAGTATACAGAGCCCCTGGTGGTGGTATATTCAGGCCCCTGGTGGTAGTATACAGAGCCCCTGGTGGTGGTATATTCAGGCCCCTGGTGGTAGTATACAGAGCCCCTGGTGGTGGTATATACAGGCCCCTGGTGGTAGTATACAGAGCCCCTGGTGGTGGTATATACAGGCCCCTGGTGGTAGTATACAGAGCCCCTGGTGGTGGTATATACAGGCCCCTGGTGGTGGTATATACAGGCCCCTGGTGGTAGTATACAGAGCCCCTGGTGGTGGTATATACAGGCCCCTGGTGGTAGTATACAGAGCCCATGGTGGTTATATACAGGCCCCTGGTGGTGGTATACAGAGCCCCTGGTGGGTATATACAGGCCCCCCGTTGACACCGCACTATGTAAGTACCACAACCTTCCTGCAAGCCCTTGTAAGTTCCCCCACCACCTACCTGCAGCCCCATGTAAATACCACCATCCCTTTTCCTGCAGTCCAAAGTGCCACCACCCACCCTGCAGACACATGTAAGTACCACCACCCCCACCCTGCAGCCCCATGTAAATACCACCATCCCCTCTCTTCAGCCCCATGTAATTGCCACTACCCTCCCTGCAGCCCCACGCAAGAACCCCTTCCTACAGCCCCATTTAAGTACCACCACTTCCTCCTTGCAGCCCCATGTAAGTACCACCAACCCACCCCGCAGCTCCATGTAAGTGCCATTACTCTCCCTGCAGTCCCATGTAAGTACCACCACCCCATGTAAGTGCCATCGCTGCCTGCAGCCTCATGTAAGTACTTCCACTCCTCCCTGCATCCACATGTAAGTGCCACCACCTCTTCCTGCGTCCCCATGTAAGTACCACCACTCCCTCCTTGAAGCCCCATGTAAACTCACCTGTAGCTTCCCTGTAGCCCCCATTATCACATCCCGCCCCAGACAATTAGCAGCAGCGGCTCGCTAGTCACGTGATCCTCCCCTCGGAGCCATAGAAGGAGCTGCACGCGAGACTGAAGAGGCCCCGCCCCTCCGGTGACGTCACAGCACAAGCTCCACTCAAAACTGAGGAGGCCTCACAGTTTCCGGTGACGTCACTGCCGCACGTGTAGGGGCGTGTCCTCCTCGCGGTCGCCATCGTTATTTGTCGCTCGTTCTCGTCAGTGCCGGGGGCCCCGAGGATAGCGTGTGGGGGCAGCGGTCAGGGGCCCCCTTGTATGACATGTGGTGTGGGGGCGCTCAGGGGACCAATGGGCCCCCCCTTTCCGTCCGGGCCCCCCCCTACAGCACCCAGGGGGGTATGGGGGCGGGACTTAGTGGGCGTGGCCCCAAAGTGTCGGGGCCCGCCGGGCCAGTCCGCCCCTGTAATGTATCGCAGGCGCAGCTGCCGGTATAGCAGCGGCTGCGTAGCGGCGCTGGGTCCGGGCCCCCCACAAGCGCCGGGCCCCAAAGCGACTGCTACGGCTGCTATGCCGGTAGTTACGCCACTGACAGAGGCTCTCATATAGTGTGAGCGGCTGTCATTGACTGTTTGCTGGCCAGTACAGTGAATATTCATAAAGGGTAATGAGCGGCTCCGGAAGCAGCAGCAGATGACTGGTAAGATGATGCAACGTTTCAGTCTAGGAACAGACCTTTCTCAAGCAAGGTCTGTTCCTAGACTGAAAAGTTCCATCATGATTCTATTTTCCCCATCTATCTATCTACAGTCATGGCCAAAAGTTTTGAGAATGATACAAATATTAATTTTAACAGAGTCTACTGTTTGTTTTTCTAATGGCAATTTGCATATACTCCAGAATGTCATAAAGAGTGATCAGCTTAACAGCAATTACTTGCCAAGTCAATATTTGCCTAGAAAATGAACTTTAACCCCCAAAACACATTTCAACATCATTGCAGTCCTGCCTTAAAAGGAGCAGCTAACATCGTTTTAGTGATTGTTCGCCAACCCTGTCCTCATCAACACCCACACCTGTGTTAATGGAACAATCAGTCATGATTAAGTAAGAATGACACCACTGGACAAGGAGGTGTAAAAAAGGAGGCTGGTGCTTGGTATCATTGTTTTTCTTCAGTTAACCATGGTTATCTCTAAAGAAACACGTGTGCAGCCATCATTGCACTGCACAAAAAAGGCCTAACAGAGAAGAGTATTGCAGCTAGAAAGATTGCACCTCAATCAACAATCTATTGCATCATCAAGAACTTCAAGGAGAGAGCTTCCATTGTTGTCAAAAAGGCTCCAGGGCGCCCAAGAAAGACCAGCAAGAGCCAGGACCGTATCTTAAAACTGTTTCAACTGCGGGATCGAACTACCAGCAGTGCCGAGCTTGCTCAGGAATGGCAGCAGGCTGGTGTGAGTGCTTCTGCACGCACTGTGAGGCGGAGACTCTTTGAGCAAGGCCTGGTTTCAAGAAGGGCAGCAAAGAAGCCACTTCTCTCCAGAAAAAACATTAGGGACCGACTGATATTCTGCAAAAGGTACAGGGAGTGGACTGCTGAGGACTGGGGTAAAGTCATTTTCTCTGATGAATCCCCTTTTCGATTGTTTGGGACATCTGGAAAACAGCTTATTCGGAGAAGAAGAGGTGAGTGCTACCACCAGTCTTGTCTCATGCCTACTGTAAAGCATCCTGAAACCATTCATGTGTGGGGTTGCTTCTCAGCCAAGGGAATCGGCTCACTCACAGTCTTGCCTAAAAACACAGCCATGAATAAAGAATGGTACCAGAATGTTCTCCAAGAGCAACTTCTCCCTACCGTCCAACAATGCCTTTTCCAGCATGATGGAGCACCTTGCCATGAAGCAAAGGTGATAACTAAATGGCTCAGAGAACAAAACAGAGACTTTGGGTCCAAGGCCTGGAAACTCCCCAGATCTTAATCCCATTGAGAACTTGTGGTCAATCATCAAGAGACGGGTGGACAAACAAAAACCAACAAATTCTGGCAAAATGCAAGCATTGATTATGCAAGAATGGACTGCTATCAGTCAGGATTTGGTCCAGAAGTTGATTGAGAGCATGCCAGGGAGAATTGCAGAGGTCCTAAAGAAGAAGGGTCAACACTGCAAATATTGACTTGCTGCATTAACTCATTCTAACTGTCAATATAACCTTTTGGTACTCATATGATTGCAATTATATTTCTGTATGTGATATAAACATCAGACAAACACAAATAAAAACCAGAGGGCAGCAGATCATGTGAAAATATAATTTTGGTGTCATTCTCAAAACTTTTGGCCATGACTGTATCTATCTATCCGTCTATACTATTCTAACCTTTTCCGTCTATACTATTCTAACTTTTTCCAGCACGCGAAAGACCATCCTGAAAAAGCTGACAGGGTGCACACCTTTTGACTTGCATTGGTCACATGCATGTGATATACGCGTCCAATCTGACCTGACTGATTCTTTACCATTGTTCCAAGTGCAACACGAATTTTCCTTGCATTGCACTCGCACGAGTTTGACGCAAGGGTGGCTTTATCCTAACACAAGTGATCACACAATACAGTGCTGAGGCGCTCTAAGGGGCAGTGTAAACTAAAATAAAAGTTCAAAAAAGGTTAAAAAAATAAAAGTTCAAATCACTCCCATTTTGACCTATCGTAAATTAAACTATGTATAGAAAAAATACACAAATGTGGCAGCCCAATGTCCAGAAAACTATCTAAATATAAAATCAATTAATCAGATCTGTAAACTGCATAATGGGAAAAAAAAACTCCAAACACCAAAATTAATTTTTTTCTGGTCTCCACAACATTGCAATAAAATGCAATAACAGACTATCAAAACATCACATCTACCCAAAAATGGTATCATTAGAAATGTCAGCTCAAAACGCAAAAATAAGTCATAACACAGCCCCATATCCTAAAAAATAAGAATGCTACGGTTTGCGGAAAATGGTGCTAAAAATGCAATTCTTTTTCTTTGAAAGCTTCTGAATTTTTTTTCACCACTTAGATAAAAGTAAAAGTATACATGTTTGATATCTACAAACTTGTACCGACCCAAGGCATCATACTAACATGGCAGTTTTACACAATTGTGTAATTGCACTTTTGTTTCACCGCACTTGGAATTTTTACTATATGGTAAAATAAATTATATCATTCAAAAGTGCAACTCGTCCCCCAGAACACAAGCCCTCATATGTCTACATTGATGGAAAAATAAAAAAATGATGGCCCTTGGAAGAAGGAGAGGGAAAAACAGAACACAGAAATTGCCCACGGGTGAAGCTGTGAGATGTTCCAAACCTCAAACCCTTAGGCCCCCTTCACACCACGATTTTTCCCAGATCAGGTTCGATCAGGTTTCTGTATCAAAACCAGGAGTGTCTCCAAAACTCAGAACAGGTGTCAATCTTTCAATTATAGTTTTTCTCTGCAAGTACCTCTCCTGGTTTTGACACACAAACCTGATCAATTGGCTAACCAGAGAAATTACATTTTTAAGCTTTCAGAGCACAAAAGGTCCCTTCATCAGACAATATCACAAATAAATTACTGAGACAAGATGGTAACATTTAAATACAAATTATAGCAGGACATGAGGTGATGCTTGCTAGAGATGGGCCAAGGAAATTATATTAGGGTGTTTCAGGTGAAGTGGAAGTGGTGTATTAGAGATCTGAAGATCTTGTGGAGGTGTGAACTGTGTCCATGTAATGAGTCATGAATCCAGGTGTCAAATTGAGTCCATTCGTTAGAGGTTGAAACATCCTTATTAACTTGAATTCCCACATTTTTCGTTCTCTATAATTTTAAAAGTGACCTTTCAGTTTTAGGACTTTTAGGTCTGCCATACTGTGTCCAGGTCTAGAGAAGTGTATTCCTACAGGCGTGTCCAGCTCATTTTGTATTGTATGTCTATGCAGATTAATTCTTGTTTGTAATTTTTGCTGTATGAATCTGCAAAGACATACAATAAAAAATGAGCTGGACATGCCTGTAGGAATACACTTCTCTAGACCTGGACACAGTATGCCCCCCTGCAACCCCCAAACCCGCACCCTCACCCCCCAAATAAGCACCCTCCAATCTCAGACCCCCGTAACCCACACCCCTCAAAAAATGCCCCCCCAACTCACCCATCCCTCAAATAAAATGTGCCCCCTAAACCAGCAACCCTTAACCCGCACCTGCACACCCCCAAAATATAACTACCACCACCCCAAAAAAAGCTCCCCAAAACCTGCACCCCTGCCCTCCCAAAAAACCTGCACCCCACCCCCAAAAAACATCCCCCAATCTCACACACCTCCAATAAAAGCCTCCCCCTCCAAACCCCTAACCCACACACCCCAGAAAAATGCCCCCCAAACTCACCCCACACTGCCTCCCAAATAAAATGAACCCTCCTAAACCTGCAACCCTTTCCCTCAACCCCCAAAGAAAAATGCCCCCAAACCAACCCCTCTTTGCCCTCCAAAAAAAATGACCCCCTGCACCTCCTTAAAAAAGCCCCTCAAATCCACACCCCTGCCCTCCCCCCCAAAAAAACACCCCCCATAAAAAACACGCCCCAGAAGAGCTCACCCCTCCAAACCCAACCTCCCTCACAAAACATCCCACGCCCCCTCTAATCCATATCCCCATAAAAAATGGCCACTAAACTCACACACCCTGCATGTGACGTGATGCTGCTGAAACCTGAAAGTGTCTGGAGTATGCAAGGTAAGCGGTGTAAAAGAATTGACATGGCACTAATTCCTACAGATTCAAAGGTCCGTAAAAATCAACAGCTATTACACTGTGAAAGATGGCACAAGAAAAGCCACAGTGACTCTGTAGACTGCCCTATATACTGTGGGCATGTGCAGTACACATACTGTAAAGGTGTGCACTTGGCAGCACATAGCCTAATGCTGCAGGCTGTCATTCAACTGAACTGACGCTATGTGGCTTCAAATACAGAGAGGAGACCAACAAGAAAAAAGGTTTGTAATTGCTTTTCATTATTTTTAGTAGTTTCATAAGAACAAAAAATCTTTACTTGTAGTTACATACTGTACAAGCACCATAGAAATGCATTGTGTTGAGGTTAAGATAAACATATCCCCCAGGATATCTCTGAGCCTGCTGTAGCCCTGTGGTCAGCGCAGCCGCCAGCCATGCCTGAGTGAGCTGTGAATTTGAGTCCCTGGCTGGTTCTGTTCTCCGGTGACCCCTGAGAGTGGGCGGTGGTACTGCCAGATTATGAGTTGCAATCAAGTATAATTCTGATCTCTGGATGCAGCACAGGCCAGAATTTTTAGTTAGGGCTCTAAAGACGGAATGTAAGAGGAGTTATTTATTACATATGTAAAAAAATACATTCTAAAATAACTAAAAGAGGAAAAAAGTCGCAAACAGAGTAATGAGTGGTGCTTTATATCTGCGGCAGAGAGGAGGTGATGGGCGGAGAGATGTCACCACACAGGAGCCGCAGATACAACAGAGGACACTGGGGAGCTGCAGCCTGGAGGGTGTACACCATCCGGCCATTGAGTCTTCTTCTGTTCCCCACCAAAAACATGGCGTTAGCTATGGAGACGTCATTTATTTGTACGTTACCTTGTCCCAAGTCACGTGATGAACGTGAAGCTCGGGGGGGAAGGGAAGTGTGATGACACCGCATTGCCATAAAGCAACGGCCAGGATTTACCTGGTAAATGAAGGAGTGTGCTGGGTTTCATCTTGTCAATGGTTGAGGGGTGTGTTATCACCGTGTGGGAGTGGCGCCGGCTGGGAATTCGTGATGGGTGAAGTCCCCTGCACAGACGAATGGTGTCTCCCTGCGGCTTGTAAGAGGTGGGAGGCGGAATAGGTCTAATATGAGGACAGAGAGGTGTGAGTGAGGGCACATTACACAGAGCGACCCGAAATACACAGCACCTCACTAAACCCAGAGCGCATCCCCCCGGTATACAGAGCAAGAGCACCCTCCACCGTATACAGAGCGACCTGCTATACAAAGAGTGACCCCACACCGTCCCCAGAGCTCCCCGCCATACACAGCACCTCACTGTACCCAGAGCGCCCCCCACCCATACACAGAGTGATCCGCCATATGTGGCACCCTGCGATATGGGTAGCCACAGGACCACCTGGTGCACTGAGGGATTTCCACATCAGGTACATTACACATGCAACACTTTCCTCCCCAGACCTGAAGGGGGAGCTCAACTTGCCGCCTTGAGGCAAGGTCCCCTATAAATTCAGGCCCGGGGGAGGAGTTAGGCAGTGCAGTTCCAGGGAGGACTGTTAAGACACCCTGGTGAACGGAGCCGTGTTAGGCCCATACCAGAGGGAAGTCTAGCCAGTGCAGGGCCCAAGAGTGTGGCTCGGAGGCAAGGTGAGAAACAGAGAGGGGGCAGAGGAACCTTACCGGTTCACCCCAGGAGCAACCCAGATACCGGAGTCCTAGTCTGCCAGGATCTACTTAGCCCAGCAGAAAACACCGGTCAACCAAGGAGACTTCAATCTCCTAGTACACTTGCAGCACAGCATCCACACGAGAGCCAGGAACTGCAGGAGAGATAGCGGCACCTAGCAGAAGGTTCTCACTGCCTGCAAAGCAAGTGAGAGACACAGAGGAGGTCAGGCCAGGTTTCAGACAGGTCAGGACCTAAACACACACACAAGGACAAGGAGGCCTCACAACTCATCGGGTGTGGAAATCTTGAAGTGCCTCCTGACCACCTGGAGTGTACCCTGGACGTTATCTTGCAACATCATCAGTAGAAGGTACTGAAACAACTCTCAGTGTGTGAGTGTCAGTTCTTGTGGTTTCTGATCCTGTCCAACACATAGACCGTGCTTTCGCCTGACCTGCAAAGCCACCTCCCTGTGCAGAATCTCTTCCATCCATTACTGCCCCGGGGACCCCGCTCCACCTACAGGGAGCGTTACCAACCTGCTGCCTCATCATCATCCCCGGAGGTCTGCAGCAGCGCATTATAGGTGGCGTCACGAGACATTCTTTTATTTTATTTTTTCCCCTTTTTGCCAATATTTTTAGATACCACCATGGGCTCGGGCAAGCCACCCTTGACATCCTCCACTGCAAAGACCCAGGATCCGAGTTCTCCAAGGGCCCTGGTATTACCGGGTACTGTGTGCCGTGTATTGACTATGATTGTGAACTGTTAACATCAAGCCGCCATTACTGCGCCACAAAGCGGGAAGAAAGGGGGCGTAACGGCTAAAAGGGCGTGAAGATAGGTCCCGCCCCAACCTCTACCAAGAACAGACGAAGTGCAGCGGCCCGATCTCGAAATCCCCGAGTGCTCAACTTCCCACCTACGGAACCACTGCTTGCTTTGCTGCCCGCAATTCACTAGGGGAGAGAGAGAATGGATGCACAGCAGGAGAACGATACAACAGTTCGCAACCCAAATCTTGCTAAGGGTACCGTTACACAGCACAACATCATGCACGAAATCGCTCAAAAGTGACGTGTTCAAGGTTGTTGAAACGACATTGTTAGTGCGTCGTTGCATGTAACCGAACGATTCAACTATGATAATTAGTCAAGTTGGAGTTGACAGGTTTATGAACATGTTCAAAAACCTGACGATGTCATTAAAGCGATCTGCTAGCATCGTTCTGTGTGACACTGCGATAACGATGTCATGGATGACTTCGCCCATTCACAGCAATGAGCAGGGATCGTTCGCTGGGTTGGTGAACGATACCTGCTCACAACATCGTTGGTGAGTTGTCCACGATATCTAAACATATGACATCTCACCAGCGATGTTGAAATGATATAAAAAATGACTGCCCGCCCACTAGATCGTTGCAGACATCGTTTCAATGTTGTGCCGTGTAACAGTACCTTAATGCACTCCCAACTGAACCCACAGCCAGTACCTCAGCCAGGACTGCAGCCGGCAGAGTAGCCGCAGCACCAGGCACTGTGGCACCGATTATGCCGATCTCTCTGCCATATGTCCCAGGAGCAAAGTAGTTACCGCAGTATGATGGCAGACCGATACCCTGGCTGGGTTCAGGAGAAAGATATGCAGTGTACTTGATTGAAGACCCACCTCTTCTGACAAGCCGTATACCCCGGGGTTCCCGGTATGCAATGACTGTATGCAATGACTGGCAAGCAGCGAGCGTCTGTTGTGATGGGACAATTGGCAGGTGCAGCAGAGCTTGAACTTGAAACCTGGTCAGAAGCAGATCAGGAATCAGTAACAACAATCTTTGATAAACTTAAAGCTGCTTTTGAGAACCGCACCAAGGCTGAGCTAAGAATGAAGTTTTACAACTGTAAACAGAGGCTGCAGGACAGTATAAGAGATTATACCTTACGCCTCCAGGAGGCGCTGCAGGCCCTAAAACAGGTAGACCTGGCCAGTGTGCAAGATGAAAATAAAATGATGGGCCCTAGAACACCCTGATGCAGACTTTGCCGTCTTGAAAGACCGGGCTATCAAAGCACTGCAACCCCTGACAGCTTCCGATCCCGCACCTCAGCAGTGGCAAGCTAGTGCCTCTCCTCAAAAAGTGACACCTCCCTCCTCACCTTCCGCTGAGACTAATATGCATGGAGTACATTTTTTGTGTTTATCATAGTTACCAGCTTCCTCCCTGGTAACTATGATAAACACCGGGTATCTAGTATCTGGCAAAAGAACCGTACCGTACCTTAGACGCCGCTACCATCGGGTTGAAATCAACCTGTTTTAGAGCACTGCTCTGAAACAGGTGCCGAAAGTGATGAGTGGCAACAACCTAGTTTACACGCCGCTACCATTATGGTACCTTTACACGCCGCTACAGAAGGTTGAAAACAACCGGGTTTCGGAGACAAATGTATCTTGCACCATCAAATCAACCCGAGGTAGCGGCGTGTAAACTAGGTTGTTGCCACCCGTCACTTTCAGCACCTGTTTCAGAGCAGTGCTCTAAAACAGGTTGATTTCAACCCGATGGTAGCGGCGTTTAATGAGGTACGGTACGATTTTTTTCGCCACCTAGTTAACTCCCTGGGGCATGACACAGCCTCCGGGAAACCGCCCCCCTTCAGCGATCATTGGTGGAAGCTCCTGCGATACGATTGGTTGTCGCTGCATAGGGCGGCATATTTAAGGAGCTGACCAGTCTCACTACACATTTGCTCTAGCGTCATGTATTAGCCAGCCTTCCTGCGCTGGCTGGCCAATCATGCTGCTATAGCATTGTCCAATCACCGTACGAGCGTCTCGTAATCCACAACTCTGGCACGCCTATGTGTTGTCCCTGCTGCACCATGTCCTCCCATATTACCTTCTGTAGCGGCGTGTAAATGAGGGACGGTGCTCTACAGAAGGTAACTTGTGGCACCCGGCGGTGCTTCCAGAGATAGATTAAACCTTCTGTAGAGCACCTTATAGCGGCGTGTAAAGGCGGTATCGGGTACCGTTTTCAACCGTTGGTACGTGCTCGTGCACGTGAAACACCCGGTTGTTTTCAACCTTCTGTAGCGGCGTGTAAAGGTACCATAAAGCATAAACATGTAAATGCAAGTACATGTTACTATACAATCATAAGACTATAGCAAAAAATATAAGCATCAGAGATGTTGGACAAAGTAACTACAATTACGTCAAGCATTTATAACTGCACGAAGGAACATTTGAGGAAATCAGAATTACAGTATATTCATAAAGGCCGTAAGATAATATCCATGGAAGGTGCACCATTTATTCCATACTTTATCAAATTTGTGAGTAGCTTTACGCTTTTTGTATACGCCCTCCTCCATTCTGACGAGATTTCACATCCAGTCCAGAAATTCCCACTGCCTGAGAGGTTGGGGATCAAGCCAGTGTGCAGCAATCATTTTCTGAATATGAAACAAAATGCGCTTCAGAGCCAATACCTCATTAACGTCATACCTTTCAGAACCCATACATCCCAACACACACACCAATGGTTGTAAAGGTAGGGCAGAGTCAAACACATTATTCACATATCCGATGCATTCACTCCAGAATCTCATAACATGCCTACATGTCCAAAACATATGTAACAGATCTGCATCGTCCTCTCCACATTTTGGACAACAGGCATCTCCCCTAAGTCCTATTCGATGTAAAAACTTTGGTGTCCTCTACACTCTGTGTTACAAGTATAGTTGAGACAACCGCTGCGCTTCACACATAGATAGAAGGGGAACACTATCCAAAATATCCTCCCAAGAGTCACTATCAATAGCCCCCACATCCCTCTCCCATCTTTCCTTAACTGGCAACGGCCTGTCCCACTGGAATTGCTGTATCAACATGCCATATATCCTGGATATTAGACCCTTACCCCCACTATGGCATAGTAGCGTATTAAATAGAAGGTGGTGTTGTATTTTACTTTGTAGATGACTCGGTTGGCTCATCCAGGCATGGCCGAGTTGGAGATAAAAATAGAACGTGCTTCGTGGGACGGAAAATTCCTCACATAATTGCTGAAAGCACTTGAGGATATCCCCATGTAGTATTTGCGCTACATATGAGATTCCCAACCCCTTCCACACGCCATGGCCATTCAATTTGTATATTTCTGACAAGGCAGGATTATTCCAGAGGGGAGTAAACGGAGTATGACTCGTTATATGCAGAAGAATTTTAACCTTCTGCCAAACCTTCCTAAGAAGAGCAAGAGTAGGTATCTTCATTCGGCGGTCCCTGTCCAAGAGCCCCACCTCCAAAAAAGAGGTAATTGGGATATCTCCAACGACTTCGCAAAGTAATTTATCCAGGTTCCCATGGGGAATTCCGAGCCGTTGGATCTGGGACGCCAAAAAATACACCCAGGGGTTAGGAGCAGCCAAGCCCCCCCGAGTCTGGAAAAGTGCCTGGAACTTATAAAATATCCTCATAAGTATCCAAATTGGAGAGTTATGCAGCATGTACAGTAACTGAGGCATCAAAATCCTTTTCATTAGGTTAGTCCGACCAACCACCGACAAAGGGAGTTTACACCAGGTGTTAATTTTTTGTTGAAATTTACCAATCACGCCCATTAAGTTCAAAGGGATAAATTCAGAAACCGTCGGAGAAATCATGATACCCAAATATTTAAACTCCCGTACAATTTTAAGGTTCGTTTCCCCTACCCTCGTATCCGCAGATAGAGTGTCGACTGTCATGAGCACCGATTTGTCCCAGTTTTATGTAAACTATACTTCCTTGGAGACCATTATTTAGATCATGGGGTGTTATTGTGGAAGCTTTTGATCCAGCTTTATTTACCCCCATTACCTCAGATGTGGATTAACCCACTGGCACATAGCCCTCCAATGATTGGCTACAACCCTCGGCCTTTGAATTATTTGGCATGCTTTCTATATTTTTCTTGCATTAAATCAGTATAAGTAATGATTCTCTAACTTATATATGACAGCGCCATTTTTTCTTGGTCATCCACTCTTCCCTTTCCCCTCCCTCCCCCCCCCCCCCCCCCTTTTTTTTTTTTTGGGTCTTTTTGATGTTTGAATTCTTACTTTATTCTTGTTACTACTTTAAACCCCAATAGTTTTGTGATTTTTACAAATCTATTGGTTACCACTAAAAACACAAAATAACAAAAAGAGATTGGTTTCCCCATGTGGTGTCCTCACCTGGGGATTCATTTGATTGTTCATTGAACATTAATTTGTCTTTCATTAAACACTTGAAAGCTATTTGGCTTTATGATTTGATTCTATTTGAAATATCTACAGTGTTATTTGTTGTTACCTTTCTACAGGATCCTGTAGACAGGAGACGGTCTTCGGACCGCCTTTCTGCCTAACATTTACAATAATAATAATAATATTATATATATCCTTTTCTTTCCACAACTTTGGTTGGTCCTTGCAATGGACCTATATACAAGGTTTATTATTTTTTCAGCTTCTATTGATTGACCTGTTCATGCACACCTAGTGGATGGGCCACCCAGGATATTTGGTGCTCTCTCACAAACTGAGCTATTTACTTGATAACTGCAGCTCATAAGATTTAACCCACACTGTATTGCAACATATAGATATTTACATGCCGATAAGATTGATATAGACATCCCCTCCGAGGGATAATCCATTTTTGCCTTTCAGGCAGCTTGTTAATTTTTAATCCCTTACTGATTGGGTATAAAATGTGTAGATGTATAAGCATTGCTTACATCTGTATAACATCCCCTTATGGTCTCCATATATATGTGGATTTTTGTTTGTTCATATTGTTTATTTTGTAACAGTTATTATTTTTTGTTTGTTTGTTCTTGTTTTCTGTTAGTCTAGGTTGATCTGAACCCCCCCCTTTTTTAGTATTCTTATTTGTCCACTCCTACCTTCCTCCCAGCCCACACTTTTGTCATGTTTCTAGCCAAGCTCAGTAGCACCAGCGTTTCCACACACCTATACAGTGTATGGAATCGCTTACTAGTGATTACAGACCGCCCGCGCAGCAGATAGCGTGCAATTGCGCAGACGCAGCGGCCATATTACTAAAGGTATTGAGGCTACTGAGATGTATCACGCGCATGCGCGGTTAGACTTCCGGAATCGCACTTCCGCACATACAGCTCCCGTGTTCATGCTAGACGGCGGCGCCGGAAAGGACGCAGCTGTACCCTGACAGCAGGTGAACATTATTATCTTGTTATTTCCTCACTATATAAACCTGTCACACAGGACATGAGAGCGCTCCCCTGATGAAGTCATCTATGATGACGAAATGCATTGGGTGACCTCTCTCCTCCGCCCACTCAGCTGATCCATTGCAGGTTATGATTTGATTCACTGCTTGATATTTTCTCAATTCATATGTCTGTGCTCCAATGTTCCTCTGGACTCCTCCAGGTAATACTGGTAGATACTTGAATGAGGAACATTGACTGTGGTTACATTCAAACCCCTTGTTTTGGGAGTTTCCAGGTTATTTTGATTTTGTGCATACTATTGGGGAAAGACTAGCCTTGATATAAACGCTATTTATGATCTATTGCTGTAGTGGGTGGAACCTTTGATTACAGATAGCTCTGAATGGGGCTTTTTAATTGTTTTTAATGGCACTCTCATTGTCTGTTTGTGATTTTTGTAATAAAGATTTATCATTGTAATACTATTATTGGTGATCGCCTAATTTATACTGGTCAGCTTTTTCTCCTTCATTACACCGATTTGTCCCAGTTGATTTTCAGACCCGAATATTCACTAAAGTCACTTATTAATCCCATAGCTGTATGCAAGGATTGTGCCGTGTCCCCCCAAAACAGCAGGAGATCATCGGCATATAATGCCACTCGCTCCTCCATTGAGGTATGTATAAAGCCCTGAATTTCAGAGCTAGCTCTCAGTTTGACAGCCAATGGCTCAATGGCGAGAGCAAACAGGAGAGGGGACAATGGGCAGCCCTGTCTAGTACCTCTCCCCAACCATAGGGTATCTGACAGAGAACCATTAATTTGAAGTTTCGCTACAGGACTTGAATACGACAGTTTAACCCATTCCAGAAATCTATCACCAAAGCCCATCTCCCGCAATACCACCCAGAGATACTCCCATTCAATGTTATCGAAAGCTTTCTCAGCGTCAAGCGAGAGCACCGCTCTGCCCCCCTTATTACGGGACTCCACTTGTTGGTTGAGAAACAGTCTACGCAGATTAATGGCCGTAAACCTGTTAGGCATGAACCCAGTCTGGTCCTTCCCACCACCTGAGTGACCACTCCCATCAGTCACGTCGACAGTACTTTGGTTAGAATCTAAACATCTGTGGATAGTAAGGATATAGGCCTATATGACTCAGGCAGTAAAGGATCTCTTCCCGTCTTAGGCAGAAGCACCACCACCGCCTTCCGCATTAATCTAGGAAGTACACCCTCAACCAACGCTGCCTCAAATACCTCTTTCAATCTTGGTAACAAAACTGCTGCATTGTCTTTGTAAATTTCAATTGGGATTCCATCAGAACCAGGTGCCTTATTATTTTGAAAATCCCTTGAGGCTGCCGCTAATTCATCTACAGTAATGGGGGTCTCAAGCAATAGTCTCTGGGCATCTGTTAACCTGGGCAACCGAGCATTTCGAATATACTGGTCCAGTTCAGCAGGAGTTTTCATAAGCCTGGGAGAGTATAAATCTTGGTAAAATTGGAAAAACGCAGTCGCTATAGCACCAGCGTCCGTAACCAACCCACCGCCTAAGTCCCGAATAGCAGAGACCACCAGAACACCAGCTTGCGTCCTAGCAAACGTTGCCAACAGATGTCCAGCGCCCTCAGCATAAAATTGTTGTTTTAAAAAGAATTGTTTATGTTCCGCCTGTTGCAATACGAAGTCATTCAATTTGGATTGAGCATTCGTCCAATTTACTTTATTATCGGTAGTTGGTGAGACCACAAAAGTGTTTCATCAATGATATTTCCTTGATCAAAACACCCCTCAGAAACACTTTCATTGCATCCCAAACCATAGCCATGGACGCCGAGCCTACCTTATTGCTAAAAATCTCTGCCAATATAGAAGAAAGTTGCACATTCTCTCCAAACACCGCCAGCCAAAATGGGTTAAATTTCCACATACCCCCGTGGCACACCGTGGACAGCTTAATTTGGATAGTGACCAAGAGTGGGGAGTGATCCGAGAGCAATCTGGTACAATATTCAGCCCTGGCCACAAAGGGAACCAGTTTCCCATTTCCCAAAGCTAAATCTATTCTTGACAATGAGGAATAAGACGCTGAATAACAAGAGTATTGCCTAACATCAGGAAACCTAGAACGCCAGACATCTACTAGTTGAATTTCCTGCAAAACCCTCGCCTGCGACGTGTCATGAGAGTCTCCACCTCCCAACTCCCCCCGATATTTATCTAACCCAGCACTGAGGTACATATTAAAGTCACCAATAACCAATAGAGGAATAATAGCATACTCCATAACAAAGGGAATCAAACAATGCAATTTGCTCACATAAAATGGGGGTGAGATATATACGGCAATTATACACGTTCGCAACCCAGCCACTATACTTACTAGACATACATATCTGCCTACCGTATCCAGAACCACCCGCTCTAAGTCGAATGGCAAGACCGGATGTATCAAAATGCTCACTCCTCTGGAATACGAACTATGTGTTGAATGATATGCAGACCCCTTCCATTACTTAGACAGAGATGCTGCTGTTTCTGCATTGCAATGCGTCTCCTGGATACAAGCTATAAGATCATAATGTGTTTTCAGGTATTTAAGTATCGCGAATCGCTTAGTAGGATCTCCCATTCCTCTGATATTCCATGAAAGAATATTAAGCTGTCTAACCATAATCTAAATACAGACATATCTCCAGCCTGTACAGGTGTCCCATTGTCCCAAAAGGGAACGAAATGATAGCATCCAGATTTATATGTAGAGGTAAACATACCCAAAGTACAACAACAGTACAATGTCTTAGCCCACTTACCCCCACCCCCGTCCCCCCCTTTATTCAAACAAAACCTGACAGCGATCTCATGCACCAGCCCACAACCTTCTCCCTGATATGAAGTCCTACGTTCAACATGAGTGTGCTGAAATGGCCCGCGCATATAGAACAGATCAGTAGGACCACATTCTACAAACTTAGAAAAGACATAGACTGAGAAAAGAAAAAGAAAAAAGACAACAAATAGAGGAAAAGAAACAACTTAAACCAGAGATCATAGTCCCGCACATTCTCAGGGGATAAACTGCAGAAATATACAGTCCGGTCTGCGTCATCCCCTGTGACAAAGTGTCTATCCAAAAATAATATTTCGGCTTGCCTGAGGTATTTGTATCAAGAAAATCAAAGATTTAGCAAACAATATAGTATAACCATCAAATATAAACCCATCAGCAGTCACTGGGTATAACTATTAATAAAAGCACCACTATGAGGCAGTTCCATCCATTGGTTGCCATAGAGATGTGTACAGTCAGCCATTACGGATCTGTCTCTCCTTCAAATCCAATCACTTGGAAGCCTCTTTGGCCAAATCAAAAAAATGAGTTCCACCCAATGCCTCAACCCGCAGTCGGGCTGGAAACAACATGGAGTCCTTCACTTTTTGAGCACGCAACCGGTGTTTAACCTCCTGGAATTGGGCACGTTTCCTAGTTACTTTCACAGAAAAATCCAGATATAGGGACACCCTGGCCCCCTCAATGCGCAGATCCTCAGTCGTCTGCGCCATTTGCAGAATTTTATCCCGGTCTCTAAAATGTAGCATTCTGATCAGAATTGGGCGTGCTTGATCACCTGGCTGGGGAGGTCTGGTGGGCCCCCTATGAGCCCTTTCTATGGTGAACATTTTGGAAAATTTCTCTTGGCCCAAGGATTTCACCAGCCAGGTTTCAAAAAATTCCACCGCATCTCTGCCTTCCGCCCTCTCTGGTACTCCCACAATACGAACATTATTTCATCTTAGACGGTTTTCTATATCGTCCGTTTTATTGTATAGGTAATTAAGACAGTCACCAGCAGCCTTAAATTTCTTGACCAGGGGAGCGACACTATCCTCCAATTCACTCACCCTTCCCTCTACTGCAGACATACGCTCTCTCATCTTCTACATGTCTTGTCTAATAGGGGAGATATCAATTTTCAGGGACTGTATTACATTTAGTAATAGCTTGAAGCACATCTCTGAGGGTATGTTCCTCTTCCTGATCAGCCATGTTATGTGTACTGGCAGCCTGAGAGTTCACATCATCTCCTCCATCCAAATTTTGTGACCTGTTATTGAACTGCCATCTCCCCCCGTCCTGCATAGCTTCCCCCTCCTCGGTGTCAGTTACCATATGATGGATGTCTGTATCGTCCACACCGGGGGGTCCGGGCGTCCTCAGGCTGCTGCTGCCTCACATATTGCTGCAGCTTCACCGCCGTCTCTGCCCGCTTATCCCGCTGCTTCTGAGACTCTCCTCCCGAGCGCCCCTCCTCAGCGCTATCTTGGGAGCCATGAGGCGCCATTCCAGCCGCAAACTGCAGCCTGCCTTCCCGTCGCGCCATCCCACTACCTGGGGGCCCAGAAGCCGCTCACCACTCTCCCAAAGGTGCACGCACCGTCCTCCACACTCCTGAAAGTCGGAATCCTCGGGCAAGAGGATAAATGAGCACAGGGTCACCGGAGCTTCTCTTCCATGCGGCCGCTCACATTTCTGGTCAAGCCACGCCCCATATTTGCAATTTTAATGGACTCATATGTTATTGTTCCCTTTTCATTTCTGAGAGCATATATTGAGGACTGATTTATATAGTCTCTTAGCTGCCTCACCAATAGTATATGAGATTTATTTCCTTTTTCATATTTTTATCTACTATAAAGTAGCATTTTTTTCAGTTTTGTAACTAATAATGTCTTTTAGTTGTGAATGCACAGAAACAATATCTTTCAAGATCCTTTTGAATGTGACAATGGCAAGCTTAGCTTCAAGGTCTCTTAATTGGGTGGTAAGTCGGTTTGGTGGGCTCTATCCTTTTTGATACGGTAACCATACAGTTGAAAACCTAAGGACTGACTATTGCTATTAAAATATTCAGCTATTTCCCCCCCAACTCCTCTTTATGTATTGGTCTCTTAAGCAGGGTCTCATTGAGTCTCCAATGATATTTTAGTCTCTGTTGGAGTCTGAGTTAGGGTGATCATTACAGGTGCATGATGTGACCCAGATATTATCCAATGTATCCAAAAATTGACATTAAAATCCTCTCGAATAAACCAGGTGGATTAGTTTGGATAAATTAAAAAATATTTGGCTAAGCAGGGAAGTTTGTTAGGTATTAGGTACTTATACATTGCATGTTATCATTGGTATCTCCTTGTAGGTACCTTGCAAGTGAACATACTGTATTCTGTGGGTCCAATATCTCTGATTCTATTTGTATATGACATGCTCCAGAGATTAGTATCACCACCCCTGCTTTTTTGCTGACTTGAGAAGCTAAGTAAATTTTGGGATATGAAAATTTGGCAAAGTTACAATTTCCACTAGAATTTAAATCGTGATAATGTGCCCTTAGCTCTCTTATGTGTAATCTAAGTTCATTGAAAAACAAACCAGAATATAACATTGCAAATATTATATCATTTTGAAATACAGTTATATGTAAAGGTACCTTTACACGCCGCTACAGAAGGGTAGAAACAACCAGGTGTTTCACGTGCACGAGCACGTAGCAACGGTTACAAACGGTACCCGATACCACCTTTACACGCCGCTACAAGGTGCTCTACAGAAGGTTTAATCGATCTCTGGATGCACCGCCGGGTGCCTCAAGTTACCTTCTGTAGAGCACCGTCCCTCATTTACATGCCGCTACAACAAGGTAATATGGGTGGACCAAAGGCAGCAGGGACAACACATAGGCGTGCCACAGTCCATTACGCCGCGCCCAAACGACAACCATTGGCCAACACAAAAGTGTTCTGATTGGGCACGGCGCGAACGGCGGATGGCGGACACGTGACGTAGTAGTGTTTGGACTGTGGCACGGAATAAGCGAGTGTGGCGATATTGAGCTAGGGGATGCTTATGCGTCACATAGGAGCGGTTTACACTCACACACTCCGTGCGTATTAAAATATCAGTGTTGGGCTATGTGTGCATAGTAGAAGTGTTTGCATTGTCAAGCGGACTAAGCGCTTGTGACATAGCGGAGTGTGGTGATTGTGCTAGGTGACGCTTACGCGACACACAGTAGCGGCTTACAACACACAGTCTGTGCGTTTTGTAAACTAAGTGTCCTATGTGTGTGTGGGGATAGCAATGTGTGAATAGAGCCCCAATGCCGATCGCATATGTGGTAACAGATGTCAATGGCCTTGAGCAGCTCACATGCCACATATCCATGATGTGTGTGTCTACGTACTTAAACCCACCTGACAGACAATATGATGTGCTGCATCAATGTGTAATGTGCAGGTGACCCTCTGCCTACACCAAACCACAAGGGTTATGTACACACATTTGTCACATAGACTGTTGTCCAAAAACCTTCACATACCTCATGGGCACCCACACATATTGTGTGTCATACCCAGCCATAGGTGCCAATGTGTGTGACAGCACTGGCCACATCCCCCAAACCTTGATCACACTGCCCTCCATCCCCAAGTAATCAGGCTCACACAGAGTAATTTGGATCCAAGAAAAAAAATGTATTTTTACTTTGAAAACATGACCTTGTAAAAGAAAATAAACACATACAGAAAGGAAAGACAATGGACATTCAAACAGCATGTGACATTGTAAACAAATAGAATTTTGGGATCCCAAAAGAACCAAAAATGATACCGTGTGCATCACCCACATGACACAAATAAAACCTAAACTAACTAACTAACACCTGTGCACACAATTAAAGAGCCAAAACAAAAAACACCATGGTGCAGCAACCAGGGCCGGCCTTATGTTGAATGGTGCCCTGTGCGAATTTGCCTTATGGCGCCCCCACGCCATTACTTACTCAGAACACATGAGCATACATGTTTGTACATGATCTATTCATGGTCTTCAAGGAGAGCAGGGAGGGGCGTTGCTATGCTAGGGTCAGAAAAAATCAGGGACCCAAGACCTATATCCTCTCCCACCTGTCATTACCAACCCTCCCATATATAGAGGTGTTACCTGTCATCTTACAGGAGGAGGAGGTGAGCTGTGATATCACCTATTGTGAATGGTGGATCCTGTGTTATCTACTGTATATAGAGGAGTTATCAGTCATTGTACAGGAGGAGGTGAGCTGTGATATCATCTATTGTGAATGGTGGATCCTGTGTTATCTACTGTATATAGAGGTGTTATCAGTCATTGTACAGGAGGAGGTGAGCTGTGATATCACCTATTGTGAATGGTGGATCCTGTGTTATCTACTGTATATAGAGGTGTTCTCAGTCATTGTACAGGAGGAGGAGGTGAGCTGTGATATCACCTATTGTGAATGGTGGATCCTGTGTTATCTACTGTATATAGAGGTGTTATCAGTCATTGTACAGGAGGAGGTGAGCTGTGATATCACCTATTGTGAATGGTGGATCCTGTGTTATCTACTGTATATAGAGGTGTTATCAGTTATTGTACAGGAGGAGGTCAGCAGAGATATCACCTATTGTGAATGGTGGATCCTGTGTTATCTACTGTATACAGAGGTGTTATCAGTCATTGTACAGGAGGAGGTGAGCTGGGATATCACCTATTGTGAATGGTGGATCCTGTGTTATCTACTGTATATAGAGGTGTTATCAGTCATTGTACAGGAGGAGGTCAGCAGTGATATCACCTATTGTGAATGGTGGATCCTGTGTTATCTACTGTATACAGAGGTGTTATCAGTCATTGTACAGGAGAGGTGAGCTGTGATATCACCTATTGTGAATGGTGGATCCTGTGTTATCTACTGTATATAGAGGTGTTATCAGTCATTGTACAGGAGGAGGTGAGCTGTGATATCACCTATTGTGAATGGTGGATCCTGTGTTATCTACTGTATACAGAGGTGTTATCAGTCATTGTACAGGAGGAGGTGAGCTGTGATATCACCTATTGTGAATGGTGGATCCTGTGTTATCTACTGTATACAGAGGTGTTATCAGTCATTGTACAGGAGGAGGTGAGCTGTGATATCACCTATTGTGAATGGTGGATCCTGTGTTATCTACTGTATATAGAGGTGTTATCAGTCATTGTACAGGAGGAGGAGGTGAGCTGTGATATCACCTATTGTGAATGGTGGATCCTGTGTTATCTACTGTATATAGAGGTGTTATCAGTCATTGTACAGGAGGAGGTGAGCTGTGATATCATCTATTGTGAATGGTGGATCCTGTGTTATCTACTGTATATAGAGGTGTTATCAGTCATTGTACAGGAGGAGGTCAGCAGTGATATCACCTATTGTGAATGGTGGATCCTGTGTTATCTACTGTATACAGAGGTGTTATCAGTCATTGTACAGGAGGAGGAGGTGAGCTGTGATATCATCTATTGTGAATGGTGGATCCTGTGTTATCTACTGTATATAGAGGTGTTATCAGTCATTGTACAGGAGGAGGAGGTGAGCTGTGACATCATCTATTGTGAATGGTGGATCCTGTTTTATCTGCTGTATATAGAGGTGTTGACTCTTAAATAATGCAGCATTTCAAATAAGAACATACTCCAAAAGCTTCTGGGGACCGAGACAGATAGGAGAGTAGCAAGAAAGGCTAGTCCCTGGTGAATTCACCCCATTTGCGTGTATACGGAGAGACCGGTCACTCAAGGCAGTCAGCAGGGAGAAGCCTTCAGGGAACAGACTTTCTGACTACTCTCCAGCAAGATTTGATCCCTGACAGAACCCCCCCCCATAGTATTCCACATAGTATATTGCACCCCCAAATTCCTCCATATATTATGCACCCCAATAGACCTCCATATAATATAATGCACCCCCATAGTCCTCAATATAGAATAATGCACCACCACAGTCCTACATATAGTATACTAGATGGCGGCCCGATTCTAAAGAATCGGGTAGTCTAGAATCCATATATAGTTTTATTTACTAATAGGGAGTGCGATGAAATGAATTGTGTGTATACAGGTGGCTCAGTGGGTAGCAGAGTATACGGTTGCTCAGTGGTTAGCACTGTGCGGTGGCTCAGTGGTTAGCACTGCGCGGTGGCTCAGTGGTTAGCACTGCGCGGTGGCTCAGTGGTTAGCACTGGGTGGTGGCTCAGTGGTTAGCACTGCGCGGTGGCTGAGTGGTTAGCAGTGAGTGCGGTGGCTCAGTGGTTAGCAGTGAGTGCGTGGGCAGAGTGGTCAGTGCAGCGCCGTGGGCAGAGTGGTCAGCACAGCGCCGTGGGCAGAGTGGTCAGCACAGCGCCGTGGGCAGAGTGGTCAGCGCAGTGCCGTGGGCAGGGTGGTCAGCGCAGCGCCGTGGGCAGGGTGGTCAGCGGTGGGGGGGACGGACACACACACACACAGACACACACTCCGATATATTTACCACCGTCCCCGCTTCTTCCCTGCCACCTGCGTCTTCCTGAGTCCTCTGATCTGCCGACATGTCGCCACACCCAGGACTGGATCCAATATTGCGTCCGGGAACTCTCGGTGGCCCGATTCTAACGCATCGGGTATTTTAGAATATAGAAATAGAGATTGCATGGGGAAGGCGGTGAGGGCTGAATTGGGAGGAACTTTGAAGAAGGAGCGGCCGGTGAAGAACGGCGTGGCAGGGGGAGGAGGGAGGACAGAACAGCAGGGGAGGAGGATGGAGGACAGAGGAGGTAGCGGCGGGGTGTGGGAGGATGTAGCAGCACAGGCAGGGGGAGGAAGGAACGGCAGGGGGAGGATGGAGCACAGAGCGGCAGGGGGAGGAGGACGGAGGATGAAGCGGCGGGGTGGGGGAAGATGGAGCAGCACAGGCAGGGGGAGGACAGAGGATGGAGTGGCAGAGGGGAGGAGGACAAAGGAAGGAGGAGGAAGCGTTGCGGTGGGGGAGGATGGAGCGGCAGGGGGAGGATGAAGCACAGAGCGGTGGGGGGGGTGGAGGACAGGATGAAGCGGCGGGGTGGGAGAGAACGGAGCAGCATAGGTAGGGGGAGGACGGAGGATAGAGTGGCGGAGGTGAGGAAGGAAAAGGAAGGAGGAGGAAGCGGTGGGGTGGGGGAGGATGGAGTGGCACAGGCAGGGGGAGGACGAAGCGGCATGGGGAGGACTAAGCACAGAGTGGCGGGAGGGAGGAGGGTGTAGGATGAAGCAGCGAGGTGGGGGAGGACGAAGCAGCACGGGCAGGGGGAGGACGGGGGATGGAGTGGCGGAGGTGAAGAGGACAAAGGAAGGAGGAGGAAGCGGTGGGGAGGATGGAGCGGCACAGGCAGGGGGAGGACAGAGCGGCAGGGGGAGGACAGAGCGGCAGGGGGAGAACAGAGCGGCAGGAGGAGGACAGAGGACGAAGCGGTGGGGTGGAGGAGGATGGAGCAGCCCAGGCAGGGGGAGGATGGAGTGGTGGAGAGGAGGCGGACAAAGGAAGGAGGAGGAAGCGATGGAGGATGATGGAATGGTACTGGCAGGGGGAGGACGGAGCACAGAGCGGTGGGAGGAGGATGATGGAGGACAAAGCGGCGGGGTGAGGGTGGATGGAGCATTGTAAGGCAGCTTAGTGGTTAGCAGTGCGCGGTGGCTCAGTGGTTAGCAGTGCGCGGTGGCTCAGTGGTTAGCACTGCGCGGTGGCTCAGTGGTTAGCACTGCGCGGTGGCTCAGTGGTTAGCACTGCGCGGTGGCTCAGTGGTTAGCACTGGGCTGTGGCTCAGTGGTTAGCACTGCGCGGTGGCTCAGTGGTTAGCAGCAAGTGCGGTGGGCAGAGTGGTCAGCGCAGCGGCGCTGTGTGGGCAGGGTGGTCAGTGCAGCGGCGCTGTGTGGGCAGGGTGGGCAGTGCAGCGGCGCTGTGTGGGCAGGGTGGTCAGCGCAGCGGCGCTGTGTGGGCAGGGTGGTCAGCGCAGTGGCGCTGTATGGGCAGGGTGGTCAGCACAGCGGCGCTGTGTGGGCAGGGTGGTCAGTGCAGCGGGGCTGTGTGGGCAGGGTGGTGAGCGCAGCGGCGCTGTGTGGGCAGGGTGGTCAGCGCAGCGGCGCTGTGTGGGCAGAGTGGTCAGCGCAGCGGCGCTGTGTGGGCAGAGTGGTCAGCGCAGGGCAGAGTGGTCAGCGGTGGGCAGAGTGGTCAGCGGTGGGGCGGACGGACACACACTCCGATATACTTACCACCGTCCCTGCTTCTTCCCTGGCGCCTGCGTCTTCCTGAGTCCCGACATGTCGCTGCACCCAGGACTGGATCCAATATGGCGTCCAGGAATTCTCGCGAGACTTCCCGGATGCCATCTTGGAGAAAGTATGTCGCCACCCCTGGAGCCATGGATCCAATATGGCGTCCGGGAAGTCTCGCGAGACTTCCCGGACGCCGTATTGGATCCAGTTCTCCAGGGGCGGCGACATGTCGGCGGTGGAGAAGACGGAGGAGAGGTGGTAAGTATAGGCGACTGTGTGTGCGTGTGTTGTGTGTGTGGTGTGTGTGTGGTGTGTGTATGTGTTAGGGGCTGCCATAAGCGTAGCGGGCTCTATGAGTCCCGGCTCCCGCTTACGGCCGCCATCTTGGCTCACCCTGAGCGGGTATAGCTCTGCCGGACGTTGGGACAAAGTGACGGATGTGAGGTCACAAATCCTTCCGGCTTTTATATACAAGATTGCACACCCACAGACCTCCATATAGAATAATGCACCCCCACATTTCTCCATATAGAATCATGCACCCACACAGTTCTCTATCTAGAATGCACACCCAAAGTCCTCCATTCAGTATAATGCACGCCACAGTCCTCCGTATAGTATATTGCACACTTAAAGCATGACATATAGTACAATACACCCCCACATTCCTCCATATAGTATAATGCTCCGCTCCGTACACTTCGTACACACGCGGCTCTGCTCCATACACCTCGTACACACTCGGCTCCACTCCATACACCTCATATACACTCAGCTCCACTCCATACACCTCGTACACATTCGGCTCCGCTCCATACACCTCGTACACACGTGGCTCCGCTCCATACACCTCGTACACACATGGCTCTGCTTGGTACACCTCGTACAAACTCGTCTCCACTCTGGAAACACACGGCTCCGCACACCTCGTACACGTGGCTCAGCTCCGTACACACGTTACTCTGCTCAGTACACCTCATACACACTCAGCTCCGCTCCGTACACACTCGGCTCCGCTCCGTACACCTCGTGCACACTCGGCTCCGCTCCGTACACCTCGTGCACACTCGGCTCCGCTCCGTACACCTCGTGCACACTCGGCTCAGCTCCGTACACCTCGTGCACACTCGGCTCAGCTCCGTACACCTCGTGCACACTCGGCTCAGCTCCGTACACCTCGTACACACTCGGCTCAGCTCCGTACACCTCGTACACACTCGGCTCAGCTCCGTACACCTCGTACACACTCGGCTCAGCTCCGTACACCTCGTACACACTCGGCTCAGCTCCGTACACCTCGTACACACTCGGCTCAGCTCCGTACACCTCGTACACACTCGGCACAGCTCCGTACACCTCGTACACACTCGGCTCAGCTCCGTACACCTCGTACACACTCGGCTCAGCTCCGTACACCTCGTACACACTCGGCTCAGCTCCGTACACCTCGTACACACTCGGCTCAGCTCCGTACACCTCGTACACACTCGGCTCAGCTCCGTACACCTCGTACACACTCGGCTCAGCTCCGTACACCTCGTACACACTCGGCTCAGCTCCGTACACCTCGTACACACTCGGCTCAGCTCCGTACACCTCGTACACACTCGGCTCAGCTCCGTACACCTCGTACACACTCGGCTCAGCTCCGTACACCTCGTACACACTCGGCTCAGCTCCGTACACCTCGTACACACTCGGCTCAGCTCCGTACACCTCGTACACACTCGGCTCAGCTCCGTACACCTCGTACACACTCGGCTCAGCTCCGTACACCTCGTACACACTCGGCTCAGCTCCGTACACCTCGTACACACACGTCTCCGCTCCGTACACCTCGTACACACACGTCTCCGCTCCGTACACCACGTACACACGCGGCTCTGCTCCGTACACACGCGGCTCCGCTCCGTACACCACGTACACACACGGCTCCGCTCTGTACACCTCATACACACTCGGCTCCGCTCCGTACACCTCATACACACTCGGCTCCGCTCCGTACACCTCATACACACTCGGCTCCGCTCCGAACACCTCATACACACTCAGCTCCATACACCTTGTACACACTCGGCTCCACTCCTTACACCTCATACACACGCAGCTCTGCTACATTCACACTATACATCCCTCTTGATCCCACACAAACTCACCTCTTTTCACAAACTCATTTCTTTACCTCTTCACTTTTTGCTTGGTGGAAGCTGCCCTGCATAGTCGGAGATGCTGATCATGTGATCCCTGACTCCTCCCCCTTCATTGACATCATCACAGGTCCTGTAAGCACAGGCCTGTGCAGCTCCACAGGTGGGCTCACACTGCAGGGTGGGGGGGGGATAACGCGGCGGCAGCGGCCAGGACTATAGTAGAGAGAGTGGCATCAGCAGGGAGCCCGCGCTACCACCGGGCGCCCCTGCGGATGCCGTCCTCTGTCTACTAGCAGCCGCACAGATCTAGCAAAGCCCCTGGGAGCGGGAGCAGGGCAACAAATAACAATGACAGCTGTCTCCCTGCGGCGCCCCCTGGAGCGTGGCGCCCTGTGCGGCCGCACGACTCGCACATGCCAAGGGCCGGCCCTGGCAGCAACCCTGCTGTTACCACCATGGCAACCTTTTTATAAGCACCCAGAACCACCCACACTAGATGTGCTGGTTCTGCCAGCCCACTGCACCAGAGCCATTAAAGTAGGAGCAGTAAGCATCTCTACTGTCCCTGGCCTCCTGCTGAGTGCAACCATGGCTCAGCGGCTGGAGTGGCGCCACATCGTGGTCTACATCACGCCAAGACCCTGGACGGACCTCCCCTGTTGTGGCGTCTGCATTATCTACATAACTTGCTGGCGTGTATGATGCTCTATCTCTACGATGCAGGAAGTTATGCAGCACACAGCAGGCCAGCACTACCGCGTCAATAGACTCCAGTTTCATATGCACAGGCGTATGAAAAAACCCGGAATGTATTCGCCATGATCCCGAACGCATTTTCAACCACACGGCGGGCCCGGGATAGCCGGTAATTGAAAATGCGTTGTTCAGAAGTAATGGTCCTCTGGGGATATGGCCGCAGTAGGTGTGCCTGAAGTGGGAATGCTTCATCCGCCATAAACGCAAAGTTGAGATGATGGGTCGTCTCTTCATTTGAGGGTAGGTTCAGCCCACCGGTCCTTAGTAGTTGTGCCAAGGAGCAGTTTGCGAACACACCCCCATCGGAGTTGCGCCCGTTCATTCCAACGTCCACGTAGAGGAACTCATAGTTCGCATCCACTAGGGCCATGAGGACTATACTAAAATACCCTTTGTAATTGTAAAACAAAGAGCCCGAGTTGGGGGGTTTAGTAATCCTCACGTGCTTACCATCCAATGCCCCGCCGCAGTTTGGGAAGTTCCACCGGGTTTTAAAGCCTCGGCCTACTTCCATCCATTCTGCAGCTGTTTGTGGCAACTTTAGGAAGGATGGCTGCAGAGCACTCCAGATGGCCTCACACGTCTCAGGGATCAGGCGGCTCAGGGGCAGGGAGACACGTGACGCGTATGTAAGGGATGTCATTGACTGCCCTGTAGCCAGGAACCGCAAAGTTATAGCCAACCGCTCCTCAACTGATACCGATTGACGCATAATAGTGTCCTGACGGGCTATCAGTGGCCTCACGCGCTCCAGAAGGAAGGTGAAAGAGTCCTCGGACATACGGAGGTAGTTTCGGTAATCAGGCGAATTGTTATCCTCCAGCTCACGCACCAGCTGCATGTGGCCTCGGGTCTCCCGGCGGCGAAGCCAATCCCAGCTCCACAGCCGCTGTTGTCTGTGACGTATCAACCTTTCATACCGATCCTCAAGCCACATTTGCTCTTCCACCAACGCAAGAGCCACGATAACATGTCGATCATGTATATTCTACATCCTCGGTCTCAGCACCTGTATATGTTTAAAAAAAAAAACATCAGTACATACATCAATATGGGGACATGTTTGCATGTAAAGCAAGCCACACAACATTTAAATTACACACTATAGCAAACCAGATGTAAGCCCTCGTATGTGCACAACACACATCCTTGGGAACCATGCAAGGCCACCAACCACTAGTGGGCGATAAACAAACGGACCATGCTCACTGATCAGGGCCGCCCATCCTTAAACACTTTGTTGACTGGTAGAAAGGATCACATCTGGACCTATCTGTGTTAAAAAGGGACATGTGTCACCACAAATATCGCCTATACATGTCACACAAACAATGGAGCATACCATTTATATTTACACAACAACAGTCAGTAAGTAACAACGTACCACAGCATTGCAGGGTGAGTAATCACAGATGTCACGAACCAGATTACACATGACTCATCAAGTAGGGAATTCGTCACACATGTGTTTGCAAGGGTGAGATCCACATCTGCTCAATCTCTCCTGCGTCACGCCTCAAAGCCATGTCTGATCCTAGCCATGTTGGTCCCAGTGTGTGTTCACCACAACCAGTATGATATATTCATTGCTGTGCACATCTGCACCACATTACAGACTACATTCCAGCAGCCATTATCCTGCATGGCGAATGGAAACAAACACACAAATGTGTACATGTCAATATGGCAAAGTCTGTCCAACATGTTAATTAATCGTCAGCATGCAACGCTAATGTAGTCACCAAACTTACATCACAAGGGCGGCCGCTACAGTAGTCTATTGCGTTACACAAGCAAATCATGCGCCTCAGCCCCCCACGTCGCTACATCCATGTCTGCCCACAAATACTTACTTAATGACTCTGGCCAGCAAGCGTAACGTCCACCGGGCTGTACTGCTTTTTAAGGAGCCTAAACCAATCAGAACGTTTACATTCTTCCTAATCAGCTGCCGCTAGGGCTGTTCACAGGTGTAGGCTCATAATGTGCCTAATTCGTGTGGTCTGATTGGTGTGGGTGAATATAAATATCAGGCAATGCCGACAATACCCTGTCCAGACGTCCATGTGCATTGAGCTAGTGGTGTCCAGTGAAACGTTCTCTGTTGGTCTGACGGTAAGTTATCTCACGTGCTTTTTCCTTGTCATGCATTTGTACATAACGCAGATGCGTCTGGCACATGCCGCTTAGGCTGTGTGTGTGGCACATGCCGCTTAGGCTGTGTGTGTGGCAAATGCCGCTTAGGCTGTGTGTGTGGCACATGCCGCTTAGGCTGTGTGTCTCAGGACGTTGTGTTATGTGCTTCAGGTCTATATTGTGTTGCTGCTATGTTAAAGGCTTGTTACCTATAGGCAATAGCCATGTCGACATTTTTGAGCAAATATGGTTATGTATTCCATACATTGGAGTATTGTTGTTTGTAGGGCAACTATTATGGGCTGCTTGGGCACAGTAATTCTCGTTTTCCTTATTGGCCTGCAATGTCCGAAAGTGAGGGCTGGGGGTGGTTGTTGCATGTGCTACTGTAGGGTGTTCATGGGTGTAAGGGGGAGTTGATGTGGTTGGGCGCAAGCTTCAGCGTCTGCTGTTGTGTCAAAAATGGTTATCTGCCGCGACACTACTATTTCATGATTAATGAAAATGAATGAGTGGCACTAGAAACAAGAGGATCAATGGATATGATGTAGAAGTGAATTGCAGAAACTTCCCTATGCTAAATATGATAAAAATGGAGATCTTAGTTTCAATACACCTACGCTTGTGGTGATGCCGTCTTAATCTGATTTACATATTTCTTATTTTTGACTGAGCTCCCACTATATTATTTCCCCTTCCCCCTTTCCTTAGTTTGGTATCCACTCTTGGACACCATTGTGAGAGCCCTACACACACCTATTCATTGTTTCCAATTACATCTTTGGGCATATAAACCCACTCACATTTCACAATTTCACCAGGGCATAGTGTTAGGACTTGGCAGTGGAGGCTCCTTGTAAGTGGATACCAAGCTTACTCTCTCTAGTGGCCACTATTGAAACTAAGATATCCATTTTTATCATATTTAACATAGGGTAGTTTCTGCAATTCACTTATACATCATATCCATTGATCCTCTTGTTTCTAGTGCCACTCATTCATTTTCATTAATCATGAAATAGTAGTGTCGCGGCAGATAACCATTTCTGTAAGTATATTATTTTCTGCCTGCACCTACGCTTGTGGTGATGCCGTCTTAATCTGATTTACATGCTGTTGTGTCAGACAGCTATTCTTCATTTTACACATGGCAAACCTTTCACATTGTGGCAAGGACCTAGATGACAGTTGGGCCACCATGGCCGGGTCCACATGTGCCCCTGCCACCATGTTCCCTGTCCCCCTGTTTTGCTATGTTGTAATTTTTGTTTTTTGGGTGTAATCCTTGTGGCCCCATGTGCCTTTGGCAACATATGTAGGGCTCAAAATCCATCAAAACATGTGTACCCTAGCTGATATATTGCACATGGACAAAGGGTGTCCCACATGCAAACATACATGTTAACCACATGCTTGATGCCCATAAACACCTGCATATAGCCACGCAATATCTTGATTCTGGCCCATGCATGGCTTTGATGTTGTCTGCTTGCTTATATTTCTGGTTTTTTTGTGTTTTTTTTCACACAGATGCCGGAGGGGTCCGTGGAATTTGTTACCCAGCTCCTCACAATGTATCAAGGACACGAGTGCCTGTGGCGCACATCGCTGCCTGAGTATCGGAATCAGGCAGCGGCCTACAGGCCTCTTGTCGAGCTGGCCAATCGGCTGGCCCCCAGACAAGGCAAAAGGTGGGACGCGGCAAAGGTGGCTGAGAAGATCAAGAACCTACGGGCCTCGTTCACGCGGGCTCACCTGGATTACACGAGACGTCGGTCGGGGGCTGGAGGTGAGGAGGTCGCTAGGCCAAAATTATGGTACTATGACCTCCTCACCTTCACCCTTGGCCAGGGGAGCTCGCGTGATAGGAGGATCAACAACCCCCTTCCCGCGTCCCATGTAGGCCCTGCCCAAGACCACTCTGCGCCGCAGGAGGTGGGTAATTGGGTTACGGTGGTGGTCCACAATGTTTGTGTCACAGGTGTGCTTATCTGTATGCTTGCCCACAACCCCATTCTTTATTTCTTTTAATCTCCTTTCAAACTATTTATTGATGTGGTATGTGGCCTCAGGGCTTTGCTTGGTAAATCAGAAATCTAATCATCCAGGCTGCATCCAGGCAAGGGGTCACCAGCTGCCTCTCACCCTAGCATGTCTTCTTCTTCCTCCAGCATAGACGTCAACAATTCCAAGGTCTCAGGGGCGGAGTTAACAGGGGGCGTCATAATAGGCATGTCCAAGCGCATAGCCCTGATGTGGTGGGCGTGCCCTTGTTCACGGCCATTACAACGCCCCCTTTGGTAGCTTCAACCCCACCTCCCGCGGCCTTTGAATTTCTGGAGGTTATGCCACGAAAAGAGGAAGAATGGCGGGGTGAGCAGCGGGCAGATGGGGCATGGAGCGGCGGCCGGGAGGGAGGGAGCGTGGAGCAGGTGAGCAGCGGGCAGGAGACCGAGCGGAGGGGGGCCAGGAGACCAGGCGGACTGTGCCTGTTTCACTGTAACAGAAGTCCTGCCTCACTGATTGGTCGCGCCCAGCCAGCCGTGAACAATCAGCAACGCGGGTTTTGCGTTAGAGACAGTGTGAGGTGAGTGCAAGGTGAGTGTGACGTGAGTGCAGGGCAGAGTGTGACGTGAGTGCAGGGCAGAGTGTGACGTGAGTGCAGGGCAGAGTGTGACGTGAGTGCAGGGCAGAGTGTGACGTGAGTGCAGGGCAGAGTGTGACGTGAGTGCAGGGTGAGTGTGAGTGCAGGGTGAGTGTAGGGTGTGTGGGTGTAAGTGGTCTGCAGCACCTGGCTCCTGGTACTGTGTGTGTTTAGCTTAAGGACCTCTGGTGATGTCACAGCCATGTGATCTTGCTCCACCCATGATTGTGACATCATCAGAGGTCCTGTAAGTATAGAGCCACCGTCACACATAACGACGCACCAGCGATACCGATAACGATATGACCTGGCCGGGATCGCTGGTGCGTCGTTTTCACATTGCTGTTCATTTCAAATAGCGGACAGGAAAGCCGACAGTGAAGTTGGCTTTCCCGCCCGCTATGTGAGTGTAGTGCTGTCGTCTCTGTCACGGCAATCCCGCATATTTGCCGGTATGCATTTCAGATTAATTTCCCCTATGCACAGGGGTGCAGCAAGCCTGAGTCTAGGTGTGGACTGGGGGGGTGGGGTTGCTGTCGGCGCCGCGGGTGAGGAGCGGGAGGGGGGGGCTGTCGGTAGCCGCCACTGGTGATTTTACCTTACGCAGCCAGCGCACGTCACACAGGGAGCCAGCTGCATGGTGTAGGCGCCGCCCCCTTCTGCTCTGCGGCTCCAGGCCTCCTTGCCGCCTGAGCCTAAAGGCTCATATTGACCATTGGACAGTACGGCCCTGCCTATGCATGGCACACGTCCCCTATGCATGGCACACGTCCCCTATGCATGGCACACATCCATTATGCATGGCACACGTCTATTATGCATGGCACATGTCCCCCGTGCATGGCACACATCCATTATGCATGGCACACGTCCATTATGCATGGCACACGTCCATTATGCATGGCACACGTCCCCCGTGCATGGCACACATCCATTATGCATGGCACACATCCATTATGCATGGCACACATCCATTATGCATGGCACATATCCATTATGCATGGCACACGTCCCCTATGAATGGCACACGTCCCCTATGAATGGCACACGTCCATTATGCATGGCACACGTCCATTATGCATGGCACACGTCCCCTATGCGTGGCACACGTCCCCTATGCGTGGCACACGTCCCCTATGCTTGGCACACGTCCATTATGCATGGCACACATCCCCTATGCGTGGCACACGTCGCCTATGTGTAACACACGTCGCCTATGCATGACACACATCGCCTATGCATGGCACACATCCATTATGTATGGCACACATCCATTATGTATGGCTTTTGTCCCCTATGCGTGGCACACATCCCCTGTGCGTGGCACACGTTCCCTGTGCGTGGCACACGTCCCCTATGCGTGGCACACGTCCCCTATGCATAGCACACATCCATTATGTATGGCACATGTTACCTATGCGTGATACACGTCCCCTATGCATAGCACACATCCATTATGTATGGCACATGTCCCCTATGCGTGGCACACGTCCAATATGCATGGTACACGTCCATTATGCATGGCACACGTCCATTATGCATGGCACACGTCCATTATGCATGGCACACATCCCCTATGCATGGCACACGTCCCCTATGCATAGCACACATCCCCTATGCATGGCACACGTCCCCTATGCATGGCACACGTCCATTATGCATAGCACACGTCCATTATGCATGGCACACGTCCATTATGCGTGGCACACGTCCCCTATGCGTGGCACACGTCCCCTATGCGTGGCTCATGCCCCCCTGTGTTAGATATTGCCCCCATGCTGCTGACATATTAAAAGTTGATTTATTATTATAATTATTATTATTATTTATATAGCGCCATTAGGTTCCATGGCGCTTTACATGAGGATGAGGGAGACAAGAACAAGTACACTAAATCTAGGCGATCAGGACGTACAGAAGGGGCAGGGACCCTGTCCACGAGGGCTCACAGTCTAAGAGGGGCGGGTTAGGATATTTATGTGGTATGCAGGGGTAAGTCTAGGGATATAAAGGGGTTATCGGAACCCTAATTACAGCATGTTAAAGGTGATGGGCACAGTTTAGAACGCCCAAACCAGGTGACAGTTTCACTTTAAGGAGGTAAGATGATGCAGAGCTCTTGTCTTCAGGAATGGTTTCACTTTTGCCTCCCCTCTTTTTGTAGCCAGTTTGCACTTCAGTTAGGTGAAGCAGGGAAAAGTGCTTGTGTGCTGGAGCACAATGTAGGCCAGTGAGTGAATGAGCTAACACATCATCCACAATAAAAATGATAATCTTTATTTATATTGCGCCAACACATACCACAGTGCTTTACAATTCAGATGTTCATATACAAACAGTCACAAGTAACAGTTATCAAAGAATATAATAATTAAAGCAAAATAATGATGGGCCTGCTTATAAGAGCTTACAATTTAACAATGAGGTGGGGCTGACGCAAAGTACAGGTGCTTATTTACCATGATGGACCAGCCAACTTCAGAAATGGGGAATAGGTACGGTAGGAGCTGCATAAGTTTGAGGCTGATTGAATATGCTTTCTCTAAGTGACCGATTAGGGAGCAAGACAGGACACCCTGAAAAGATGTGTTTTTAGGGAGCGCCTGAAACCATGTAAGTTGTGAATAGGCCTAATTTATTGGGGAAGACCATTCCAGAGAATTGGTGCAGTTAGAGAGAAGTCTTGGAGCCAGGAGTGGGAGATTCGGATTAGTGCAGATGTTAGTCTAAAGCGAAGAGAACGGGTGGGGTGATAAAAAGAGATGAGGGTGGAGAGGTAGTGAGGTGCTGCGCTGTGAAGAGCTTTGTGGATGAGAACATGCAGTTTGAATTGGATCCTATAGTGTATAGGCCGCCAGTGCAATGATTGGCACAAAGCAGAAGTGTCCGAGTAACTGTTAGCCAGATAGGTGACCCTGGCTGCTGCATTAAGGATGGACTGGAGAGAGGAAAGGCTAGTGAGAGAGAGGCCAGTTAATAAAGAATTACAGAATTAAGGTGGAAAAATATCAGAATCTGAGAGTCCTCAGTGGTTGATACCTTTTAATGGCTAACTGAAAAGATGGTAAGAAAAAGCAAAGCAAGCTTTCGAGACACTATGGCCTCTCCATCAGGCTAATAAAGACACAAATTCTGAAGACACACATATATATACATATGCAGGGTAGGATGATGCAGTAAATATGACAGGTGATGTAAAGCAGAAAATAGTATTCAGTCTTGGGAGGGGGAAAGGAGCTGGGGAGGTAAAATCAAAGTTTGGAGATAAGAGGCACAGATTGTGTTGTTGTTCTATGATTAGTGGTTGGTCAAGACCTATAAATTCCTCAGTGAATGTAAGGTAAAGAAGGTTTATATTGTGTCAGTAGATAGAAAAATATTGGAAACTGAGAGTCCTCGGTGGTTGATACCTTTTAATGGCTAACTGAAAAGATGGTAAGCATAGCAAGCTTACGAAACACTATGGCCCCTTCATCAGGCTGATAATGACACAAATTCTGAAGACATACATACATACATAAGCAGGGTTAGGTGATGTAGTAAATATGAGAGGTGACGTAAAGCAGAGTCAGGCTAGGGAGGGGGAAAGTAGCTGGGAAAGTAAAGTCAAAATTCTAAGATAAGAGGAATAGATTGTATTATTGTTCTATGATTAGTGGCCTGTGGAGACCTGAAGATTCCTCAGTGAGTTGTAGAAGGCCATAAATCAACGGCAAAACAGTTCACATAAGAAGTGTCAAAAGTTCATTGTCCTCTAATTTGAGTCTGTTGCATCAGTGAATGTAGAAAGCCATAAATCCATGTGAGACATTTAATTCCTGCTTTAAGTGTGTCAAAGGTCATTATCAGTTTATATTCCCACACTCTTCTGTCTTGCTGTGATCTGAAGTTGCCTTTTAGAATTAGTATTTTCATATCCAATATTGTGTAATCAAGGCGGGAATGGATCAAGGCCACGGTGAGCTTGTTTGTTGTTTCTATGGTGAGAAAGGGGTGGATTCTAGAGATGTTCTTCAGGTACAAGCGTCAAGAGCGGGCAAGAGATTGTATATAGGAGGTGAAGGAAAGATCCGAGTCAAACATAACACCCAAGTGTTAAAATCTGAAATATGAGAAAATGCGCAATAGGGTCTTATCCTTTAGACAGGAACAGCTATAAAATCTGATTGAAAGCTGCTCACCTGGTATGGTTGTGTAATCCACAACCAAGTATGATCAATCAGAAACAGCTGCTGCACGGTCCGCACCTCCACGGGTAAACCGCGGTGAAGATTATCTGGATAAGGGACGAAGTGCCACTTGACCTGCGCTGCTGTAAAGGACCACCAGAACACGGGATATCTGGGTTAAGTTTGTCCCTGAGGAAAGGGGCCCGGTAGCAGCTCGGAAAGGTGTCGGAATAAAACCTACAACTTATCCCAGATATCCCGTGTTCTGGTGGTCCTTTACAGCAGCGCAGGTCGAGCGGCACTTCGTCCCTTATCCAGATAAACATAACACCCAGACAGCGAGTCTGCTGCCTAGGCGCTATCGTGGTGCCGCACACTGAGAGGGGTATGTCAGATTTAGGGAAGTTAGTGGACGGCGGGAGCAGAAGAAATTCAGTTTTGGAAAGGTTGAGTTTTAGATAGAGAGCAGACATGATGTTGGAAACTGCAGTTAGACAGTCACTGGTGTTCTTTATTCGATTGGGGGTAAGGTCAGGGGAAGACTTAAAGGGCCACTTAATATGGTGGTTATGGTGGTCTCCGCAAGGATTCCACCCCAGGGCTAGGTCCTTCCATGGAGGGATATCTGGCTAGTCCCGTGTTTGAGACTCTTAATCGAGGCTTCACAGACTCCATTTGCATATTCAAATTTCCAGGGGGCAATGCATCACAGATTTCACTGTGTTTGAGTGCTTTAGCCGGCTGCCCGCAGTGTTTTCCTTGACTGGTCTCCCTGAGATCAGTGAGTGCTTTGTGATGTTGATCTACCAGGCATTGCTCCCACCTAGCCAGTATCCTACTCCACACTGATGAGGGGCAATACCCCGAAACAGCTGTCTGTGGATGGATACCTGGCTCTGTTAATTCCCTTGTCATATCCTTAAATTGTAACTGAGTGGGATATTGACTAAAAAAGCCACTTAATATGGTGGTTATGGTGGTCTCCGCAAGGATTCTACCCCAGGGCTAGGTCCTTCCCTGGAGGGATATCTGGCTAGTCCCGTGTTTGAGACTCTTAATCGAGGCTCCACGAATGCCATTTGCATATTCAAATCTTAGTGAGGGCTGTCTTGGGGAAATATTATGGCTCACCCCAGTGGGGACCATGGGGTACTCGGAGCTGGACCTCTCTCGACATCCTTGGGTGTCTGGGGGAACTGCCACCTTGGTGTGACCTGGTCCGTGGTCCCGTATAGGGCGGTCAGTAAAAAGGGGGATTGAAAAGGGGTAAAAAGAAAAATAAAAGTAAAATAAAAAGAGTATGTCGTGACGCCACCCATGGATGGTGGCTGGTAGGGGGCAGCTGCTGCGGTCTGGGACCTCTGGGGATGATGGAGTTGCAGCTGTGATGGTTTGGCTCCAGACGGGAGGAGCAGGTCTCCAGGGCATCCAGAGTGGAAGGGAATTGGGGTGATGGAGGGCCAGCAAGGCAGAGCTGGCTGCAGGACAGGATCAGGAATACTCTCAGGCAGGTTCCTGCTGCCTGTGCGGCGTTTCAGTCTACCGCTCCTTAGGCGCGAAATGAACAGTCTGACACAATGCTCAGTTTCAACCCAGTTTACTTGGATTCTCTTGTCAGATAGTTCAGGTTACAACACACGTACACTGGTGGCCTGGGTAGTTCTTGGCAACCAGGATGGCTTTTTCAGTGCAGCCCCTTTTGTGTTTCTTTCTCCTGGGCTTCCTTTCTCAGCACTGCCTATTCTCCTCCTTCCTGCATGCACCTCCACATGCAGAGCCCCAGTCTAGCAGCCACGGGTCTTCTTGTGCGACTGGCAGGGTCTCCTGGCCATAGAATCGCTACCTTCTCTGCGCTGTGTCGGAAGTTAGTCACAGCTCTTGGTGATCTCATGCCCCCCGGTTTTGTGGTTTGAGCTTGGATCCTTCCCGCCACCTTCAGGGCCTGGTTCCTGGTTCTTGCCCTGGCCTTCTGCTTCACAGCTGATTCGAGCACGTTGGTGGATCGCTCACTGCCTGCGCTCCTAGGACTCCCTCTGTCTTTCTGTGGTCTGTAGCCCCGGGACCCCGGATAGGGCTCATTGTAGCTCGGGCTGTGCTCTCTGTCTGTCCCATCTCGTGTTCTCCTTCAACTACTTCCCATGGTGTCTTCCCTTTGTTCTTTTCCTTTCCCTAACCGCTTCCTGCTCACTTCCCACCCACCACCTGTCTCCAAAAGCTGTCCCACAGCTGCCTGAGCCATCCCACTACCTGGGTTCACCAGCTCGCTCTGGGACCAGGTGTGTTGGGTGTGTTTGTGGGTGACTGGACTTACCGATCCTGATATCCGCAAACTAATAGTGACGACCGGACCGCAGGGGCGCCACAATTACCTAGTAGGAGATGTACATGAGGGATTGTGGTCACATTAGGCAGATTATAGATGGTCTTATAGTGGATGCCAACAGGCACAGGAGCTCCAGCAACACATGCGATTCAGCTCTGTATACGTCGTACAAATGTGGCTCCAGTCTGTTCTCATTGTGCACACGTGCCTCCGCTCCGCTCACTTATCGTTAAGACATGGCTCTGCTCTGAACACGTCGTACATAGACGCCTTTGCTCCGTACACATCGTACACAAATGGCCCCATTCCGTACACACATGGCTCTACTCCATGCATGTCAGACACACACGGCTCCCCTCCATACATGTCATACACGTACGGCTCTGCTCCGTACATGTCGAAGACACACAGCTTTGCTCCATATGCGTGGTACACAAATGGCTCCGCTCCGTACACCTTGTACACACATGACTCCGCTCCGCACACGTCAAAGAAACATGGCTCCGCTCTGCACACGTTGTACACATGCGGCTCCACTCCATACACGTCGAAGAAACACAGCTCCACTCCGTACACATGAGGTTCCGTTCCATACACATTGTACACACGCAGTACCGCGCCATACATGTCGTACACACGTCGCTCTGCTCCGTACACTTACACATGTGGCTCCGCTTCATACACGTCATACATGTCCAAGCCACAAGGCTCTGCTCTGTAAACCTCGTGCACACATGCCTTCGCTCCATACACCTTGTATACACAGGCCTCTGCTCGATACACGTCATACACACGCGGCATTGCTCCATACATGTCATACACACACAGCTCTGCTCTGTATAGGTCGTACACATACGGCTCTAATACATCCATAATATAGATCCCTCCTGACCTCACACATAAACATCACCTCATCCAGCACCATGACAGCCAGCAGTAGCACAGCAAAATCCAGCATATGCTGAGGAGCTGATCATGTGACCCCTGACTCCTCCCCTCCATGTGACATCATCACAGGTCCTGTAAGCACAGAAAAGTCATATCTACAGTAGTGTGCAGCTCTGCAGGTGGACACATTAACCCCTTCAGCTCTGAGACTATCTTGGAGTTTTTGTGTTGCCGCCATCTAAGATTCGTGACATTTTTGTTCCTTTTCCTCTGATAGATACAGACGAGCCATCTGCCTTACAGGTAGGTGCAGCACAGCCGCTTATTATACCGTGTAGCCAAAGTGCCAGAGAGAAACTATCAGGAGCTTCTCCAGGAGTCCCCCAGGACGGGCGTCTCTGCCCCCTATCTACATGGCGAGTGGTGTCTGTGTGAGCTGTGGGGGCACTTACCTCATTGTCAGCCTGGGGGGGTACAAATGGACACCTGAGTGTGAAAGTGGAGAATCTGAGTCACAAGTGCAGCAACTGGGAGATGTGTGATTCCCACGTCACACGCTTCAAATTGTTAAACGATGTTGTTAGCGATCACACGCGCGATCGCTAACAATATCACTCACATCACTAGTGAGCTGTCACACAGGCAGACTCACCAGCAATGTGGACCAGCGAGATCGCTGGTAACCATGGTACACATCGGGTTACACTCCATCTCCCCCGCAAATACCGGATGTAATGACGGAACTAACAAGGGTGATGAACTGGGAGCGACTTGAGGCGGAGAGAGATTTGGACAAAAAGACGGACAAGTTCTTCAAGTACTGGAGAAAATTCATTACGACACAACTCCCTGATGAGGAAATTAAACATATCGTTCACCCATCCAGAAGTTCCTCCTGGTATATATTGACAGACATGCATGGCTCCTTGGGAAAGTTGACACTTTGAAACTATGAGAATATAATTGGTCAGGAGACAGATTAGACTAAAGGTACTGTCACATGCCGCAATCTCGGCTGGCGATATGTGGCGATCTAACATGTGCGCTCACATTTTTCGTGGTTGCCTCAGATCGCCAATGGCGGCATCACAAGGTGCAATTTCGCCCTGAAGCTAAGGCGATGTGTCGCTCCGGAAATCGCCTCACCTAGAGCGGAACCAATCTTGCCTCATTCCATCGCCGCTTCACACGCCGCAATTCCAAAGGCAATGTGGGCGTACATGTTCAGCGCTGCGAGGAGATAGGCATGCCACAGTGATTTACACCGTGCCCCATACACGCTCATTGGACAATGCAACAGCATTACAATTGGTCAGCCTGCTCTGGAAGGCTGGTTAATACATGACGCCATTGTCTCGGAATTTGGCAAAAATACACACTCGTGTCGTCAGTTGTGGCTCCTGCAACACACTTTCGAGGCGCAAAAGTGTCGCACAGGAGCGGTCTTGTGCAGTACAGTGGTTTACACTAACAATGGCTAGGTGTGCGTCTGTAGGTCATTGCGGTAAGCTACAAACAATACTATGGACATATGTGCATGCATTGGTCCACGCAATGCCAGAGCTGCCATGGCTGAACTGAACTATGTGTGTGCACACATCTTTGCGTTTGTGTTCTGAAGTGAAGTGGGAGCAGCATAATGTACCCAGCAGCGTCACCAAATTCACACATAGGGCAATTGCAGTGTGTGGCCCATAGCACACATCTACGATGTGAAGGCCAACATCTGAGCTGTCATGTGTGGCACTATACTCGACACAGCGCAACCTAATACACACGGACAACATAGCTTGCGCTATTGAATGGTGCGCCTAATTGCACTAATTTTGCGGACGCTTGAGTAGCTGAAGATGTGTGTGGTGTTGAACCGACAGCTCTTAAAATATGGCGCCCTGTCAACTGACAGCCAATGGGAACACAGTAGCCAACACCAATCATCGCAGATGTGGTGCGGACTACAGAACGCTTGAGACACACCTACAGGAAATCATAGACAATGCTCTTTCCATAACTATCGCCCTTTTCACACACCACAACACGGAAATATCGCCTTAACGATTGCGGCTGATTACGGAGCACTGTTCAGGAACCAGGCGACGGCCAAGGGGTGATTTATCACCGCGAAATTGCCAAATCACACGCCACAACCGTGAGGCAATTTCACGGTGATTGCTTCGGGGCGACATATCGCCTTTATGATTTCCAGGAAAGATTGTGGCGTGTGAGGGTACCTTAAGGACTATGGTGAATATGGAATAAGCACATCTTCTATGCTGACCCCTAGGTCTTTCATGTTTTATCTTCTCTGTTCTCTTTTTGCAGCCATGAATGAGGGAGTGGGGGAATGGAGATGGGGATGTTGACATACAGTGTAATGTTGAGTTGATTGTCTTTTGGATACCCAGCTGGGAAGAAAAACAAGGAAAAACTATACTATAACATGTACAAAGATGTTTATTGGAAAATCAAAAATGTTAATAAAAATTATGTTTAAAAAAAAAACGCATGGAAATCGCGCTACAGTGAATGCGCCATTTCCGGGGCAGCTGCGGTACTCAGCGTGAGGGCCCAGAACGCTTGGGACTTACCACGATGAGAATTCCAGCCCCCAGCCGCCTGGTTTTACCTGGCTGATGATAAAAATATGGCGAGAGCCCATGCATTTTTTTTCCACATTATTTATTGAAATAATGTATAAAAATATTGGGCTTCCCTGTAATTTGATCACCAGCCAAGGGAAAGCCAGGCAGCTGGGGGTGGCGGACCGTAGCTGTCCGCTTTATTTACTCTGAGAATCAAAAATACTGTGGAGCGCTTTGTCATTTTTTAAAATTATTTATTATTACACTACTATATGTGTGACAGGCCCAACAGCCAATCACAGACGCTGACAAAGAGAATGAAAAAGATTTTCACATCCTCATTCCGCCTCCAACAACCTTGTGCCCTAGGCACATGCCCCCCGGTGACTAGTGCTAAATTGCAGGGAAGGTGCTGTACTGCGGAATTCTCAAACATGCAAAGAAAAAACGTTGGAAATTGCGGCAAAAAGCAGAAAATCTGCAGCGTCGGTACATAGCCTTAAATTCCCATACAAGGTCCCCGATCAAAAACATACTTCTTCCCTTCTGAGCCTGGCCGTGCACCCAAAAATTATTTTTCCCACCATATATGGAGTATCAGCACACTCAAGAGAAATTGCCCAACATATTTTGGATTCCATTTTATTATGTTGCCTGCGTGAAACTGGAAAAACCCTTTTTTCCCACAAAGTGTTATTTTAGCCTCCATATTTTCATTTTCACAGCTCGATGTTATAAATTTCTGTGAAACACCTGAGGCTTCAAAGTGCTCACCACACATCCAAATAAATTCCTTGTGGGTCTAGTTTCCAAAATAGGGTCATTTGTGGGGGGTTTCAGCACACAGGGGCTCTCCAAACAGGACATGACACCAACAGACCATTTAATCAAAGTCTGTGTTCCAAAATGTCACTCCCTCCCTTCAGAGCCCTGCCATGTTCCCAAACAGTGGTTTTCCTCCACACATGAGGTATCGGAATGTGGTCAAAATACTAGAATTGTGCACTCCAGGAGATCGGTAGTCCAGAGGATATTATAGCAAATCAAATTTTATTTTATGGTAAATCTGTATTTATTCAAAGTTTAACAATATAAACAAAGAAGACATTTCACATTTTTAAATTATCAATGGCATATAGAACCAGGTGCATGCCTGAAAATAAGAGAAATACAGAACACCAAGGAAGTGTCAAAGTCATCATAATAGGTACCGCCATGAGCTCGATGTAGTTGGCGTCTGGTTATACGCTCCCGTATGTCTGGGAGAAGCTATCATGAGGAGTTCCTTTAGGGAGCCTTAATATAACAGCTTATGTGAAGTAGGGATCCTACATCGTATTGCTATATAGCAGATAAAGGATCTTCTACTAAGGGGAGGACAATCAAAACTGTCCCCTCTGAACAATAAGGTGAACTATAGCGTCCTTTCTCATCGACTTTGGAGTGCGGGGTAGACCTAATCTGCCAATTAATAGTCCTGTTTGGTCGAGAGAAAGATACTCGATCTTATGCATTCCTTCATTTTCAAGGAATGAATTGAAGCCTCACTCTGGCTCGGTATATTTTGAAGTGAGAAAGAAGAGGACAGAGAGGACAAAGAAAGAGAGGAAAGACCAAAGCAGGGAGGAAAGGAGAAGGAACCCGAGAGTCGAGAAGCAGGGGGATTTGGGCTAGGGAGGTTGGGGAGGGAAGGGGAAGGGGTATCAGTGCAGGAATCCACCACATCTTTCCATATAACCTCTCTTCTGTCAGTGAAATATGTCCTGAAAGTTGGGTGAATCTTGGAACACAATCCAGTCATTCCACGTGTGGGTGAATTTGGCTCGAGTGTCTGTTGACTCTGCAATCAACTCTTCCATACGGAATATGTTGGCTATCTCTTTATACCATTCTCGAGTGGATGGTTGTTCCCTTGATTTCCAGAGGCGTGGGATGACTGCACGGGCGGCGGTGACAAAGAATCTTAAAAGGTCTTTTTTAATATAGATAACAGAGCCTGGTAACAGAGAAAGGAGGGCTATCTCGGGAGAACCCTGAATGGCGTTGCCTGTCACCAGAGTATAGTTCCTAAAGAAGACGGCACTCACCGGTTCGTGTCTGTGCTTTATTCACGGTACGCTATTCACAAGGTGCAGGGAGGGAGGAGAGGCTAAGATGACAACGGCACCGTTTCGCGCTGCGTGCGCTTCAACGGGTCATGAGCTAATGGAGGTATAGCTCACCTCCTAAATAGGAGGAGTCTATAACAAACAATGACGTCACCATTAGCTGAATAAAAACTTTACAGAATCTTAAAATCATGATTCTCATAATCACCAACTGTAAAGACAATAAGACTAATTGGCAAAACGAACAAACATGCATATTATACTATACATTTTTAACGTATTCCAATCAAAGCATGAGAGACTTCAGCTATTGATGAAAGCTGCAGTGCTCAGTGAACAGGCTGCATGAAACAGATAACAAGTTCTGAGACCAAAATTAGATCCCAGAAAAACCTGAATGTGATTAGAAAAAATATATGCACGCGCCATGCCACACACATACACAACATGGAATTATAACAGGGAATCAAGTCTAAAAATCGAGAGTAATAATTACTGTACAATATAATCCAACAAATTGGCATAGTCTGACTATTACTGTTTTAACTATATGCTCCTATAGTAAGTGTGAAAATGCTGGCTTGAAAGGCACCACAGCAAAAAAATAACAAATTATTTCCAATTATAAATGCAGTCTGAATCACCTCGCAGCCACCAGCAAACAAACAAATGAAAAGGACTTCAGGTGATAAAAATAATACAAATGACCTATGGGAAGAGGGTCACACAAATAATCAATAAAGACCAAAATCAAACAATTCACAATAGAAATTACAATAAAACAGCCTGTGTGGCTATGTGGGTAGCGGAGCATAGAGGCGGCTGTGTGGGTAGCGGAGCATAGAGGCGGCTGAGTGGGTAGCGGAGCATAGAGGCGGCTGTGTGGGTAGCGGAGCATAGAGGCGGCTGTGTGGGTAGCGGAGCATAGAGGCGGCTGTGTGGGTAGCGGAGCATAGAGGCGGCTGTGTGGGTAGCGGAGCATAGCGTGGGTATGCAAGGAAAGGAGAAAGAAGAGAGAACAAGAGAAAGAAGAAGAGCAAAAAGAACAATAAGGAATCCAATTAGCCTGTGTATTAGAGTTAGGGAACACTTTAACTCTATACTCACGGGAAAGGAATCCCCAAGATTAATTCAGCACATTCGGGAACACCATAATGGTGACCCGAAGGTGTTGAGATTTGCTGGCATTGAAAGAGTCTTTCCTTCGGTGAAAGGAGTAGATCTCAATAAGAAACTCTTGCAGACCGAGGCTAATTGGATTCTGAATTCCAATGCCTTAGGAGCTGCGGGATTAAATGATAAAATTGATATGGCCGTGTTTCTTTGAAGACTGTTCAGAGCTTTTTTTGATGTAGCTTTCTTCATCTATGGACGGATATTGTTTTTTTGATTGGATATGTAGGACTTTGCTCTGTTGTGTGGTTCACACAGCGGTGTGTCCTTTGAACACTATTGTTATGCCTTTTCCTTATTGTTCTTTTTGCTCTTCTTCTTTCTCTTGTTCTCTCTTCTTTCTCCTTTTCTTGCGCTGTTTTATTGTAATTTCTATTGTGAATTGTTTGATTTTGGTCTTTATTGATTATTTGTGTGACCCTCTTCCCATAGGTCATTTGTATTATTTTTATCACCTGAAGTCCATTTCATTTGTTTGTTTGCTGGTGGCTGCGAGGTGATTCAGACTGCATGTATAATTGGAAATAATTTGTTATTTTTTTGCTGTGGTGCCTTTCAAGCCAGCATTTTCACACTTACTATTGGAGCATATAGTTAAAACAGTAATAGTCAGACTATGCCAATTTGTTGGATTATATTGTACAGTAATTATTACTCTCGATTTTTAGACTTGATTCCCTGTTATAATTCCATGTTGTGTATGTGTGTGGCATGGCGCGTGCATATATTTTTTCTAATCACATTCAGGTTTTTCTGGGATCTAATTTTGGTCTCAGAACTTGTTACCTGTTTCATGCAGCCTGTTCACTGAGCGCTGCAGCTTTCATCAGTAGCTGAAGTCTCTCATGCTTTGATTGGAATACGTTAAAAATGTATAGTATAATATGCATGTTTGTTCGTTTTGCTAATTAGTCCTATTGTCTTTACAGTTGGTGATTATGAGAATCATGATTTTAAGATTCTGTAAAGTTTTTATTCAGCTAATGGTGACGTCATTGTTTGTTATAGACTCCTCCTATTTAGGAGGTGAGCTATACCTCCATTAGCTCATGACCCGTTGAAGCGCACGCAGCGCGAAACGGTGCCATTGTCATCTTAGCCTCTCCTCCCTCCCTGCACCTTGTGAATAGCGTACCGTGAATAAAGCACAGACACGAACCGGGAAGTGCCGTCTTCTTTATTTCAAGATTTATCTGCATGTTGCTCTCGTTACTGGCACCTCCGGGTCTGACACCGGTCGCTCCTACGTTGTTCTGCCGTGCAGCTGGCAGCATTGGTGCCCCTCTTCCTCCTGAGCTACTATAGTTCCTAAAGACTTTGTTCCAATAGTCACGTACCATTCCGCACTCCTACCAGATGTGCATCTCCGTGCCGATTGCCGCCTTGCATCGCCAACATATATTAGAGTGTGAAGGAGAGATTCTGTGCAGCCTGACCGGGCATAGATACCACCTAGACAAAATTTTATAATTTTGTTCCTGTGCCGAACAAGGGGTGGACAGTAAGTGTGCGCACAGAAAACTTTTCTGCCATTCAATTGGGGTGAGTTCCCTTCCCAGGTCTCTCTCCCATGCCCTCTGAAAGGCCCATTTCTCCTTCCTCTTTTCCAACATGATGGCTTTATACAGTTCAGAAACAGCATGAGCGCGGGGTGACCCAGAGTTAAAGATAGTTTCTAAGGGGTTCAGGACTGCACGTACCCTACAGGGACGATTTGATGGTGAGAGATATGACCTGAGCTGAAGGTACTCAAACCATTTCAGCTCCAAGGACGTGAATTGCAGCTGTAGATCTGAAAAGGACCGCAGCCTCCCATCCACCGTCATTTGTTCGAGCTGAACCTCCCCCGCACTCTAGCAGCCCAGGAACGTCCGCCTGCCCGTTCCAATTCGCAGTTTTAGAAAGATAAACCTACCCCCTGGGTCAATCACCTTGTCCACTATTTCATGTGAGAGGCTTTTATGAATCCCAATAGAGACTCCCCTGGACCTGGACACCGGATTGGGACTATGAGTCCAAACTGAGTAGTATCTATTTGAAATGGTGGGAATTGTGTCCGTTCTAAAGTGAGTTTCTTGGAGAAGGATTATTTGGGCATATTGTTTGTGGAGATCATATAAGATATGGGATCTCTTTTGAGGAATATTAAACCCCTTATGTTTAGAGTACAGACTGTTAAAGGGGTCATCGCACCGTTGAATTGTGATTAAGAATGTGGGTTGGTCGTGTGTTCGAGATGTTAGGTTACTGCACCGATATGTGAATGGTAGGGGAGGGGGAGGAGGAGAGGGGTAGGGAAGGACTAGTAGGGAAAGGCGGTTAGAGCGTGAAAAAGAAGGAAGGTACGAGAGCTAAAAAGAGAAGAGTGAGATATGAGTATTCAAAAGGTAGAGAATATTAAACTAAAAAGAGAAGAGAAATCAGAAAAGGTCTGGTTTCCCTAGTGTGGGGAGTATGTGTTTTCCGCACATGCCTGCAAGGTGTGGAGCCCCTCGGGTGTGTGTCCTTTCCGGTGATGGGGGAAGGCTCCCCACCGCGTACCTGAATCAATAGAGTTTTGCTTCAAAATGAGAGTAAAAGTAAAAAAAAAAAAAACATGTACACTCATAACAGTATATACAGAAATAGAACATATAACAACTCGGATAACCACTGCAAAGAAGTCCCCTGCAATTATGGCAATTCCAGGCAATAGCCTGCGGATAACTTGAGAGGAATCCAGCGTCGTGTAAACCTTTTTGCAATAACAAATGAAAACCAGTGAAAACATTCCTAAAGTTACCCTTCCCCTCAAACTTCCAAGAGAACCCCAAATACTCTAGGGGTCGAAGTACTCTTCAAGTTAATGTCAAATTTTATTTTAGCCGCAAAAAAACACAACTCGTTTCGACTTTTGTACAGTCGTCATCAGGTATTTCATCTTGATATGGCCTTAACTATAGCTGCTTTTTATAGTAGGCTGCAACTTTGTCTCAGGCTGGAAACACACAGTCCGTGTGATATACCAGTCATTCGGACGAGTGTCGGATCATTAACCCTGAACGACCTCTCCCTGTCAGGACGGAGTGTGGAGTTGCTGACAGGGAGAGGTCATTCAGGGTTAATGATCTGACACTCGTCCGAGTGACTCGTATATCACATGGACAGTGTGTTTCCAACTCTAGGCTGGAAACACACTATCCTACTTACATGCGAGTCTCTCAGACGAAACTCGGATCAGTGACCCTGAACGGCCTCTCCCTCTCTGCATAAAAACACAAGCAGCTGACACTCCCGTCCCGAAGGAGAGGCTGTTCAAGAGTAACTCACATGTAAGTAGGATAGTTTGTTTCCACCCTTAGGGCGGGGTGCTCTGTGAGTCAGAGCAGGTCACACCCAATGCTATATGTCCACAAGAGCAGTGGTAATCTTTAAAATTGCATACACACTTTTTTTTTTTTATAAATATTTAAAACGTATTAAATCTATGATTGCTGCCATTATACATAGATAAAATCTGATACAGTAAAACAAAGAATAAGAACTATTGTATAAAATATGTTAAAATACTTACAATACATGACAATACCTTGAGGAAATGTGCAGCTTTAAAATAGCAAGGTTATTCCTATATTAAATATATTAGATGCCTTCAATCAAATTGTTCAACCCATCTTGGTATAATATCTTCATTCTAAAAATCCAAAACTATTATTTTCTGTTTATTTTTTGGGTTCTATTTATAACAGAAGCTTGTTGGTGCTATATAAGTAAAGATTTATTATTATTAATAATAATAATAATAACAATAATAAAAGCTTTATTATTAATTTCTTCTACTGGTCTCACCTTAATATTGAATAGTTTATTGTGTTTAACACATACGTGCCTGGATAGGCTCTGATTGAGGAACCCATTCTTTGCATTGTGTCTGTGCCCTCAATGAGTAGTCCTGCCCACATACTGAAGACCACAGGCGCACGTTATGGCATATATGAGAAAGTTACTATCACAAGTCAGTCTCTGATTGATCGGGATAGTTTCTCCTCTACTATTTGAAACAATGTGATTGGAACTATGATCTATTATGCAGTAGCAGCAACATTTTTTTGATTTACACTTGTAAACCCCCTGACTTTTTTACGATCAAATTTCCCTTGTTCTTCCCATGGATGTCATGAGTCTCATTTGTGGCACCACTTAAATTACTGGGGGTAATAATGCCCTTTATTGTTAACCCTCTGCAGAAGGTTATTTTTTGTTTTTTCAGGCAGATGTTTTTTTTAAAAAACATCTTTTTCAAAAATTACCAGTAATTGTCTAATATTCTTCTTCTTTCATTGTTACTGTGGTTATATGAAGCTACCTGGGCTGTATTCATATAGGCAGGCGGCTGGTGGTGATGTAGATAGTGACAGACTCAGATCAAATCTGTTGTGAGGCTACGCTTGCTGGATCTAGTAGGGGTACACTCACATGGCAGCGATATTTAAGCAAACAGCAATGGTTTATAAGTTAAATAAGTCCTTTTTCAGTTTATTACACTTCATAAACCAGACTCCAGAACCACATAACAGAATGAGCCTTGATTTGGCTGTTCAGCAATACACACATTATACACAGTCTTTTCACTGCTGGAATAGTCCATACAGATTCTACTGGCTTTTGCTCAGCCTTTACTTACGGTTTTCATGACTGTTACCTTTCTGGAGGTTTTGGGCAGCATTCACCATTCAGCCATTCCAAGTATCCTCACAGAGGCTAAGTTTATAGTCCAGCATAGTATGTCCTGTTCCTTATGCAGGTTATAGGAAAACTGGTCTTACCCAGAACCAGTCAGCCGTTACACCACCTGACACACTCAGAGGTGGAAATGAGAGTTCAATCAGACACACAGACCTGCATGCATTTAACACTTTTGTGTAATGCTGTTAGGCTGGTTTCACACTACAGTTTTTTCCCTGATCAGGTTCGATCAGGTTTGTGTGTCAAAACCAGGAGTTTCTCCAAAACCCAGAGCAGGTGTCAATCGTTCAATTATAGTTTTTCTCTGCAAGTTTCTCTCCTGGTTCCTCTCCTGGTTTTGGCACACAAAGGGTGTCTTCACACTGCGGCACGATCTGGTACGCAGCTGTCCGGGATGACCCTGACGGTCGTGGACTGGACCAGCACACAGGACTGGGGGGCTAATATGCCCTCCAGTCCGGGGTGCAGCCGCATGCAGCTGCAGCCACTGACAGGTCAGGACCGCGGCGCCGGTCCTGACTTATCAGCAGCGGGAACTGCGTGCAGCTGCACACTGGACTGGAGGGCATATTGGCCCTCCAGTTCTGTGTGCTGGTCCAGTCCATGGCTGTCAGGGTCATACCGGACAGCCCCGGACCGGATCACGCTGCAGTGTGAAGCCGCCCAAACCTGATCGAACCTGATCAGGAAAAAAACTGTACTGTGAAACCAGCCTAAAGCTGCGTTCACACATTGCGTATTTTGAAAAGTGAGCGCAAAAAAGCGTGCAAAAATACGCAATGTGTGAACGCAGCTTTAGGCTGGTTTCACAGTACAGTTTTTTTAGTCTGCCGGCAAAGTGAATTCACTTTGCCGTGCAGACAGTGCGTAACAATACGCTGCGCTTCTATAGGAAAAAGCAACCTGCGTAAAAACAATGACCTTGTCAATTCTTTACGCAGCAGCGCCGGTGCTTTTTCCTATAAGAGCGGATGCTGCTGCATCTGATGTCACAGAGAGGAAGAAAAATCCTCCTTCCTCCTCCCCTCTGTGACACCTGTGACCGCCCATTTAATTTTGCAATGTATTAATATACACTGCAAAATCAAAGTTAACTAAAGACAAATGCATTAAAAATAATAAAGAATGAAATACTTACCCTCCGACGGGTGTTCCAGTGTCCGGGAGCTGCTGCAGGAATTGATCTGCTAGGACCTGTGGTTATGTCAGAGTGACGTCACGGTCATGTGATATGTATGCAATCAGCGCCCGTGACGTCACTTTGACATCACGCAGGCCCTGGCAGGATGATACCTCTGCACCGAAGACCGGAGAAAAGGCGTCGGAGGGTAAGTATTTGATTCTTAATCATTTGTCTTACATTTGACTTTATTTAATTTAGATTTCGCAGTGTATATTAATGCACTGCGAAATCTAATGGGTTTGTCTATGATGTCACACGGTGAGGAGGAAGCAGGATTCTTCCTCCCCTCTGTGACATCACCTGCGCTCTGTTGGGTGAAGAAAGTACGGTGTGTGAAAGCCCCGGTGTATTTTGTTGCACTTTTTTGCGCAGCCGAAAAAAAGCGCAACAAAATATGCAAATGTATGAACTTAGCCTTAGTCCCAGTAAAACATTCACATTGCATCAGACCTCCGTCTGTGCAATGTATACCAGCTATTCATCATGCCTGGCTGCCATATCACAGTGTTCATAGATCAGTAGTAGAAAATGAAAGTGTCCTCATTATGAAGTTATTATTTTTCACCTCACATGTAATAAACATCTCCTGCAGTATTGCTAATGCTGATAAATTAGATATGAATTAGTCATAAGGAAGATGAGTCTATGGGAAATGTATTCAGCTGCAGACTCCAAGGAAGAAACTGCTTGTTGTGTGAGTGTGACCTAAAATATATAGGCTTTATTAGTAGATGTCAGAAAAAAAACACAAAATGTTGTAAAATAAGAAAAACTGTACATATTGAGGATCCCCCCCCCCCCCACACTACTTTTGTCCCACCATTGCTTGGGTCCCCGCCAGTCTCTGTATTTCTTGACCAGTCCCGATGGCCTTGTGATTCCTACAGTCAATAAGTTGCCAAAGCAGTAGCCAGGATATTGGGAGCATGGAGAAGATGTCTTAGTCAGCAATTCAACATATGTTCAAGTCTGTACAAGACAAGAGAGAATAGAATGTGTAAATGTTGCATCTCCTGATATGTTTCCCCTTATTATCCACACTAATTGTATTATTACACCGGATTCTTGTTTATGCTAAATCGACTCATCTTCTTCCCATTCAGGTTCCTACAATATTGAATCCTCTCAGTGGAGATCTTCTATATAAGAGAATTCTCCTGATTGACCCATCAAGGATGGATGTGGACAGGGGCAAGATGGCAGAGAGGATGTTACACCTCACCCTAGAGATCCTCTTCCGTCTTACTGGAGAGGTGAGAGATTCTGATGACAATGTCACATTACATCATTCTTATCTATGGACAGAATAACAGATGACAGAGCTGGAGAGGTGAGGACTCTGGAGATGTCTGGAGACTGGAGAGTTATTAATGTGTCTCTCCATAACCAGGATTACACAGTAGTGAAGACCTCTAGTGAGCGCTGTCAGGACCCTGTGTCTGAGGGATGGAGAAGACCCCTGAGCCCAATCACAGGGCCTCCACCTCACCCCCTGATACATGAGGACATCAATGACCAGAAGATCCTAGAACTCACCTACAAGATGATTGAGCTGCTGACTGGAGAGGTGACACTGCTGGGAATGCTGGGACATTATACTGTAACGCTATGAAGGGAGCAGGGGGGATGACGGTATCATTGTATGTGTCAGGTTCCTATAAGGTGTCAGGACGTCACCGTCTATTTTTCCATGGAGGAGTGGGAGTATTTAGAAGGACACAAAGATCTGTACAAGGACGTCATGATGGAGGATCCCCAACCCCTCACATCACCAGGTAATAGACAGGACTAAATGCACACGGCCTATAATTATCTGTATGTAAATAATGAATTCAGCCCCTGTATGTGTCTCCTCCAGTTGTATCCAGTAAGAGGACAACACCAGAGAGATGTCCCATCCTCTTCTTCCACAGGACTATAAACAAGAAGATCCCAGTGTACCTCAGGATCATCAGGTAGATGGAGAGAAGGTGTAGAAATCTCCTCTATGATGTGTAGACAGCTGTGAAGGTCTTGTGCTCAGTCTTTTTTTATCCAATAGTATATGTTTATACTTGTGTAATGAGAACGGTGGAGATGGCAGGATCAGAGCTGATAATAGGTGTGACTTCCCAACCTATCTGTGGATTTTATAATATTTCTTTTAGGTTGAAGGTCTGACCCATGTTAATGCTGCAGAGACATATGTGAGAGGTGATGAGTGGTGTGAAGAGGAGATTCATGCACATAAACGTCCAGGTGAGTAGTAACCACTAAGTGCAGAGAAGTCACAGATTTGTCTGTCACTGGCTGTGGATGTTTTATCGGTGGTGTAGTCCACCATATCACAGTCATGTGATCATCACTGTTAATCGTGAAATCACCTGGCAACTCTAAAAATGGCTCCCACAAACAGACTTGGCACTATCTATTCTGCTTGCTCTATGGACTGACTTTGCACTTCACCCTTTAACCCCTACACAGAGATTTAGACTTACACAGGGACCTCTGGATCCCAGGGACACACAGTTAGATGCTAATTGGTAATGCGAAATGGAAAAAGAATAGTCAGGTAGACGAGTCAGAACCTGGAGGGCAGAGAAAATTCAAAATCAGAAGCACCAAGAGTAGTCAGTAAACAGGCCGAGGTCACAAGAAGAATCAAATACAAAAGCCAAGAGCTGAGCACACAGGACTGAACCAGAGAACAAGTCTACGTCTGGCAGCTTCCAAGAATATGCTTTGAGCTTTAATAGGGTGTGATACTTTCTAATTGGATGAAGCAGGGAGCTGATTTCTCCAGCTGGACTGTACATACACTAATACTGCCAGACTGGATAGTACTAGTGGTCAAAACCATAAACTTCTTAATGGCTGGACAAAGACTGTGCCGCCCACAGCTTCTGGTTCTGACATCTTCTCCATCACCAGTGGCACCTGTAAAATTAATATGGTGGCGAGTGAGGACAGAAGCGAATGTCACAGGAGCAGATCTCAGAGGAGATGTGACACACCATTTGCTGAAGCCTTAATGTGACAGAATGGCAAAAAAACAAAGCTCCATAAAGTTACTCCATTTGAGAAATTACAACCCTCAATGAATTAATCTGTAGGAGTAGTGACTATGTTTACTTCACAGGCACTTTCCATAAATTAGCAAGCAGTGGATGCCTCAGAGTGAAAACTGCAAATATGCAATTTTATTACCCAAAACTTAGTGTCCAGATTGTGCTCCAGGAGACACACACCCTAAAGTGTTAAATGGGTTCTTAGATTACAGCAATGCCAGTTACAGTATATCACATGAGTGAGTTGACCCCCTAACATTTTTGTAAATATTTTATATCTTTTCATGAGACAACACTGAAGATATGCCACTTTGATATAATGTAAATTAGTTAGTGTCCAGCTTGTATAACAGTGTAAATACGGTGTGCCCTCTAAATATCTCACACAGCCATTAACCCCTTCCAGAACTTTGACGTTGTAGAACGTCATGAAAGTCGGTGCCTTCCCAACCCATTATGTTGTACAACGTCATGGCGGTTACCGCGGCCCCGTTGCCGCGGTAACCGCCATCGGGCCCTGATGCTCTGTGATTCCTATCACAGAGCACAGGAGCTTAAGGTCAGGGGGAATGCATTCACCACCCCGCCCCCAGGATCACTGTGATTGGCTGTTGAAACAGTCAATCACAGTGATCTTGTCTCCACCTATAGAAGGGGCAGTCAGAGCCCCTTCTATAGGCTGGAGGGGGAGAGGATCGCCCCCTCCAGCGCTGATGGGGAGTGATCACTCCCCATCAGCTTCACCAGCATGGCATTGGTGCAGGCACTTGTGCTCGCCACCGCCGCCTGCTTCTGCCCTCTGCTGCCGTCCCCGAGTTGAGCCCGCCGCCGCCCGGATGGACCCGGTGAGCCGCCACTGCTTCTCTGCAGCCCGATCTCCCTGCAGGCTGCAGAATAGCAATCTGGCAGCCCGGGCACAGTGATCCACTTAGTGGATTACTGTGCCTGGGCTGTCAGATCGCTTTCTGCAGCTCGATCCCTATGCATGGGGATCAGGCTGCAGAGTAGCGATCTGACAGACCAGGCGCAGTGATCCACTATGTGGATCACTGTGTCGGGGCTGTCAGCTTTCTGCAGCTTGATCTCCATGCAGGGAAATCGAGCTGCAGAGTAGCGATCTGACATCCCAGGCGCAGTGATCTACTATGTGGATCACCACGCCGAGGCTGTCAGATCGTTTTCTGCAGCTCGATCTCCATGCATGGGAATCGGGCTGCATAGTAGCGATCTGACAGTCACGGCACAGTGATCCACTATGTGATCACTGTGCCAGGGCTGTCAGATCACTTCACTGCAATGTCAGGTCACCTCACCCAAGCTTCAGAGATCATATGATCTCTGAGTCTTGGGTTTGCACAATGATCCTGCACTGTATGGCAATGATCTGCCATACAGTGCATCATCAGTATGATACCTGAGACTGCAACAAGTGGACACTTGATCCCTTGTTGCAGTCTCTGGATGTAGCAGAGGCGATCGAGCGTCGTGGGACCTTTATTGTGGACTAGGTCGGAGGCGACCGAGCGGCATGCGACCTTCGTTGTGGACTACGTCGGATCTTTATAATAAAGATGGACTCCGAATTTCGTTAGTTTTTTTTTTTTTCAAATAAAACGATTTTCCTCTGTGTGGTGTATTTTTTGACTATTTACTAGAGATTCCTAATGGCACGGTCTAACATTGGCCTTCCAGTAAAAAGCTGGCATTAACCCCTTTATTACCCAGTTTGCCAACAGCACCAGGGCAACTGGAAAAGTCTGGATACAGCGCCAGAAAAAGGTGCTTCAATGAATGCGCCATTTTCTGGGGTGGCTGCGGGCTGCAATTCGCAGCATGGGCGGCCCAGAACGCTTGGGCCTCTCCATGCTGAGGATTACAGCCCCCAGCTGCCTAGTTGTATCTGGCTGGACCAAAAATGTGTTGGAGCCCCACATCATTTTTTTTTCTAGAATTAGTTCTAGAAATAAAAAAACAAAAATGGGCTTTGCTGTATTTTTGGCTGCCAGCCAGGTACAATGAGGCAGCTGGGGGTTGGTGGCAATCCGTAGATGCCAATTTGTACCTGGCTGGACCAAAAATATGGCGAAGCCCCACGTCATTATTTTTTACTTACTTCTACAAATAAAATGACATGTAGCTTTGCCTTATTTTTGGTTGCCAGCCAGGTACAACTTGACAGCTGTGGGGCTGGAATCCTCAGCGTGGAGAGACCAAAACATTGTGGGCCCCCCACGCTGCAAATTGCAACCCACAGCCACCCCAGAAAATAGAACATTCAATACAGGTGCCATTGACCTCCTGACGAAGCGGAGAGTGAAACGTTGAGGTGCTGGGAAGTGTGGTGCGGTATGGTCACAGTCCTACTTGACATTTCAGCAATATGGGTGATAGGTGATTGTTAGTATATACTTTGCTGTAATCCTGTCCTCGATGAGGATAAGTTTATGGGATGAGGCATGTATAATGGAAATGTGATTGTTTTCCTCATATGTTGTCATAGTAGTGGCTGTATCACAACGGTATTGTGCCTATACTTGAGTTATTTGTAACTGTACCCACACTGCTTTGGGGTTGCTTTTAGGGGATGGTTTTATTGAGTGTGAATTTGATCCTATGATTAATAAAAATACTTTGCAACTATATATCTAAATGTGGTGTGGAGATTGCCGTTTATCTTTATATGGTAAAAAGGTACAACTTGGCAGCTGTGGGGCTGGAATCCTCAGCGTGGACAGACCAAAACATTGTGGGCCCCCACGCTGCAAATTGCAACCCACAGCCACCCCAGAAAATAGAACATTCAATAGAGGCGCCATTTTCTGGTGCTGTACCCCAACTCTTCCAGTTGCCCTTGTGCTGGTGGCACACAGGGGTTCTCCAAACGCGACATGGTGTCCGTGAACAAGTTGAAAGAAAAATAAGCTCCAATTGTTAGTGGACACCATGTCGCGTATGGAGAGCCCCTGTGTACCTAAAAAATTGGAGCTCCCCCACAAGTGACCGCATTTTGGAAACTATACCCCCCAAAGAAATTATTTAGATGCATAGTGAGCACTTTGAATCCCCAGTTGCTCCACAAATTGATCCAAAAAAATGAAAAAATAAACTTTTTGTGAAAAAAAAGTACTTTTTCATTTTTACGGATCAATTTGTCAAGCACCTGGGGGTTCAAAGTGCTCACTATGCATCTAGATAAGTTCCTTGGGGGGGTCTAGTTTACAAAATGGGGTCACTTGTGGAGGAGCTCCAATGTTTAGGCACACAGGGGCTCTCCATACGCAACATGGTAACTAGACCCCCCCAGGGAACTTATCTACACTGTGTTCCAAATTATTATGCAAATGTTCTTTTTCTCTGAATTTCCTAAATGGTCAGTGCAAATGACAGTCAGTGTAATAAAAGTCATCACCCGTTAGAGTATACATCGCATTTTATTGAAGAAACCTCCCAATGATAACAGTATAATCTTAACAATGTATAAAAACTCTAAATGCACTGTTCCAAATTATTACGTACAGTAGAGTTTCTAAACATTTGATATGTTTTAAAGAACTGAAAATGCTCATTTGTTGAATTTGCAGCATTAGGAGGACACATTCACTGAAATAAAAAGCTATTTAACTCAAAAACATCCTAACAGGCCAAGTTACAAGTTAACATAGGAACCCTTCTTTGATATCACCTTCACAATTCTTGCATCCATTGATATTGTGAGTTTCTGGAGAGTTTCTGCTTGTATTTCTTTGCATGATGTCAGAATAGCCTCCCAGATGCTGCTGTTTTGATGTGAACTGCCTCCCACCCTCATAGATCTTTTGCTTGATTATACTCCAAAGGTTCTCTATAAGGTTGAGGTCAGGGGAAGATGGTGGCCACACCATGAGTTTATCTCCTCTTATGCCCATAGCAGCCAATGACACAGAGGTAGTCTTTGCAGCATGAGATGGTGCATTGTCATGCATGAAGATGATTTTGCTCCTGAAGGCATGTTTCTGCTTTTTGTACCATGGAAGAAAGTTCTCAGTCAGAAACTCTATATACGTTGCAGAGGTCATTTTCACACCTTCAGGAACCTTAAAGGGGCCTACCAGCTGTTTCCCCATGATTCCAACCCAAAACATGACTCCTCCGCCTCCTTGCTGACGTCCCAGCCTTGTTGGAACATGATGGCCATCCACAAACCACCCACTACTCCATCCATCTGGACCTTTCAGGGTTGCTCGGCACTCATCAGTAAACAAGACTGGTTGAAAATTAGTCTTCATGTATGTCTGGGCCCACTGCAACCGTTTCTGCTTGTGAGCACTGTTTAGGGGTGGCCGAATAGTAGATTTATGCACCACAGCAAGCCTTTGAAGGATCCTACACCTTGAGGTTCGAGGGACTCTAGAGGCACCAGCAGCTTCAAATATCTGTTTGCTGGTTTGTAAGGCTTTTTTAGCAGAAACCTTCCTCATTCTGCCTTTATCTGCACGACCATGTCTGTGCTCAGAATCAGCCACAAATCTCTTCACAATACGATGATCACGCTTAAGTTTTCGTGAAGTATCTAATGTTTTCATCCCGTGGTCAAGGCAGTGCACTATTTGTTGCTTTTTGGCAGCAGAGAGATCCTTTTTCTTTCCCATGTTACTTGAAAACTGTGGCCTGCGTAATATTGTGGAACACCTAGTTTTCCATATATTGGGCACACCTGCCAAACTAATTATCACAGGTATCTGAGATTGATTTCAGTGATCCAAAGAACCCTGAGACACAATACCATCAATGGGTTTCATTAAAAAAAAACAAAAAAAAAAACAACCCTATGACACTTAAAACCAATTTGCATAATAATTTGGAACACAGTGTAGATGGGTGGTGAGCACTTTAAATCCCCAGGTGCTTCACAAATTAATCCGTAAAAATGAAAAAGTACTTTTTTTTCACAAAAATTTTCTTTTAGCTTCAAAGTTTTCATTTTCACATGGGCAACAGAATAAATTGCATCCTAAAATCTGTTGGGCAATTTCTCCTGAGTACACAGATACCTAATATGTGGTCATAAACCACTGTTTGGGCGCACGGCAGGGCTCGGAAGGGAAGGAGCGCCATTTCACTTTTTGAATGGAAAATTAGCTCCAAAAGTCAAATTGCGCTCCTTCCCTTCCAAGCCCTGCCGTGCGCCCAAACAGTGGTTTATGACCACATATGAGGTATCGATGTACTCAGGAGAAATTGGCCAACAAATTTTAGGATCCATTTTATCCTGTTGCCCATGTGAAAATGAAAGAATTTAGGCTAAAAGAAAAATTTTTGTTGGAAAAATTAAAATGTCCATTTTTTCCTTCCAGATTCTTTAGTTCCTGTGAAGCACCTGAAGGGTTAATCATTTTCTTGAATGTAGTTTTGAGTAGCTTGAGGGGTGCAGTTTTTGAATCGGTGTCACTTTTGGGTGTTTTCTGTCATGTACGCCCCTCAAAGAGACTTCAAATGTAATGTGGGCACTAAATAATGGTTTTGTAAATTTTGTTGGAAAAATGAGAAATTGCTGATGAACTTTGATCCCTTATAACTTTCTACCAAAAAAAACATTTTTTTTCCCAAAAAAAATGTGCTGATGTAAAGTAGACATGTGGGAAATATTATTTATTAACTATTTTGTGTCACATAACTCTCTGGTTTAACAGAATAAAAATAAAAAATTTTGAAAATTGCGAAATTTTCAAAATTTTTCACAAATGTATGATTTTTTTCACAAATAAACGCAAAAATTATCGACCTAAATTTACAACTAACATAAAGCGCAATATGTCACGCAAAAACATTCTCAGAATCGCTAGGATCCATTAAAGCGTTCCAGAGTTATTAAAGGGACATTGGTTGGAATTGCAAAAAATGGCAAGGTTAGGAAGGCCAAAATAGGCTGGGTCATGAAAGGGTTAATGTCTAAACCGCTGGCAAAAAAGTGAAAATGGCCATATTGTACCCAAAGTGTTAATCTTTTGTGTGACCAGCATTATTTTCAAGCACCTTAACTCTCTTAATCTCTCATGCGGATATAACTAGAGCTTCACAAGAGCTACTGGAATCCTTATCCACTTCTCCATGATAATATCCCAGAGGAAGTATAGGTTAGAGACCTTGCGCTTCTCCACCTTTTGGTTTGAGGATGCCCCACAGATGCTCAATAGGGTTTAGGTTTGAAGACGCTTGGCCAGTCAAGCACCTTTACCTTTAATATTTTTAGCGGTCATCTTAGAGGTGGTTTTAGTGGTCATCTTGGAGGTGTGTTTGGGGTCATTATAATGTTGAAATACTGTCCTGCAACCCAGTTTCGAAAGGGGGGTGATCATGCTCTGCTTCAGTATGTTACAGTACATGTTGGCATTCTTGATTCGTTCAATGAACTGTAGCTCCTTGCAGCCGGCAATACTCCTACAGCCCCAAACCATGACACTCCCACCACCATGCTAGAGTTGTAGGCAAGACACACTTGTCTTTGTAAGTGCCATCACGCTTGACACGATCTGAACCAAATTACTTGCAGACCAATATGGTACAGGTGTATGCTCTGAGCACTGACAGGCTTGGTCCCACCCACTCCTTTAATCTCTGCAGCTATGCTGATAGCACTCATATGTCTATTTTGAAAAGGCTGGATATGACGCTGAGCATGTGCACTCAACTTCTTTGGTTGACCATGGAAAGGCCTGTTCTAAGTGGAATCTGTCTTGTTAAACCGTTGTATGGTCTTGGCCACTGTATTGCAGCTCAGTTTCAGGGTGTTGGCAATTTTCTTATAGGGTCATTCCATGTCAAGTGAACCAATGATTATTACCTCTATATTTTTAATTCTTTTGAGATTTTGTTATTTGATAATAACATGTCAGACAATGCAAAATGTGAAGAGAATTTTTTTTTAAAAAATTTCTTTTTTTTTAAAATGATTTTCAAAGTTCGGAAAAAGTGTGAATTTTGCTGTTGCCTGCCTTTACGTTTCTCCTCATAACTCAGGCTAGGAATAAGATAGAGAGACAAAATAAACACCATTCTACTCAGAACTATACAGGCTTTCATCAGATATGTCACAAGAGAATCTTTGTTAATATTTTACCCATGTGATCGCAAGCGCAAAACTTTAAAACGTATTTCCGAAAAATCGGCGCGCTTTAAATATTTCAAAAACTGCCCATGTGTCTGCTTTGCTCTTAGCCACATCTGTACCAAATTTCAAGTTGGGATCGCAATGGGATCATATTTTAACATATTTTACTATTAATAGCGTCAATGGGTCATTCCATATCAAGTGATCTGAATATGATATATTTTTTTTTACCTGACGTCTTTAGATTTTTTTTTTTTTTTTTCCTTTATGAAGTACTACTTTAGTTAATTACAAATTAAAAGTTTGGAATTTTTTTCTTCATCAGTTAATTTTTTACAGATTTTTAAAGTTTAAAAAAAGGGTGAATTTTGGCCTGGTATGAATTTACATTTTTTTATCTCGGGCTAGAAATAAGATAGAGAAACAAAATAAACACCATTCTACTCAGAACTGTCCAGGCTTTCACCAGATATGTCACAAGAGTATATTTGTTAATTTTAATTTTTTACCCATGCGAATGCAAACGCAACATTTTGAAATGCATTTCCGAAAAAACGTTTTAATAAAAATTTTTCAAAACTGCAGATGTGTCTTTTATGCTCTTAGCCACATCTGTACCAAATTTCAAGTTGGGATCGTGATGGGATCATATTTTAAAATATTCAACTATGGTTAATCTCATTTTTATTAAATTTTGAAAAAACATATGAAAGACATACATTCAATCTTTTAACAAAATCTTGAGACATATAAAATATACAAAAAGAGAATTCACAAAGTTATTAGTAACTTTAAGATAAGCTGCAAATTTACTTTTGCGCTTATCTCTGGTGCAATATATACTACAATCTAAATATAATTCCAAACACTCAAGTATACAACCTTTCTCAGGGTTTGAGATGTTCTGATGTCAAGGGGACAAGCAGCCCCAGCAGAATGATTTTTATCACTTGGCCCCTTCTAACAGGTTGACCACGTAAGTGGGTCATTACCCGTTGAGGCCTAGTTGGAATAGTCTATCGACTGGTGTACCGGAAAGGAAGGCCGAAATATTAATGATCTACTCACAGCTCAGAGTTTCCGATACCTGTCTAATGTTCACTAGAATTCTGAAGGTATAGGTGTAGAAAGGAAATACCTAGACTGAATGTATCAGATGGGAAGAAAAGAGAGATGGAAAAGAAGAGAGAGAGAGGAGAAACAAAAAGCATTAGAAAAAGTTATACTGGGAAAGAAAAGCCACGTAAGAAAAAAAGGAGGGGGGGGGGGACGGGTGAGGTATGGGAAGGAGAAAGGGTACTCATCCCACTGGCTCCCCATCAGCCAGAGGTCAAGCCATATTATCTGTGCTGGAAAAGATACTCCTACATTCTGCAGAGTCGTGAAAAAGAATCCATTCAACCCAAATCCCTAAGAATTTGTTCCGAGATCCCGACGCATCAGCTGCGAGCTCCTCCATTCGATATATGTCCATCAATTCTTTGAACCAATCAAGTAGAGATGGAGCCCGGCTTGATTTCCAGAACCTCGGGATCACAGCACGAGCAGCCGAGATGCAAAAGCGGAGAATATCCCTCTTCTGTAGCCCAATAGGACCTGAAAAAATGGATAACATTGCCGATTCTGGGCAGCATTCGGCTTGTTTACCTGTTATCCGGGCGTATGCATTGAAAACCTCAGACCAGAACCGCCGGATTTCCCCACAACTCCACCAAATGTGTATCATTGTACCCTTCTCTTCCCCACAGCGCCAGCAGGTATCAGGGGTTCCAGGGAACATGTTCCGGAGTGTCGTCGGGCACAAGTACCATCTAGTGAGCAGTTTATAGCTTCTTTCTTGTGCAGAACAAGCGCTAGCTAGTGAGTGAGTAAATATAAAGCATTTCTGCCAATTAGCTTCTGAAATGCTACACCCCAATTCCCTCTCCCAAGCACGTTGGAAGTAAAGGGTGCCCTGCTCTCTCATGGACCCTAAGGCCTGGTATAGAACTGATATTTTGCGCCTCGGTGGAGCCTCCAGTTGGAATAACCCCTCCAATACGTTGGGCGTCAATCTTACCCTGCAATAGTGGTCAGCTGAATATAAGTATGCTCTGTATTGGAGAAATTCGAATCACTTAAGAGGTCTCGTAGGTTCTTTGAGTTGTAGCTCTGCCATCGGGGGCAAACCACCACTGGACAGAGTCTGTCCTACTCGGGTGTCATCCACAATCCGCCAACATAAAAATCTCTGCCTGTCAAATCTGGGTGGGAAAGATGGGTTGGAAAAAAGGGGAGTCAAAGGGCTAAGTCTGTCGTTTAAGCGGAGGGTTTTCGTCACTAGGTGCCATACCTTCAAGGTGTTTCTGGTCATGTCTGTCAAAGGTACTAGGTCTGTGGAGTCTTTAGGGGAAATCCAAAGCAGGTGTTTCAGCGGAATCCCCAAACCCTCTTGCTCCACCCCTACCCCACCCCTACCCATTTCTTGGAGGACGCATGATAATGCCAATCTAGAGCTCTAACAAGAGAGGAAGCCACAAAGTACGCTCGTATGTTGGGTAGTCCAACCCCTCCTCTGGTCTTGGGCAAGGATAGGATATTCATTCGCAATCTGGACCTCTTGCCCCCCCAGACAAATCTAAGGATCATAGATTGCATTTTGGAGAGGAAGCCTCTAACCAATAGAACAGGAACTGTCTGAAAAGTATATAAGAGTCGGGGCAAGACATCCATCTTGACTACGTTTATTCTCCCGAACCAGGATAGCTTTAATTGTCTATAGGAGGTAAATGCCGATTCCGCGTTAGTCAAAAGGGGTTGATAATTTAAATTGAATATTTGTTTAAGATCTTTTAGTATAAGGACTCCCAAGTACTTAATGGCTTCTACTTTCCATTTAAATGGGAACTGTTTAGATAGATGAGAAACCAATTCTCCAGGCAAAGAAATATTGAGTGCCTCGGTTTTGGAGCAATTCACTTTAAAGTTGCTCAATTGTCCGAACCGTTCAAACTCCATTAAGACCGAAGGGATGGAGACCAGGGGCTGGGAGATGTAAAGTAGCAGGTCATCTGCAAATAAGGCTAATTTGTGATGACTCTGTCCCAGCTTGACCCCATGGACGCATTCATTGGACCTATGTGCAAAATATTTAACTATTATAGTGTCAATTCAAAAATCACCAAGAACACAATCAGTCATTTTTTCACAATTGCCCGTCAATAGTTTGAATTTGATATAAAGAAACATAGTCTTGTAACATCTCAAATGAAAGCTGTTACCGTTCTGAGTAAAATGATGCCTCTCCCACTTCATTATCTTATTTCTAGCCTGAGATAAAAAAAATGTAAAGTCATACCAGGCCAAAATTCACCCTTTTTTAAACTTTAAAAATCTGTAAAAAATTAACTGATGAAGAAAAAAATTCTAAACTTTTAATTTGTAATTAACTAAAGTAGTACTTCATAAAGGAAAAAAAAAAAAAAAAAATCTAAAGACGTCAGGTAAAAAAAATATTCATATTTAGATCACTTGATATGGAATGACCCATTGACGCTATTACTAGTAAAATATGTTAAAATATGATCCCATTGCGATCCCAACTTGAAATTTGGTACAGATGTGGCTAAGAGCAAAGCAGACACATGGGCAGTTTTTGAAATATTTAAAGCGCGCCGATTTTTCGGAAATGCGTTTTAAAGTTTTGCGCTTGCGATCACATGGGTAAAATATTAACAAAGATCCTCTTGTGACATATCTGATGAAAGCCTGGACAGTTCTGAGTAGATTGGTGTTTATTTTGTTTCTCTATCTTATTTCTAGCCCGAGATATGATAGAAAATGTAAAGCCATACCAGGCCAAAATTCGCACTTTTTTAAAACTTTAAAAATCTGTAAAAAATTAACTGATAAAGAAAAAAATTCAAAACTTTTTTTTTGTAATTAGATAAATTTGTTCTTCATATAGAAAAAATTTTAAAAAAATCTGAGGACGTCAGGGAAAAAAAATATTCATTTTTGGATCACTTGACATGGAATGACCCTATAGCATAATCCATCTTTATGTAGAGCAACAATTCTTTTTTTTCAGGTCCTTAGAGATTTCTTTGCCATGAGGTGCCATATTGAACTTCGAGTGTGTGAGTGATTGTACAAAATGTAAAGCACTTGCTCCATATTCACTCATGAAACCTCATAACACTAATGAGTCACATGACTCTTGGGAAGAAAAATTGCTAATTGGGCACAATTTGGCCATTTTCATTTAGGGGTGTACTCACAGTTGTTCCATGTAGTTTAGACATTAATGTGTAACTGTGTGGAGTTATTTAGAGGACACAACATATTTACACTGTCAAACAAGCAGTTCACTGACTACTTTACATTGTATCAAAGTGTTATATCTTCAGTGTTGTCACATAAAATATTTACAAAACTGTGAGGGTGTCCTCACCTTTGTGATATAATGTACATAGATGCTATATGTAATTGGAGCACACTGCAAAGCTCATAAGCGAGGGGGAGATTTCTTTTAGCGAGAGTTGATTTTTGTTGGATTGGTTCATGCAAGCCATGTTGCTTTTCAAGAGACTTTGAACCACTAATAATGTGGAAGTCTAATTTTTCCATTGGCAGATGATGAAACTGAATGGGGTCTTGGTTTTTGCGGGATAAGTGGAAGTTTTTATTGTTTTTATTTTCACGGAAATAACTTTTTTGTGGCTTTTTATTATAATATTTGTGAGACAGAATGAACAAATAGGTGAACACCATGCTCTACTGGTTCATGCCATGAGGTCTTCTATTAGACTGAACTGTAATTGTTTTAGTGAATAATTCTGTTTTACTACATATCTTGCTATTTCTATGGATGTTCTAAGTACATTGTTCAAAAATATAAATTTCATGTATGTTTTAGTGAAAAATACAAACTAGTTTTATTTTTTTCAGGTGACTGTGCCAGCAGATCAGAAGGACAACTGACATCTTCAATTTATAAATCAGAGGAACTTCAAACCGCACAGGATGCAATTGAAGTAAATGATATTACTTCAGATATCCCATCATCCATTCACAGCAAAGATCTATCATCTGATCCTATTAAACAGAGTCCATCTTCTGATTCATTACAGACTACTAAGAAAAATAAAAGTTACAAAAGAAGTATTGACGAACAAACTGCTCTTATAGCAAAGGAGCCATTTTCACTTTCAGAATCTGGAAATAGTTTTTGCTTTGAAACATCTTTTGTTAAACATCAAAAAAGTTACGCAGAGAAAATGACATTTTTGTGTTCCAAGTGTGGGAAACACTTTAACCAGAAATCAGATCTTGTTAGTCATGAGAGAATTCATTCTGAGAAGAAGCCATATTCATGTTCAGAATGTGGAAAATGTTTTACATATAAATCAGTTCTTGTTAGTCACCAAAGAAGTCACACAGGGGAGAAGCCTTTTTTATGTTTAGAATGTGGGAAATGTTTTACACATAAATCAGATCTTGTTAGACATCAGAGAGGTCACACAGGGGAGAAGCCATTTTCATGTTCAGAATGTGGGAAATGTTTTGTACAGCAAGCCCATCTTGCTACACACAAGACAACTCACACAGGGGAGAAACCTTTTTCATGTTCAGAATGTGGGAAATGTTTTGTACGGAAATCCATTCTTGTTAGTCACTATAAAAACCACACGGGGAGAAGCCTTTTTCATGTTCAGAATGTGAGAAATGTTTTGTACTGAAATCGCATCTTTCTACACACAAGAAAACTTACACAGGGGAGAAGTCTTTTTTATTTTCGGAATGTGAGAAACGTTTTGATGATATAAACAAAAGTTTTGTTAGGCACCAAATAACTCACACAGGGAGAAGCCATGACTAAAATGTGAAAATGAATTGCTGAAAAATCATGTTTTGTTTACCATCAAAAATAACTCGCACTGGGAGAAATTATATATTTTGCAGACAAATTGTACAAAGTACTATAATCATATAATTAAATGAAAAAAGGAAATTATCGTTGAATGTACCGTTTTGGAATGTTAGATGCTCTTTTAACAAGCAAAACTTCTTGTTAATAAGTGAGTGCCTCTTATAGTCCGGATGCATGTTCCTGTGATGGAGGAGAATGCTGAGATAGTGTTTTTCCTGATCACTGAGAAAACTGCTCTCTCATCCTGCCCCACACTGATCTATGTGATCACTGCAGAGCAGGAAAGGAAGCTACCATGACCTGCACAGAAGTTTATAGTGCATGTTAAAATCTAAAAAATCTGGTATATTAGAATTAGAAATATACAGTTACTAATATTTGTCATCCAAAAAGCAAATAAAAAGCAATATCCAATGTGCATTGAATTTTTTACATTGTTATACATTCAAATGTATCCACAATATGGAGAAATGTTGCAAAATAAATATCAAACATTTCCCCTTTCCTCTTCTTCCTAACTCCCGATCCCAAAATAGACCAGGAAATTCAGAATTGACAATTCTCCCCGTTTTGTAGACTTTTGCAGGTGAAGCATCTTCAGCCTCAGCTCTTTACATCTCCACATAAGGTCTTTGAATACATTTTCTATAATTTTAATGCTCTTTCTTTTGTATCCAAAATGTAATATGGGAGAGCACAAATAAAATGCTGGAAAATGAAGCAATTTATATTCTAGTTATATATTTTTAATTATTTGTTTTCGATTGTAGCTTGTGAGCTCGGCCCTCATTGCTCCTAGTAGCTGGTGAATTATGTGTCAGGCCATAATGTCTTTATTGTCTGTATGTGCCATCCCCTGAATTGTAAAGTGCTGCAGAATATGTGAGCACTATAGAAATAAAATGTTTTATTAATAAAGGAAAACTACAAGAAAATGTCATTTTTCCCTTCTCCCAATTCAAAATGCTGGGGTACGATTATCTATACAGAGACAAAATATTAGGGCTACAGCGACAACACATATGTTATACAGAAGAATAGCGCTATCTCCATAGCTTTTTATATTAGGACATATAGATCAAACAAGGTCGTCATATAATGGTAGTTGCTATTTTACTCAAAAGCCCTTTTTAAGAACAATATCTGTGAGTCTCAGTATACTGAGTAGAGGAACTCCAGGACAAGAACTCCATAATGACTTTGTTAATCTCGTTTTGTAGGAGGGTTCATCTGAATCCATCTGAGGGTGTGTTCATATCTGTGAAGATAACGTCGCCTTGTTTCTCAGCCAGGAAAAGTAGGAGAGTGTTATGCATTTTTTCCTTACCTTGTATCCGTACAGTATGTCATGCGAGTGCTATGTGAGTGTGATTTTGCATTACATATGCATGATATACAGATCGACGGTGAGTAAAAAAAATGCATGACGCATGATACTCTCCTACATTCCCTAGCTGAGAAACAAGGTGATTTTATACATGCAGATATGAACACAACCTAAATATTATCAATTTATGTGCAGGAAACAATAATATTTCTTATTCAACAGTTTTTATAGTTTTTGTCCATAAAAAAGAAATATCTTATTTCTGCTTATGGTAATATAAGAATGGGGGGAACAAGAGAAAAAATGGAAAAATATAAATAAAATGAAAAAGAAATGGGATAGGGAAACTGATAAAGCGGTTTACATAAGAGATCACATCCAAATTATAAAGTTTGCTAGAAAATGGAAAGAAAAATACAATTCCTGATCACTTTTTCCTATCGCCATGACAGTTCCAGAAGCTGCTGTTCCGTCAAGCAGTGATAGTCCAATCAAACAATGTTCTGCCTCAATAAATAAGGTGGGACGAGGAGTCATTCTCTTGCTTCAGGGTACCACAAGATATTTGAGCGGGGCGCAGTCTTCGCAGTTTGACATCAGTCTATATACCAGGAGTCTTCAACACCATGGCAGATTGGCTTAGCCACAATCAAGCCCTACCAGCAGAGTGGAGCCTCAACATCAAAGTGTTTTATAAAATTCCTGAGATTATGGGAAGACCCAACTTGGATGCGATGGCTACCTATCTTAACGCAAAGTGTCCCTGCTTCACCTCCCTTCAGAGCCATGATCAGCCTTGGACCATGGGCGGTCTAGCCCTATCATGGAAGAGATTGCTGCTGTATGTCTTGCCCCACTGCAGCTCATTGGGACATGGCACAAGCGATCGGACTCTGCAGCAGTGAGGCGCCCTATGGGGCAGTGTAAAACAAAGAATGAATTGAAAAATTAAGTTTTCTAAAATATTAAAAAAACAAACCCACAAAATTTCAAATCACCGCCCTTTTAACCATTCAAAATAAAAGTATTAAAAAAAAATACATGTTTGGTATCGCCACGTTCAGAAATGCCTGATCTATCAAGATATAAAATCAATTAATGAGAGCCGTAAAGTGCGTAATGGTAAAAAAGGTAAGGGAGCAGGGGAGCAAAAAACGAAAACAAAAAATCACCGGGTGGTGAAGGGGTTAAAGCAAAACCAAACTCAAAAGTGTTGTGTAATGTCACCTTTTCTACATCAGTTACCATGGGTGGTAACAGTTGCTTCCTTCTGGAGGCTATAAGCGTTTTAACCGACATTAAGATGCAGCAAACTATATGTTTGTTACTAGATGGTGGGCCGACTCTAACGCATCGGGTATTCTAGAATATGTATGTAGTTGACATACTGTGACTGACAGAACTTGTTCAGTCAACGTGAGTGAACTACATATATATATATATATATATATATATACAAAAGAGAAAAAAACTGCACAGCACTCACAGACTAATGTGAACTGGTGCCAGCAGTGACGCTGGTTATAAACTAGAAAAAAACTTTTTTCTCAGGTATATATAGCTTGTTAGCACATGTACATCATTGGTAGTAGCTGTGTGCTGCAGAGTACTTTTTTCTAGTTTATAACCAGCGTCACTGCTGGCACCAGTTCACATTAGTCTGTGAGTGCTGTGCAGTTTTTTTCTCTTTTGTATATTATGGAGTTGCTGGCTCCTTACTGCAATCTGCACCCTCATTGACCACAGGTGATCTAGGGTCGAGGTGGTGTCTGCCCACTGAGAAGTGGGGGAGCGGACAAGGAGGATAGGGATATCAGCATAGGACTCATCGGACCTGAAGTCACTTTGTCGCAGTCGGTGAGCAAACAGACATTGGCCAATGTGTGTACCAAGAACTTCAGAATAAAAAGATAAGATTTTTGAGTTTTTTGAAAAAACGTAAGTTTTTAAACTTTTTTCTCAGGTATATATAGCTTGTTAGCACATGTACATCATTGGTAGTAGCTGTGTGCTGCAGAGTACTTTTTTCTACTATATATATATATATATATATATATAAATATATATATATATATAGCAGCGCTATGGTATATGGTGGTACATTACAGCACATGTATAGCAGCACTATAGTATATGGTGGTACATTATAGTAAATGTATAGCAGCACTATAGTATATGGCAGTACATTACAACACATGTATAGCAGTGTTATAGTATATGGCGATACATTACAGTACATGTATAGCAGCACTATAGTATATGGCGGTACATTATAGTACATGTATAGCAGCGCTATGGTATATGGCAGTACATTACAGCACATGTATAGCAGCACTATAGTATATGGCGGTACATTACAGTACATGTATAGCAGTGTTATAGTATATGGCGGTACATTACAGCACATGTATAGAAGCACTATAGTATATGGCGGTACATTACAACACATGTATAGCAGTGCTATAGTATATGGCAGTACATTATAGTACATGTATAGCAGCGCTGTGGTATATGGCAGTACATTACAGCACATGTATAGCAGCACTATAGAATATGGCGATACATTACAGTACATGTATAGCAGTGTTATAGTATATGGCGGTACATTACAGCACATGTATAGCAGCACTATAGCAAATGGCGGTACATTACAACACATGTATAGCAGTGTTATAGTATATGGCGGTACATTACAGTACATGTATAGCAGCACTATAGTATATGGCAGTACATTACAGCACATGTATAGCAGTGTAATAGTATATGGCGGTACATTACAGCACATGTATAGCAACACTATAGTATATGGCAGTACATTACAGTACATGTATAGCAGCACTATAGTATATGGTGGTACATTACAGTACATGTATAGCAGCACTATGGTATATGGCGATGGAGCGAGCAGAGTAGCATGGAGCGAGCGGGGCAACATGGAGAGAGCGGGGCAGGATGGAGCCGGGGGGCAGGATGGAGCGAGTGGGGCAGGATGGGGCGAGCGGGGCAGGATGGAGCGTGTGTGGCGCCCCTGAGGCTGGGCGCCACAGGGAGGTATTACAGTATGACAATAAAATGTGATATCCTTTGTAACTTGCTAGTTGAGGATTAAACCTGTGGAGTCTGAAAGTGCACACACCTAGGAGTAGACCACTAGAATAGGGGGGACCAGTACTTTGGTGGGTCCAAAAAGGTGGTGGTGCCTAGGGGTAAATGCAGAAGAGAGTAACAGTTGACAGTTAGTTATTGCTGGGAAGGCAGTCAGGAAGGACAGGGGGACCCTGAGCTGGCAACATCCACCCTGTAAATCAAACTGTACCGTGTCTTGTTTATGCCATCAGCCGGTACCGAGTAAAGTGGAGTTAAACTTGAACTGGTTTCCGTTACTCTTTCCGCCGCAGCCTGGAGGGCTCAGCTCAGCAGAGGGGTAAGAACTGCAGAACCATCTTCATTACTGCCCTCCCTCACTATCTTCCTTCATTGCTGCCCTGAGGTAAAGCTCCACCTGTGGGGAGCTGTACCACACTTTGCTGCCCCAACCATCACCTCAGCAGATTGGCGCGCGATTCGAACTTTGAATTTGGGCGCCCATCTGCATAGCCCGCACTCATTGGTGGCCGCCTGAGGCGGCCACCAATGAGCGGCCTCTGTCTGGCACTTGATTTCCGTAACAGACAGAGAACATTAGACAATTATATAGTAGATTGTTAAGAATAGTTTCTAAACCAATTGAGAAGAGGACAAGTTATAGGGTCAAACATGTTTAATTTTGTGACTTACAGAAGTATGTATTTTAATATCTGACCAAACTTTTTTAAGTGCTGTGCAACTCCAAAGTGTGTAGGATAAGCTACCCATTTCCGCACTATTTCTCCAACATAGAGGTGATTGTGATGGGTAGATGAGGTTTAATTTGTGTGGGGTTAGGTACCATCTGGACAATAGGTTTAAAATTAGTTTCCTGGAGGGTAACGCAATAGGAGTTAGAGTGTGTAATATCTAGAGCTCTTAACATTAGTTCTTTACCATATTTATTTGTAACTCATTCTCTCATGATGCCATTATTTGTTCCCATATGGACATACAAATCTTCATTGAAAACCTGATAGATAGAATTGGTCTTATCATTTGGTGGGATTTTTCAGGAGATTTTCGATATTTTGTGGTAGATAAAAGTTTATTTTGTTATCTATTAAATATTTGTTAATGGTTAACATATATTTTCCTCTATTGCCTCATTGGAGGACACAGGAGACCATGGGTGTATGCTTGCTGCCACTAGGAGGTGACACTAGGCTAAATAAAAAAAGTTAGCTCCTCCTCAGTAGTATACACCCCCTGAGGGACAACTATCCAGTTTAAGCTTAGTGTCTGCAGGAGGCAGATGTGCTGGGGCTCTTCAGCCCCACTACTAGATAGGTTTGCAACTTTAATATTTTCTTTTTGTGTTTCAGACACAGCTCATCGGGAAACAGGATGGCTCTTATCCTCCTGTAGTCCCTCTCAAGTACGGGCAGAGGGAAACAGTCTGGTGTGTCTTATCCAGTCGGTCGCCCCTCTGTACCAAGTGGCTGGCCACACAAGTTTTCCGGTCGCCCAGCCCCCACCACACGCTTATTGAAAAGAAGTGCTGGGAGGAAGACTGCTGTACCCCCGGTGAAAAACCAGGGGCCCAGATCTGGCCGTCTTCTGCGCGGTTGGGAGGACTAGTGCGGGGGCAGAAGACGCGTTACCTCGGATGTTAATCCTCGGCTGACGACACTTCTACCTAATAGGCAAATAGGCAGTGTCCAGAGCTCACCAGATGACCCCCTCCAGGAGGATGGATGGTCCCAAACCCTCCAGGACACATGGACTCAAGGACCCTGCAGGCCACAGGGGATGTACCTGGCATCTGAGCTCCCACAACACAGGACTGGTGAGAAGTCTGTGTTGTGTAGTCTCCCTGCTGTGTGTGTATGACTCCCCACAGCACCAACCTCTCAGCATGTATGTCCCCAGGAGGATGGATGGCCCCCAGAATCGTGCAGGCACTCGTATGCAGGCAGGTGTTTGTATGTGATCTGGTGTTTGATGGGAATTGTTAATGTGTGATTGGTGAGGACAAGGTGTAGAAGTTGATTTTTCCACATAGTGGGCGATAGAACTTTGGAAGGTTTGAGGGGTGGAGCTGTTGTCCGTCATCCACTTGTGTGAATGTCTTCGAATCCCACAATCCACCGCGCCGAACGGGAGTAGGCCAAACGCCATATTGGGACACCCAAGTGATGGGTCTCCCAACATGGGGATCGCCACCACAAACCCCGCCCATGCCACGCACCCAAACTGTCCCCGTACACTCCCTGCAGTGATGCCATAGCCATGTGACTGATCACATGACTGTGACATCACCAAAGGTCCTGTAGCACAGCAGCAGGTACGCTGACCTGATAGGGCCTGCAGTGATGTCACAGTCATGTGACTGATCACATTAATGTGAAATCACCAGAGGTCCTGTAACACAGCAGCCAGGTACTCTCCTCCTGAAAAGTGTCTCAAGAGCCTGCAGATCTCTCTGGACTCCCTCCATTTCCTCGGCTGGATCATCAACGCCAAGAAGTCTTGTCTTCTTCCGACTATAAGGATCACCTTCCTGGGCATGATATTCGACTCAGCCCAGTCCCGCATTTTCCTTCCCCCAGACAAGCGAGCCGCCCTACTATCGGGCCTCCACCGTCTCAGGCAGCCCTCTCCTCCCTCACTCCAAAATGGGCAAAATGGTGGCCTCAATCGAGGCTATCCCATTCGCCCAATTTCATACCCGCCCTTCCAGCACTTCTTGCTAGCGAGATGGGATTGCTCCCTCAACAGCCTCGAATGCCCAGTCCACCTATCCAGTTCAGCGAGACAGTCACTCCTCTGGTGGATTGATTCCCCCCTCCTCTCTCACGGCAGATCGTTCCTCCCGGTCAGGTGGACGATCATTTCCACAGACGCCAGTCTCTCCGGGTGGGGTGCGACCTTCTACGGCCGCACAGTCCAGGGCAGATGGAATGTTCAGGAAACCTCTCTGCCCATAAACACCCTGGAACTCAGGGCGATCCACCGAGCCTTTCTTTACTGGCAAGACATCCTAGGGGGATGCCATGTCCGAATTCAGACAGACAACGCAAAGGCGGTGCAATACATAAATCGCCAAGGAGGAACTCGGAGCCGCTCAGCCATGTCGGAAGTGGCCCATATGCTTCAATGCGAAACATTCCAGCAATTTCAGCAGTCCACATTCCCGGAGTGGACAACTGGGCAGCCGACTATCTCAGTCGGGGGGGCTTTTAGACTAAGGAGAGTGGTCCCTGAACCCGGAGGTATTCTATCAAATTTGCCTCAGATGAGGTTTCCCAGATGTAGACCTGATGGCCTCCAGGAACAATTACAAGCTCCTACCCTTCATCGCTAGGTCCAGGGATCCACAGGCCCTTGACGCGGACGCTCTTGCAATTCCATGGGCCCAGTTCTCCCTCCCTTATCTCTTTCCCCCGATCCCCCTCATTCCCAGGATTCTCAAGACGATCCAAGCGGAAGGAGTAACCGTAATTCTCGTGGCCTTAAATTGGCCCAGACGCTTCTGGTACGCAGAGGTCGTCAACCTTCCCACAGACTCTCTGTGGCCACTCCCCAAATTCCCGGACCTCTTAACTCAGGGCCCTTTTCGACACCTGAATTCACAGTTGCTCAGTTTAACGGCATGGCTATTGAAGCCGCGGTACTGAGATCATCTAGTTTCTCTGAGCAGGTCATCCAGACCATGTGGAAAGCCTGGAAACCATCTTCGCCACGTGCTTATCACCGTACGTGGAAGGTATTCTTCCGCTGGTGCAAAGAGCGCAATCGTTCCCCAATGTTTTCTCTCCCATCCCTCCTGGCTTTTCTCCAGTCTGGCCTTGACACAGGACTATCCCTTAGCTCTCTAAAGGGCCAGGTGTCCACTCTCTCTCGGTCCTTTTCCAGAGACAGCTGTCCCCGCGACCACAGATCAAGACATTCCTCCAAGGAGTCGCCCATGTCACCCCTCCCTTTTGCCATCCTCTGGACCCCTGGAACATGAACTTGGTACTAGACGTGCTCCAGGGCCCACCCTTCGAGCCCATACAGGACATCATTTTTCCTCTCCTAGCTTGGAAGATCGCCTTCCTTGTGATCGCCTCCATTCGTAGAGTGTCTGAACTTGCAGCCCTCTCATGCTAGTCTCCATATTTGATCTTTCATCAGAACAAGGTAGTCCTTCGTCCCATGGAAAATTTTCTACCAAAGGTAGACTCGTCTTTCCACATCAACGAGGAAATTGTGCTACCCTCCCTTTGCCCAGCTCCATCGCATTCTCGCAAAAAGAGACTACACAATCTGGATTTGGTAAGATATCTCCTTATCTACTTATCGCGAACAGCTTCCTTTTTCGATGAACGGACTCTCTCTTTTTGGTCCCGCACAGTCCCCGCAAGGGGCTTGGCAGCCTCCAAGGCTACGATTGCCCGGTGGATTCGCTCCGCTATCTCGGAGGCATACCACGTTAAGCAGGTTCCTTGTCCGTCCAGAATAAGGACCCACTCCACTAGAGCACTGGGAGATTTCTGGGCTGTCAGAAATCCGGCTTTGGCCGCTCAGCTTTGCAAAGCGGCTACCTGGTCATTGGTCCACACATTTGTTAAGTTTTACACAGTTCATACTCCCGCATCTGCCGATACCGCTCTGGGGCGCAAGATGTCCAGGCCGCTGTGGTCTGAGTTCGCCCAATCAGTTCTCCTGTTATTATACCCACCCGACGGGACTGCTATTGTACGTCCCAAGGTCTTCCTGTGTCCCCAATGAAGCGATTAAGAAAAGGGGATTTTTGGTACTGACCGTAAAATCCTTTTCTTGGAGCTTCAATTGGGGGACATAGCTCCCTCCCTTTGTACAGTTAGGGCCATAAATATTTGGACAGTGACACAAGTTTTGTTATTTTAGCTGTTTACAAAAACATGTTCAGAAATACAATTGTATATATAATATGGGCTGAAAGTGCACACTCCCAGCTGCAATATGAGAGTTTCCACATCCAAATCGGAGAAAGGGTTTAGGAATCATAGCTCTGTAATGCATAGCCTCCTCTTTTTCAAGAGACCAAAAGTAATTGGACAATGGACTCTAAGGGCTGCAATTAACTCTGAAGGCGTCTCCCTCGTTAACCTGTAATCAATGAAGTAGTTAAAAGGTCAGGGGTGGATTCCAGGTGTGTGGTTTTGCATTTGGAAGCTGTTGCTGTGACCAGACAACATGCGGTCAAAGGAACTCTCAATTGAGGTGAAGCAGAACATCCTGAGGCTGAAAAAAAAGAAAAAATCCATCAGAGAGATAGAAGACATGCTTGGAGTAGCAAAATCAACAGTTGGGTACATTCTGAGAAAAAAGGAATTGACTGGTGAGCTTGGGAACTCTAAAAGGCCTGGGCGTCCACGGATGACAACAGTGGTGGATGATCGCCGCATACTTTATTTGGTGAAGAAGAACCCGTTCACAACATCAACTGAAGTCCAGAACACTCTCAGTGAAATAGGTGTATCTGTCTCTAAGTCAACAGTAAAGAGAAGACTCCATGACAGTAATATAAAGGGTTCACATCTAGATGCAAACCATTCATCAATTCCAAAAATAGACAGGCCAGAGTTAAATTTGCTGAAAAACACCTCAAGAAGCCAGCTCAGTTCTGGAAAAGTATTCTATGGACAGATGAGACAAAGATCAACCTGTACCAGAATGATGGGAAGAAAAAAGTTTGGAGAAGAAAGGGAACGGCACATGATCCAAGGCACACCACATCCTCTGTAAAACATGGTGGAGGCAACGTGATGGCATGGGCATGCATGGCTTTCAATGGCACTGGGTCACTTGTGTTTATTGATGACATTACAGCAGACAAGAGTAGCTGGATGAATTCTGAAGTGTACCGGGATATACTTTCAGCCCAGATTCAGCCAAATGCTGCAAAGTTGATTGGACGGTGCTTCATAGTACAGATGGACAATGACCCCTAGCATACAGCCAAAGTTACCCAGGAGTTCATGAGTGCAAAAAAGTGGAACATTCTGCAATGACCAAGTCAATCACCAGATCTTAACCCAATTGAGCATGCATTTCACTTGCTCAAATCCAGACTTAAGACGGAAAGAGCCACAAACAAGCAAGGCCTGAAGGCTGCGGCTGTAAAGGCCTGGCAAAGCATTAAGAAGGAGGAAACCCAGCGTTTGGTGATGTCCATGGGTTCCAGACTTAAGGCAGTGATTGCCTCCAAAGGATTCGCAACAAAATATTGAAAATAAAAATATTTTGTTTGGGTTATGTTTATTTGTCCAATTACTTTTGACCTCCTAAAATGTGGAGTGTTTGTAAAGAAATGTGTACAATTCCTACATTTTCTATCAGATATTTTTGTTCAACCCTTCAAATTAAACGTTACAATCTGCACTTGAATTCTGTTGTAGAGGTTTCATTTCAAATCCAATGTGGTGGCATGCAGAGCCCAACTCGCCAAAATTGTGTCACTGTCCAAACATTTCTGGCCCTAACTGTATATAGTTCAGCAGGTTGGTGTGCTTATGGTTGCTCCTACCCCGACCCCGATCACAGACAAGGCCATCTATAAGGTATCAGGATTTAAATGATTTTTTGTGATAATGACTAATTCTCATCAGTGTTGTGGTTCCTGTATGCTTTTATTGATGGCTGGTAACAACAGCTCCCAGTATATCCTAACCATTGGTACTGATGTAGTAGGAGTTGTAGGTTCATGCAGTACAAATGTGTATAGGTCTGACGTGACATTACAATTGTTTTACCATGTACTGATGGTGGTTCTGATGTTGAATTTTGGTGCTGATGAGGGTTGTGATTTCTGTAATGATGGGGGTTCTATTTATGTATTTCTGTACCTCTGGTGGGTCTGGTGATGTATTTCTGTACTGATGAAGGTTTTGACATAGTGTTTCTGTACCTCTGGTGGGTCTGGTGATATATTTCTGTACTGATGAGGATTTTGACTTTGTATTTCTGTACTGATAAGGGTTATATGGATGTATTTCTGTACCTCTGATGGGGGTTATATGGATGTATTTTAGTACCTCTAGTGGGTCTGGTGATGTAGTTTTGTGGTAATTGCTCTGATCCTATACACATCTAAAAATCCATAACTTGTAAGCTTTTTTGATACATGGCTATGTTAATAAAGTGTTATGCATTCTAACAAGTTAATGGTTCTATGTACTTGTTTGTTAGAAGCATTAAAGGGGTTGTCCCAAGCTTGTGATGAGTCTGCAGTCTCTCTATGTGTCTCTATGTGACTGCAGACTTCTGAGTTCTCATAGAGCGCACACTGCCTGCTGTCAGGATTGTCTGGTGCCGGCGGTGAGGGTGAAAGGTCACGTAACCATAGGTATGCAATTTACATACATACAGTCACGTGCTGACTAGACATGTGAGGCTTCGATCAATTAAATGAATTGAGCGAGGCCGGACACGTCTAGTCAGAATGTGGCCAGAAGTATATAAATCGCATACTTGTGTTCACATGACCGTCCAGTCTTACCATTGACATGGGAGAATCCTGAAAGTGTGCAGTGCATGCGCCATGAGAATTCGGAGTCCTGCAGTCACCTAGACTTTCATCTCAAACCTGGACAAGCCCTTTCATTATAATATTAAACATCTTAGCCCACTTCTAACAACGTGTAATATCAATGCCAGAAACAACTCTTGCTGGTTCCAGCAGTCATTTTCCTAGAAGTGTAAAAATCACATATGGATGATTGGTCACATGACGTCTCCTGAGACAACTGGGGGGGGCGCCAAACTGAGCTCTTGCCCCGGGTGCCAGAAAACCTTGATACACCTCTGCCTAAACTACGTCCCATTAGCTCTATGGATGCAAGACCAGATTTATCAATCCACGCCACCCAGATGTGATCAAATTTGGTAATGCAGTTTCTTTTTAAATAGACTTTTTTCTAGATTTTTTAACAATAGTGGTGTCACAGTGGCTCAGTGGGTAGCACTTAAGCCTTGCAGCGCTGGGGTCCTGGGTTCAAATTCCACCAAGGAGGACATCTGCAAGGAGTTTGTATGTTCTATCTGTGCTTGTGTGGGTTTTCTTCGAGCACTATAGCTTCCTCCCACATTGTAAAGACATACTGATAAGATATTTAGATTGTGAGCCCCAAAAGGAGCAGTATTGCTGATGTATGTAAAGCGCTGTGGAATTAATAGGGCTATATAAAGTGAATAAACATTATTACTATTATAAATAGTGGGCGGTGGAACTGTGGAAGGTTCAAGGGGTGAGGGCAGAGTCTCAGGGCGACCCACAAATTTTGTCAGTAAGGGGCCCTGAAATTCCTAGTGGCCGCTCTGATCCAACAGCCGGGAGTCCAACAGCCATGGCACCTTATTCAAACATCAAATGGTCGCGTGCGGTCTCCCAGCATGCAGTCTCCTGCTCCAGACCTGCTTCCTCAGCACCAGTCTCGCTGGCCTTCCAGGTATGCGCTTGGGTTGCACGCATGGCATATATCCAATATAAAGTGCACTATTTAAAATATAACTTTTAATAAATTATTTGTTAATATAAACAAATTAGTGCTGTCCCACACCTAGTGTCTATAAAAACACACTTCACACAGGGATGAAAAAACTCTATCCTTTCCCTGTTCTGAGTCCTGCCTAGCAACGGAGTTTTAAACACCTAAATTATACGGTGTCCCCGTTCCACGACGGCTCTCCCTAAAATTCGATGACCTATTATTAGGGCGCAGTCACATCACACATCCAAAGGTATTCAAAAGTTCAATCTGAACATGGGTCAAACCCCAATGTCCCTTCACCTAAGTCGCTTATTGGCAACTAGGGTATCATTATATTGGTATGGGCAAAGGTTACGGTTTCACAGCGTGTTTTCTAGTGTAACAGACTCCACTAGTGTAACGGAAACCCACTTGTATCTTAATTTGTGATCCAAAAACACCAAGGGCGCCTAATCACGACCACATAGAGAGAAGACCCCTGGGCTCAAGTTTCCTCCAGATCACAAAATAAACCTTACAATACCCCGCACCAACCCATACCACATACCAAATGCCCCTTTCCCTGTTAACCTCTAAGTACACAGATGACAAAAGGTAGTTCAGAAACAATCTAAAAAAAAGCCAAGCATACTTGTTTTTCAGGATCTGGGGCTGTCTAATAGCATATTTTTTATGCGTCTTGAGCTGACATTTCTAATGATTCTGTTTTTGGGTGGGTGCGCTGTTTTGATCACCCGTTATTGCATTTTATATCAATGTTGTGCCGACCAAAAATACTTAATTTTGGTGTTTGGACCCTTTTTTCCGTTATGCAGTTTACGGCTGTCATTAATTGATTTTATATATTGATAGATTGGGCGTTTCTGAATACGGCAATACCAAATATGTGTATTTTTTTTTATTTATTTAATACTTTTATTTGGAATGGGGGAAAAGGGTGTGATATGAACTTTTGTGGGGTTTTTTTTTCATGTTTTTTAAAAACTTTATTTTTTGATTCTTTATTTTACACTGCCCCGTAGGGCGCCACACTGCCACACAGACCTGTCACAAATGTGCACTGTGAGTGGCTGGCACCGCTTGCCAACCACTCACAGGAAGTGATCAGTGATAGCTTCCGAGGTCTCTGCAGGACACCGGGCAATCACGTGAGCACTGGAGATCTCACGATATTATCGCGGGATCTCTGGTGCAGGCGGGGAACAGCGAGATCCCCGCCATGGCGGTTTTGGATCCTGCTGTTAGTGAATGACAGGGGGATCCAAGGGGTTAACAGCACCGATCGGATCCCAGATAAGATCAGCTTGTTTGATGTGAGCGCCACACCGGAGCTGACATCAAACACCGGGACCCAACCCTTGACGTTGTATTACGTCAAGGTTCAGGAAGGGGTTAAAGGGCCAGTGCATCCTAACCCGGTAATGCTTCTCAGCCTATTGCTGAGAAGCACTATGTATTTAAGGCACCTTCCCCCATTGGGAGGTGCCTGAGCAATGTGGTGATTCTTTAGAAACGTTGCTTGTGGTCAGGTTCCCCGTCCCTGTGCTTTGTAACCTGAATCTTGTGATTTATACTAGTGTCCTTTGCTAATGTGTCTCATCCTAGACCCCGCTACCTCTGCCTGAAATGGCCTTTTACAGCCTGCATCTGTCTGCGACAGTCTACACCTGCCTATATCAGCCTTCCGCTGTCCACCACAGCCTGCACCTGCCTGTTACAGCTTGCCACAGCCTACACCTGTCTGCACTGGACTCTGCGGCTATATTTATCCAAAACTGTATTGTCTTGTCCATAAGAGCCGACCAATGGTGCCAGCTGTGTATCATCCAGACCCTGCTGAAGTTGCCCTTGATGGCGATTGTACCAGGTGGCTTAGCCAGGTTAGGTCCTCCAGTCGGGGAAGTTGTCATAACCCAGAGGTTCCACTCCTGGATGCTCACCCCCTGTGAGCATAACATTTTTATACAATTCATTTCTATTTATTCATTACTTACACATCTTGGTTTTTGCTCTTGTACATTAGACAGCACCACTTGCACCTTTTTGATATATTTTAAATAAACACTTTTTTTCAGTTAATTTTTTGCGCTATCACACATCACATTCATTCTTTGCTGTTACACTCGACAAGACGAGCGTCCAGGAGTGGACCCACTGGGCCGAAGCACTGATCACGACCTGAAGGACTGAAGCTAAGTGGCTACTAATTCTTCTCTAGAGCCTCAGTTGGATAGCTTAGGTTTCTGCTGATAGGTAGTCGCCAAGTTAAACTCCAGCAGGTCTGGTCTGGGTACCACGACACCTAACTCCAGGAGTCGAGCTCCTTTGAGCAGACACGGACTCTGGGAAGGTGCATCCTGGACAGCTGAATCCAGGCAGGCGCAGTCTCTGGGGATGGCAGCAGGACTGGACCGAATGGTACGGCAGCAGGACTAGGAACACATAAGAATCAGGCAAGGCACAGGCAAAAGCAAGGGGACCTGACAATAAGCAGTGTGTGTATAAAGCACAGACCACATTGCTCAGGCGCCTCTCATCAGGGTAAGATGCCTTAAATACTCTGTGCTTCCCAGCCGTCAGCTGAGAAGCATTTCTGGGTAGGGCTTGCTGGCCCTTTAAGAAGTGGAGGTGAGCTGCACGCATGGCTGAAGCGAGCTCCTGCGGCAGGCATTACACCTATTATATTGCACCATAATTTACATTTTTTATTATTTTTAATTGATTTTGTTATATTCACATTACATACTAGCTATTTTTTGTCTTACTTTTTCTCTTCTAGCACCTTGGGTTGTATTGTGCGCATGCATCCAATCTCCCTTCATCAGCTCTTCAGTCCTGCCCTAATTGTGTCATGACGCGCCTGCTGCAATCAGGGCCAGTGGGCGGAAGCTCTGCCATAATGAGACAAAAAATCTCTATAAATCCCATCCACTTTGTAGTAACTACATTTTTTTTAAATTTTCTTTCCTTAAATGAATGAAACAAAGATTTTAATAAAATTTGTAATCTTTCAACTCTTATCAGAGAAATTTATTTTTTGACACTGATCATTTGTTCTCAAATCACTGGTAAAATCTGTCTTCAGTGTAGACATATTGTCACATTACTGAGGTAGACGATGGACTAGGTTCAGACGATTACCCTGTGGAGTTTGAGTTATATGTAGAAATCTTGCCAAAAACATGCTCATACTTTCAGGAAGCCATCGATATAGGTCTAGTGATGGGCGAACTCGAACTGTAAAGTTTGGGATCCATACCAACCACCTAGTATTCAGGTACATACCCGAACACGGATTTCCGTTAAAAGTATGTTACAATTGGTGTTCGGTTTGGTTAGGGGAGCTGTAATTAGAAACAAAACAGTGATTAAGCATCAGCTCATACTTACTGTGTTATGTGATTTGTACTTCTAGGGCCGCTTATTAACTTCCTGTATATTCACTGCATGGTAGCTGCTAGAATGCATGGGCTGCTTTCAGCACTGGCTCAAACAGCCAATCACAAACTCCCACTCTCTGTAACAGCGTCAGTGATTGGCTGTTGCACCCCTCACCCTTATGCCAGCAACTGTGGTTGGTTGTCATAGGCAACGAACCGGACGTCATAGTAGTGAAAAATAAATTAATTGATTTTATATATTGATAGATTGGGCGTTTCTGAATACGGCAATACCAAATATGTGTATTTTTTTAATTTAATACTTTTATTTGGAATGGGGGAAAAGGGTGTGATATGAACTTTTGTGGGTTTTTTTCATGTTTTTAAAAACTTTATTTTTGATTCTTTATTTTACACTGCCCCATAGGGCGCCACACTACCACACAGTCCTGTCACAAATGTGCACTGTGAGTGGTTGGCACCGCTTGCCAACCACTCACAGGAAGTGATCAGTGATAGCTTCCGAGGTCTCGGCAGGACACCGGGCAATCACGTGAGCACTGGAGATCTTGCGATATTATCGCGGGATCTCTGGTGCAGGCGGGGAACAGGGAGATCCCCGCCATGGCGGTTTTGGGAAGACGCGTAGCAACAAGTATGATCATAATGTTTATTATTAATTATATGCTTTATTTTACAGCCCACTCGCATGTTCGAGTCATCTCCGGCCTCGAGTTTGAACTTTACAAAAAGCTTGGGCACACTCGCCAATCCAAAACATCGGAGGGTTCGCCATCACTAGTGTTAATTATTCAATTTTCTGAGGTAATGACTTTTGGGTTTTCATTGGCTATAAGCCATAATCATCAACATTAACATAATTAAACAACTGAAATAGATCACTCTGATAGTAATGACTATATATTATACACTACCATTCAAAAGTTTGGCTCTCCCAGGCAATTTTGTGTTTTCCATGAAAACCCATACTTTTATTTATGAGTTGCAAAATGAATAGAAAATATAGTCCAGACATTGACAAGGTTAGAAATAATGATTTTTATTTGAAATAATAATTTTCTTCTTCCAACTTTGTTTTCATCAAAGAATGCTCCCTTTTTACAGCATTGCAGACCTTTGACATTCTAGCTGGTAATTTGCGAAGGTAATCTTGAGGCTGGTTTCACACTGCAGGATTTCCACTGATCAGTGTCCATCCAGTTTGTGTGTCAAAACCAGGAGAGGAACTTGCAGAGAAGAACTATAATTGAAAGATTGACACCTGTTCTGAGTTTTGGGGACACTCCTGGTTTGGCACAAACTGGATGGACACTGATCAGGGAAAACCCTGCAGTGTGAAGACAGCCTGAGAAATTTCACCCCATTCTTCCTGAAGCCACTCCCACAAGTTGGATGGGCTTGATGGGCACTTTTTGTGTACCATACCATCAAGCTGCTCCCACAACAGCTCAATGGAGTTGAGATCTGGTGACTGCACTGGCCACTCCATTACAGATACAGTGCTGTGCAAATTAATTGGGACAAAGTAAAATTAATGCAAGAAAAACTTGCTATTTCTGATAAGTGTTTTATCAGTTCTTGGTGTCGTTTTCCTTTTTCTTCCACATTTCCCTTTTCATTTTGGAGAAAACGATCCAGTTTCATTGTGTGTGCGAATTATTCTTGAAACGGTAGATTTTCCAATACCAACGGTGGAAGCGATTTCTCTTACAGTCAGACTTGTATGTTCATTAAGAGTAATAATTCTAGACCTCTTCCATGGAGCAAACTGAGAGAAAAAGTAGACTAAACCACTCCTCACAGAAACAAGCTCTTAACTGAAGCTGAGGGGGCAGCTAGCTGTTATTTTCTGACTAAAAGCAGTCAAACCACATTTTATTACTCAAGGTTGTACACTTACACCTGTTCAAAGCAGTTAAAACTGGTTTGAATCACTGACTGGTAACCAACTTACAATTTTACTTAAAAAAAATGCTTTGTCCCAATTAATTTGCACAGCGCTGTAGAATACCAGCTGCCTACTTCTTCCCTAAATAGTTCATGCATAATTTGGAGATGTGGTCATTGTCCTGTTGTAGGATGAAATTGGATCCAATCAAGCACTGTCCACAGAGTATGGCATGGTGTTGCAAAATGGAGTGATAGCCTTCCTTATTCAAAATCCCTGTTACCTTGTACAAATCTCCCATTTTGGAAATTCATTTGTTACGCACTGGAGCTAGTCAATCAAGGGGACTTAGGGCCGCTTCACACTGCGGCACGATCCGGCCCGGGGCTGTCCGGGAGGATCCAGACAGCCGCGGACCGGATCAGCACACAGGATTGGGGGGCTAATATGCAGATGAAGTCAATACCCGTTTAAGTTCACCACTGCAATCAGCACCAAAGGTATCCACATATACCAGGGAAGGTATACCAACAGGTGATAGATTGACTATTTTAACTAATAAGGGATTTAAAACTCTGTTTTAGTTTATCAGCTACAAGATAGCCAGGAACCAATTCAAATTTCAGATGTTATCTCATAACAGAGAAAAACACTGGGTTAGACACTATCAGTATATATAGTTCCACAAACCACTCTGAGGAACGATTTGAGCTACTAACGTACTATACACATATGTCTTTGCAGGACACAACAAGATACCTGTATGTAGCTCCAAAAGATAATGTGATATAATGAGCGCTGAGGTACACACAAGGACTCGGCCAAATAGATCATTTACCTTTCAGCTTTAATAAACAGATGGATCCCTCTAGCCACAACGCGTTTCAACGCAGATAGCGTCTTTCTCAAGCATCACATCGAATAGACTGTCGAGTTTCACATGAAAGTTCTCTTTTTCTGGCCATTTTGAGAGTTTCATAGAACAAACAAATGTAATACTTAAGATTGTCAACTACAGTAGCTCAAAGGAAGGTCAATTTTATAGCTTGTCTAATCAGCCAAACCGTTTTCAGCTGTGCTAACATACTTGTGCAAGGGTTTTCTAGGGTTTCCTACACATCCATTAGCCTTCTTACACAGTTAGCAAACACATTGTACCATCAAAACACAGGAGTGCTGGTTGTTGGAAATGGGCCTCTATACACCTATGTAGATATTGCATTAAAAACCAGACATTTGCAGCTAGAATAGTCATTTACCACATTAACAATGTATAGAGTGTATTTCTGATTTATTTAATGTTAGCTTAATTGGAAAAAAAAATGTGCTTTTCTTTCAAAAATAAGGAAATTTCTAAATGACCCAAAACTTTTGAACAGTAGTGTATGTGTTTGACTTTTTGTATTGAATTACTGAAATAAGTTGCACTTGTATATATGATATAACGAAGTCACCTGGAGCCTCATGTGACGCATGCTGTGAAAAAAAGATGGAAAAGAAAAATTCATTTTTCGGGGCTCATTAGTGTTGTATGTGGGCTGGTGGGGTTTGTGTGCCAGGGCTGCTTTTTGGTCCCAGTCTGGTGGTAGTATATTCCCAAGGAAAGGGAGGGTATATATATTGGAGTACAATTACTGAGCAAAAGCAAAGAAGAATGAACTCCAGCGTCATAAAACAATGAATTTTTATTTAATAGTCAAAAATAGCAGGGAAAAAAAAAATGTGGTAACGATAAAGGAATGATGTTAATCAATATTGTATATAATGCAGGTTCAAAGATATTACAGTTTCACAAAATGGGATACTTATTTTGCCGCAGTCAAATACAAGTGTTTTCCTTTAAAGGGAACCTGTCACCCAAAATCACGTTCCTAACCTCTTAATACCTGTCCCTGCAGCCTTACACTACTATCTAAGCCATCCCTGTCTGACCTTTTTTAGTAATATAGGAGTAGAATAAAGTAGTTTGCAAACTTACAAAATCCATGACAGAGGGGCGTTCCTCGCGGCGTCTGGGACGTCCCTTTGTCCTGGATTTTGTAAGTTTGCAAACTACTTTATTCTACTCCTATATTACTAAAAAAGGTCAGACAGAGATGGCATAGATAGTAGTGTAAGGCTGCAGGGACAGGTATTAAGAGGTTAGGAACAGGATTTTGGGTGACAGGTTCCAAGGGACCTGTCACCCCCCCTGGTGCTTTCCAAAGTGAAAGCACCACTGAATGTGTGGTGCCCCGCAACGAGTGCGTCACAGGAGGGTATTGCAGCCACAACTGCAGCTGCAATATTCTCTGACCCAGCAGTCAAATAGTTAACTCAGAGATCCATACCCTGCATGCATCACCTAGTTTAGAGGGCCAATCAAGGTCCTGGTGGGCGGAGTGCAAGGGTAGTGTGTAGTAGAAGTTTAGTCCAGCTTAGAGAGTTAGTCTCGGGTCTGGAGAAGTAACAGTAACCTAGAAGACCTCTGCAGATTCCCAGCTCTGCAACCTAGGAGAGGGGGTTGCACAGTCTCGTGCGACCCCCTGGCCACCCTCGCTGGCCGTCTCCCTACCAACTACGGGCATCATCATGCGGGTCCAAAACCATCCCGTGCCCACCTACAGCCGGTTTGCTGGTACCGAAGCTAGCAGCAGTTCAGCTCTGCTATGCGAACCAGAGGAGTGGAGGGACTGCTTTACAGGAGCACCCCACCATCGCCAAATCCCGTTGTCTAACCAGCGCTGTACCCACCAAGGGACCCAAGGCTCTCCAAAGCATCCGGAACGTACACCCCGGATAGGGCATTTAAGCAGCCTCCCTGTACCCGACCTGGTATTCCTGGGCGACAACGGCAACTTACTTAGATAGAATGGAGGAACACCGAGGATCTCTGAGGGACACCTATCACTGCTGAGTCCAACCGTCTGCTACCCACTAACTGTATACCATGTACTGCTTGCTGGTTACAGTAAAGAACCCGTTACAGAGACTTACAGTGTCCGTGCTTTCTTATGAACTGTCTGTCCGCATTCAAGGTAACCGCAGCTGCCGCACAACATCTCAAGCAGCTCCAGCCTCCGGGGATCATCGCTTAGCCTGTGGGGAGCGTTCCATCTTGCTGCATTCCATCCCCCGGAGGCCCCGCAGCGTCGGTAAGACTTACCAAAACACTCATAGGTGGCGTCACGAAACAATTTAACCCCTAAATCTGTTCCCACAAGACGTCTTCATCATTTTGATCTGCACTCAACCGGGCCCCACTACCGGCAGGCGTGGTCCACCCGTGACAAGGAGGAAGAAGCTACTGCCTGTCTAAACCGAGTCCCGTCCACGGTGAGTCAGAACGCAGTGTGTATGCTGCACTCAGGGAAGGGTTCTCCCATGTCTCTACCCTCCCTGTAACCTGCACAGAGCAGGCCTCTCAGACCTGCTTCTCTGTGCTGCCTCCTCCCTGTGTGGGAGAGGTAGGGGGCAGGAGGACCCTGTGAACAGCGAGGAGTGAGAAATTAGGAAGTCTCTCCGGACTTATCATAAAACTTTTGTTTTTTAAAGGTTACGGACATGAAGAGAGACATGGAAGACCCCTTCCCTGAATGCAGCATACACTCTGCATTCAGTGGTGCTTTCACTTTGGAAAGCACCATGGGGGTGTGACAGGTTCTCTTTAAGATATCACTATTTAATAAATAACAGGTAGAGAAGACGCTAAATATATTTTTTTCCGCTTGAATGAAAAGGCCTAAATAAAAAGATCCCAGAAATAGAAGTATAGGTACATAAAATATTCACTTGCATAACTATATAAATAAATACTTGTAGTTATGAAAAAGGGTTCCTAGAGTAAGAGGTTGGTAAAGTATGTGGTAGAAAATCTGCAGGTCATGCGTCCCTAGTGTGGTGCAGTAAAGAATTCTGAATATCCAGTAGCATATTTATTTACTAGGGAGAGATAAAGTAATTTAGAGAAAAGAAACCAAGAGATATTGTAAATATTACTAGGATAGGATAGGAAAGTACCTCCAAGATTTTGCTGATTGGTAGGCTTTTAGGATAAGGGTTCCATAAACCTGGTTATATGTAATGTCTTTAGCTGTAATTGTTCTTATCAGGCCTGTTAAAATAGGGAAATACTCATAAAATAATTCTAAGGTGGGGAGATCTTACAATAGAGTATATACTGTGCAGTGCTGAGGGGAAGTAGGTAGATGACTTGTTATATTGAGGCCATGCGTCAGGAAGCTTGCAACCCATACGTCAAGGGTCCTCACACCTGCAATCACACATCTTTTTGTATTTCTGCATAAAAAACACCATAACAGGGTGAGTGACACTTACTGTACAGATGTGCTCCGTGATGTGAACCATCGGTGAAGTATCACCGGTGTTCTATGTGCATTTGCTTCTCCTCGGAGCTTGGCAGGATGAATGATAAATAACCTCTCTGTGCACTACGTATTTTGTGTTTTCAGCCGTGAAACATGCTGCGCTTCAAGGATAATTTTGTAGACATTTGTTGCTTGGGCTTGTATACAGCACAAATATAGGAGTTACACGTTTATTGTTTGGATTTTTCCATGCAGTAAATGGACGTTTTTAATATGCAAAGTACATTTTTAGTTAATTTATTTCTTCCATAAACAAGCACATTTTTAATTAGTAAGGCATACAAATAATTATTATGAATAAAGCATTTTTTAGTAATACTTTTTATTGAAGGTAAAAATAATATTATCATCAATGTATATCAATATCTGCACACCAAGTAAATATATGCAGAAATATTTCCTATGTGGGACATCACGGTATATCTCATCTCTTTACATACATGTCACCGTGGCATATCACTTTCACAATTTAACCAAAAATGTATTCTCTCTTTTTTCTTTAAAGGGAACCTGTCACCCCCTTTGGGCATTTTAAACTGTGCCCACCAGCTTAAACATAATGTTAATGGGGTTTGTGGAGCGGGTCATCGTGCCAACGTCTTGTGAGATTTGTGAAGTGTCATGAGACTTCGGCATTATCTTCAATGGAGCATGGTGACTCGCTCCACTGCACAGGCGCGAGTGAGCCCATCACTCAGCGCCCGGTCACAGGATGGGGCGGCAATTTTGAACATGTAGGCCGGGTTTTGCAGCCGGGGGAGGAGGCGAGGATCTAATCCACCATGAGCACCGAGCAGGCCTCCCGCACCTTTAAGGATGCAGTGTGGGACAGAACAAAAGTTGATTTCTTAGGGCCACTTTACACACACAGATATCGGTGTCCAACTTCTGGACAGATCTCTGGTTGCAGTGAAATCATGGACACATTGTTACATTTGTACACAGCCACAAAATGGAACAATGTGTCCATGATTTCACTGCAACCAGAGATCTGTTCAGAAGTTAAATACAGATATCTGTGTGTGTAAAGTGGCCCTTAGGTATGAGAGGGATATCTGAGCATATAGAGGGGTTACAAGAACCCCATTTACATTATGCTAATGCTGGTGGGCACAGTTTAAAATGCACAAAGGGGGTGGCAGGTTCCCTTAAACAATGAATTTTTTTATACATACAAATATTCATTTTATGTATAACGCAATGAGTTAATGTCAGCCCATATGAACAGAGAACATAGTTCTTTATGAATTTTATTTCTCACATTTTGTTCTATCATAAATTATCACTAACACACAGGCAGCACAACACCAAATAGTGATTAGTATACACAGTTGTCTTTTTTTATTATCACACATGGAGTGCGTGTAGTAAAAATACTTAAATCACATCACAACACATAGGTACAAATAGGTAAACCACAGCTCATAAGATGGATATATAGCAATAATAGGTAAATTACAGTTAAGTATGAGTTCTAATCTTTATTTTTCTCTATTTTGTCCTTTTGTTATGTCACTATTGCAAATTAATATGAATATTTAGTACAATTGGTAGATTACAGCACATACGGGCAAGAGAATATATACCTTTTTTGAGTGCATATTAACCTTTATTTCCATTTTTTCTTTTTTGAGCATATACTTCAGTTCATTTGTCACTTTAATTCATTTAGGGATTGTTTCATTCATTTTATCATATAGCAGCTTTCAGAATAGCACAATTGATTACTCGGCACATATATATTGTAATATATGTGTGATATTCCACAGGTTCTAACCCATAAAAAATGTTTTCATTTACAAGGACACAATTACACCTGTTCATTCCTTCCATTTATTGTTTGTTTTTTTTAACTCCTTTTTCATTATTTTTTTTCCTTTTTCTGATTTGCAATTATCTCAATTTCAAAAGTTTCATTCAATTATTGTCATTACATTATGTTTGTTTTTCAAACGACAGCGATATATATGTGACATCACTGTAACCTCCCAGGATTACGTCATGATGATGTCTTTCCTTTAGCGTTGTCATAGTGTATTTAAACAGTGTCTTCTGTTGGTGTGTGTAACTTGGTTGGTTTCCTGAGGAAGGAGCAAGGTTTACGCTCTGAAACACGTTGAATAAAGCAACCAATTTATATCCTGATTAGATGGTGGCCCGATTCTAACGCATCGGGTATTCTAGAATATGTGGGTGTGCGGCAGTGCGGGTGTACGGCGGTGCGGTAGTGCAAGTGTGAAGAGGTGGCCCCCTCAGTTCTCACCCGCTCCAGGCTTCTGTACAGCCGCCTCTCACCCTAGCATGTCGTCTTCTTCTTCCTCCAGCATAGACGTCAACAATTCCTAGGCCTCAGGAGGCAGAGTTAACAGGGGGCATCATAGTAGGCGTGTCCAAGCACATAGCCCTGATGTGGTGGGCGTGCCCTTGTTCACGGCCATTACGACACCCCCTTTGGTAGATCCACCCCCAGCGGCCTTTGACTTTCTGGAGTCTATGCCACGAAAAGAAGAAGAATAATGGCGGGGTGAGCAGCGGCCGGTAGGGAGCGTGGAGCAGGTGAGCAGCGGGCAGGAGACCGAGCGGAGGGGGGCCGGGAGACCAGGCGCACTGTTCCTGTTTCGCTGTAACAGAAATCCCGCGTCGCTGATTGTTCGCAGCTGGCTGGGCGTGACCAATCAGCGACGTGGGTTTTGCATTAGAGACAGTGTGACGTGAGTGCAAGGTGAGTGCAGGGCTAAGTGTGAGGTGAGTGCACAGCTAAGTGTGAGGTGAGTGCAAGGTGAGTGCAGGGCAGAGTGTGACGTGAGTGCAGGGCAAGTGTGAGTGGTGGGTGAGTGTGAGTGCAGGGTGAGTGTAGGGTGTGTGGGTGTAAGTGGTCTGCAGTACCTGGCTCATGGTGCTCTGTGCGTTTAGCTTAAGGACCTCTGGTGATGTCACAGCCATGTGATCTTGCTCCGGCCATGATTGCGACGTCATCAGAGGTCCTATAAGTATAGAACCCCGTCACACATAACGGCGCACCAGCGATACCGATAACGATACGACCTGGCCGGGATCGCTGGTGCGTCGTTTTCACATCGCTGTTCATTTCAAATAGCGGGAAGGGAAAGCCGACAGTGAAGTCGGCTTTCCCGCCCGCTATGTGAGTGTAGCGCTGTCGTCTCGGTCACGGCAATCCCGCGTCGCTGATGTAAAAAACATATTTGCCGTTATGCATTTCAGATTAATTTCAGGGGTGCAGAAAGGCTCTCTGCCGCCTGAGCGTAGGTGAGGTCCAGGGGGTGGGGTTGCTGTCGGCGGCCGCAGGTGGGGAGCAGCGGGGGGGGGGGGGGGGGGGAGGGTGCTGTCGGTAGCCGCTGCTGGTGACTTTACCTTATGCAGCCAGCGCACGTCACACAGGGAGCCGCCCCCTCTGCTCTGCGACTCCCCCTGCCTCCTTGCCGTCTGAGTCTAAAGGCTTGTATTGACTATTGGACAGTGCAGCCCTGACTATGCATGACACATGTCCCCTATGCATCGCACACATCCCCTATGCATGGGACACGTCCCCTATGCCTGGCACACGTCCATTATGCATGGCACATGTCACCTATGCATGGCACACGTCCCCTATGCATGGCACACGTCCCCATATGCTTGGCACACGTCCACCTATGCTTGGCACACGTCCACCTATGCTTGGCACACGTCCCCCTATGCTTGGCACACATCACCTATGCCTGGCTGCTCAAGTGCTGGGGGACCCCTTGCCTGAATGCTGCAGACATGCTGCATCCAGTGCTGTAATTAGATCACCATGCCTGGTTTGGTGACAGGTCCTCTATAAAGAAAACCAATCAGCAGGATCTTGCAATATAAAGACATACAGGCGCTGGCATGCAGAACATGAGGAAGATTACATGCTTGATTGCTTTTAAAATTGAATTCAGTGCAGCAGTGATTGACATGGGCAGCAGGGCAGGATTATTTGGGTCAGGTTCAGTATTTTTATTCCTCCCCTTTGGGCTTGTCATGGCTTGATGCAGCAAAACCCCCTTCCTCTCATCCATGCTGTCATTTCCCAGTGCCTGTGCACTGTACAGTGTAAGCTATTGACTTTCTCTACAGTAAAATGGCATCGGGCATCGCGAATGCACATACCGTGTTTCCCCGAAAATAGGGCGCCCCCGGGATTTGGCCTGGGTGCCTAATATAAGGCACCCCCCGAAAATAGGACGTGGCAGGCAAAAAAAAAAAAAAATTCATACTCACCTACTCAGCTGCCTCTGCCGCCATTGTTCATCCGGAGCTTGCCGCCACTGCTTGATGTCACCCGGTGTGTGTACATAGCCGGGCGCCGCAGATGTACGATGTTAAGCCATCAGCCAATCAGGTGGTTGCTGGCGTCTGATTGGCCACGGCATTACCGTACATCTCCTGTACAGAGGTAATCTGCGCCGCTCAGCGTAGATGTATGGCAATGCCGCGGCCAATCAGACGCCAGCAGCCGCCTGATTGGCTGATGGCTTACCATCGTACATCTACGGCGCCCGGCTATGTACGCACTGGGGGACATCAAGTGGCGGCGGCAAGCTCCGGCAGGCTCCAGTGATGTGTCTGACTGTGTGTGTGTGGCTGTGTGTGTGGCTGTGTGTGTGTGTGGCTGTGTGTACGTTTGGCTGTGTGTTTGTTTGACTGTGTGTGTGTGGCTAGAGGGATGTTGAAGGATGATGGGGGCTACAGAGGAACAGTGGCAGATGATGGGGTCTAGGGATAGTGGAGGATGATGGGGGGCTACAGAAGGACAGTGGTGGATGATGGGGTCTAGGGATAGTGGAGGATGATGGGGGACTACAGAGGAACAGTGGCAGATGATGGGGTCTAGGGATAGTGGAGGATGATGGGGGGCTACAGAAGGACAGTGGTGGATGATGGGGTCTAGGGATAGTGGAGGATGATGGGGGACTACAGAGTGACAGTGGCGGATGATGGGGTCTAGGGATAGTTGAAGATGATGGGGGGCTACAGAGGGATAGTGGAGGATGAGGGGTCTACAGAGGGATAGTGGAGGATAAGGGGTCTACAGAGGGATAGTGTAGGATGAGGGGGCTACAGAGGGATAGTGGAGGATGCTTAATATAAGACGCCCCCCCGAAAATATGACATGGTCCATCTTTGGGACCAAAAAAAAATATAAGACGGTGTCTTATTTTCAGGGAAACACGTAGCACTATGCCCGACACCAGGGTTAACCTAGCCTCTCTACTGCCTGAGGTGAACTGCAAAACAGCGATACCCCCCTCCCCCCCACCTTCCCGCTAGTAAATTTTTTTAATCGATGAAAAAAAAATCTGGTTCATACAGATTTATATTTATCCTGTAAAAATTAGCAAAATAGTGGACATTTTAGTTTAAAGAAACGGAAATAAAGATGTCCACACAAAGATGTCAGCACCATCATATGCACATACAAGAACCACACAGAATACTCCAGAACAAGGATCATTAATGGCAATAGCAGCTTGGCACAAGCATATAGACACATAATGACGACTGGCAGACCTGTGGTCCTGTAGGCAGACACAGTCCTGCATCCTTATAGCACAGGAGGCAGCACTGATTGCCAACCTCTGGCACACGCCTACAAACTTTGGACCGCTGCCTGGCATTAACTAGTCGGACATGTCACCATGCAGCATCGTCCACACACCACAGGTAACGACCTGCAGTCTGAGCATCAACAAGCCGCCATTGCACTAAGCTGGTAAAATGGCGCTTCTCCTCCAACAGACCAGGCTTTCTCCCGAATTGCTTAGCCAATCATAAGCACCGCACACGGGACTGTCTGGAATTAATAACAGGGTCTTTCCTATTGGGTTGAGCAAAGGATATGGAAGCGGGAAGAGCACCACCGACCAACCACTCAGGAGAAACATGGCTGGATGCCTGTATGTACCGAGGGGCGGCACTGGACCTGGTGTGTAAGTTATGGCCAATCAGTCCTGCAGCAGAGGGACAATGCATCCTGCATCATAGAAATCATGAAGCCCCAGAGTAGAAGTTCTAATTGGGCACCACCCAAAAAAAAGAATATTTGGCTGGGTCACAGATACATCTCTCACAACATTTCAGCCCTTACAAAGTAATATTCCTCCTATTGAAGCCACTAGATGCCCCTTTCATTGCCCCTATAAAGTGTGATGCCAACAAAAGTGCCCCACAGAGGGGGCGTGTCTGGACCTGCATGGAAGCGGACGTTTGAGCCTAGAGCTCCTGCTCCCAAGAGCCAATATCAACATTAAATCAGCCCTAGGAGCCTGGAGATGGGGCGAAATAAAGCTCATAAGACACCTAAAGAAGCGGAGCCGAGGGAATCAGGCACCCTGGATGCCTACTTTACACCTACCAGCACGGCACCCACTCCTGTGGTGACTCAGCAAGAGGGACCGGGAGCCGCCGGAGCACAGCTCACCCCGCACGCAGCTTCTACTAAGGCACCAAGCGGTGAGTCAGCGCCGCAGGTGCAATGCACTCCCCGCCGGCCTGCAGCTAACACAAGGTCTGAGGGACCAGAGGATGAGGGGCGGGTACTAGATACCGGCATGAAGGGCAAGATGGCGGCCGGCAGCGAGGCTCCTTCTTCCTCCCAGGGTTCTCCCGTGTTTGGAGCTCTGGAGCAGCGAGACGAGGGAGAGGAGCTTGTGCTTATTGACAAGTCCCCTGAGAAGGGGGCAGGGCTTCAGGCAGCTGCAGGATTGCCAGTCCCCTTGGCTGAAACGCTGATATGGTCGGGGCTTACACCAGGAGACCCCTCACCCGACCTCCACAGAGACTATACACCAGTATTGACCCCAATAAAATTACAATATGAGCCCACAAGTGATGGGAGCCTCAATATAGGTGATGCGGAGGGTGGAGGGGACGCATGCCCCAGCTCATCTCTCCTTCCATCTAAGATTACAGTGGCCCTCACAGGGGAGCCCATGCCCCGGGCAGAGATGAACAGTCAGGGCTGTTCAGGACTGGGGACCCCCGGATATAGGAGGTGCGCAGAAAGATCCTACAAATATTATAGATGGGGACATGTGGAGCTCTATAGGAGCAGGCGACAACTGTGCAACCCAGGCCCTAGATGAACCCAGTCGCTCCCAGAGACCATCTCGGCCCCCAAAACAAGCCCAGCAGATCCGTAAAATCACCATAGAAACCAGAGAGCTGATGGATGGCTCTGAGCCCTTATCTCTTGACACAAGAGAAGACCCTATGGGCCGGGACCTTGATCCGCCTCATCTTACTCAGGAATATATCTACCCTCCCCCGCCGCCTCCTCCTGACTGGTGGCAGTATGTACGACAGTTGTCGACTAAGCAAGACTTCAAATTGCTGGTAGCAGAGATCAAAGATACCTGTCGATCAGAAATAGCGGCGGTAAGGAGAGAAGTGGTCACCTTGACTCAGAGGGTCCATCAGCTGGAAGAGGACCACAACCAAGCCAAAGCGGTGATAAGACACCTTCAGTCCCAAACCAATGCTCAGGCCTCCATTATAAGAGATCTCCAGAGGCATGTAGAAGATTTGGATAATAGGGGCCGAGGTCACAACATTAGGGTCAGAGGGGTCCCGGAAACGAGAGACACACAAGACGTAGCGGGCACCCTGCAAAAAGTTTTTAACACAATACTACGTCGCCCGATGGATCATCCAATTAAAATGGAAAGAGCCCATAGAGCGCTGAAGCCAAAAAACTTAACAGGAAACCCCAGGGATATCATCTGCCGTATTACGGACTTCCCTTTAAAAGAAGACATCATGACAAAAGCAAGACGGATCAAGCAGATCACCCATAACAACGCAAAAATACAGCTCTTCCAGGACCTCTCGTGGATCACCTTACAGCAAAGAAAAGCTTTGAGACCATTGTTACACATTTTACAAGATAATCAGTTACCCTATAGATGGGGCTTTCCTTTCAGCCTTTCGGCTAAGAGGGAAGACCGAGTGGCCACTCTGCGGAACCTGGAGGATCTGGAGTCCTTCTGCCGTGTGTGGACCATCGACCAGCCGGATTTGCCTGACTGGTCCGTGCCATTGGGGCTACCTCCACTGCAGCAAACCTGGCGACAGTCTACACTGCGTAAGACCTCGTGGAGAGCCCCTAGAAGAGAGGACCCATCGTGACTGGTGACTATGACATCCATTGATTGATGGTGTTTGTTTTTCCATCTTTTTTCTCCTAGTTGCGAGGCTTTAAACGTCTCATTCTTGGCCCCTTGGTGGGAATTTGCGGCTCTTGGGGGCGGGATTTTGGGAGATATCTGTTCTTGCGGATTTGGCGTGTACCCCCACAGACGAGAGTCGCGGTATCGTTTTTTTTTTTTTTTTTTTTCTCTTTTTGAATTATTAAGTAGTACAGAGGCACCTCGCAGCCGCTTTAGGCGACGGGATCTATACTGTACCCGACTCTCATTTTGGGACTACATGATGTTGTCCTGTATTATCCACATGTTGTTTTTTCTTTTTCTTACTCATTCAATGTTTGGTTATGTTGTATGTTTTTTGGTATGCAGTACTAATGTGTCCTCACCTTATCGGACAAGTCCTTTTGACAATCCTCTTGGATCCCACAGTCCAGTTCTGTGTCCATCTATATCCCCTTTAAATGCTCTGGGTGTGCCTCTATCTTATCATGGTTAAGTTACTTTCTCTCAATGTAAAGGGACTAAATTCGGATATAAAAAGAAGGCTCACTCTCCGGGAAATGCGGGAGTCTAAAGCGGATATTGCGTTTCTGCAGGAGATGCATCTTACGGATAAAGGATCCCTTAAATTTGCACACCATTGGTATCCTACTACTTTCTCTGCTACAGCTAAGAATAAAACGGCTGGGGTGGCAATTTTGATTTCCCGCCACTGTACATTCCAGGTAACTAAAGCAGACATAGATCCTCAGGGCAGATTTGCCATTGTTTATGGGAACATAGGGGGAATACAAATTATGTTGTGCAATTTATATTCCCCCAACACGAACCAGATAAAATTTGTAGCTTCAGTTTTGGCCCGACTACGTCCTGACCGAGGAATGGCCCAGATAATTGGCGGTGATTTTAATATGGCATTTTCGGAAGCTAGAGACAGATTAGTACATCTACCACCCCGTACTAGAAATATGAAAACGGAATATGTCTCTACTAGCTATCGGAAATTAATACGTAGATACATGTTGTATGACCTATGGCGTATTGACAATCCAACAGATAAGAGATTTACGTTTTACTCCCATCCTCACAGCTCCCATAGCCGTATTGATTATTTTTTTGGGGATGTGGTTATACTACGCTCTCTGATATCGGCTTCCATTGGCACTATAACCTGGACTGACCATGCCCCTCTGACAATAGACCTCAAGTTAACGCCTAACCCTCCTAAACTGAATCATTGGAGATTAAACGAATCCCTTTTGACAAATAAAGATACACGGGATAAATTGCGGGAATCCCTTGTAAACTATTTCACTGAAAACACCCCATCATCTCCATCATTACCTGTCCTGTGGGAGGCCCATAAGGTGGTTTTTAGAGGAGAGTGCATTGCGCTGACATCCAGGATTAAAAAAAGACGCAAAATCCAGATATCTAACCATAGAAGGGAAATTAAAAAAAGCGGAGTCGCGATTACTGGCACACCCCACCAATCAACTCCTTACAGAGGTAATAGACCTGAGAAGCCAACTTAAAGCCATCTCACATGGTAAGGTGGAAGTACTACTAAGATATTCCAGACAGAAATTGTATGAATACAGTAATAAGGCACATACAATGCTAGCCAGGAGACAGAGATCAGATTACCAATACTCCTCCCTACGGCATCAAAGATCAAGCCGGAGTGATCCATTATGACCCGGGTAAGGTGGCGGACATTTTTTACGAATATTATTCTTCACTCTACTCTCTCCCCCTTGCTTCACCTCAACCCCAGGGAGGACAGAGCCGTATCCTGGATGAATACCTTTTATCGTGCCACCTACCTAAATTATCCCAGATCGCGCTAGATTAACTTAATCAGAAAATTACTGCAGAGGAAGTTGAGGAAATAGTGAAGAAATTGCCAAGTCGTAAAGCCCCGGGTCCGGATGGATTGCCAGATCTTTACTATAAAACCTATATAGATGTGCTGTCCCCCAATATGGTTCTATTGTTTAACCATTTCATGGAGGGAGGGGGTAATACCCGATTCTATACTCCGTTCCTACATTACTGTAATCCCAAAAGAGGGTAAGGACCCGATGGAGTGTGCAAGCTACCGTCCTATCAGCCTGTTAAAGGTCGACCTGAAAATTTTCACCAAACTTTTGGCGGATAGGCTGGGGACCTGGCTTCCACATTTGATCCATAAAGACCAGGTTGGTTTTGTCCGCTTTCGCCAGGCGGGCGACAATACCAGGCGTATTTTGGACCTGATAGAAGTGGCCAACAGGAGAGCGGAGGAGGCCCTTTTGCTTAGTTTAGATGCAGAAAAGGCCTTCGATAGGCTGGATTGGGCATTCATGTTTCGCGCTCTCCATCGTTTTGGCCTGTTGGGGCCTTTTGTTACAGCATTGAAGGGTCTCTATTCATCTCCCACTGCCTCGGTCCGCCTTCCTCACGCCCATTCCAAAGATCTGTCCATAAAAAATAGAGCCGCTGGCTGCGCAAATTAGGCTTAACCCTGATATTTCTGGAATTCAACTTAAAGGCAGACAATTCAAAGTCGCCCTGTTCGCGGATGACGTGATACTCTCCTTGACAAAGCCCGTTATTTCTCTGCCTAACTTACATGCCGCTATTGGGTCATAAGCTAAATTGTCGGGCTATAAAATTAATTCGGCAAAAACTGAGGCACTGCCCATAAATATCCAAGAGCCTAAACTCCACCTCCTTAAAAGTTTATATAGATATACCTGGTGCACAACGTCCCTACACTATTTAGGGATCAATATGACCTCTAGCTACAAAACAATATACCAAGCTAACTTTCCACCCCTGATACAGAAGGTGGAGGCCCAGCTAAAAAAAATGGTCAGCCTTACAGATCTCACTCTTGGGAAGGGTGGCAGCTATTAAGATATCAGTTATCCCCCGCTTTTTATACTTGTTTGAAACACTATCGGTAAAAGTATCCATTATAACTCTAAAGAGTATCCAGTCGTCTCTAATGAAGTTCATTTGGCACTCGGGAAGACACAGAATACCGGATTCGGTCCTATGTACGTCAAAACGGGAAGGAGGAGTTGCATGCCCGGACATTATGCTGTATTACTACGCTACGCATTTGCACCATTCGTCTCATTGGTCGACGTTGCCAATAGGCAGTAGATGGACAGAGGTGGAACAGCTATGGCTGGCCCCATACCATCCCGCCTCGTTAATATGGGGCAAACCCTAGGAGATTCACTCCAAAAGGTTATTGAGCCCAATGGCCTTTACCAGGGATATTTGGAATAAATGCAGAATTAAATATCAGTTAGCGACACACACCTCTCCCTTAACACCTTTTCTGTATAGCCCACATACTTCGGGAGCTTTGGATTCTGTCACAATGCGTAAATGGGCAGAGGTGGGCCTTTTTTGCTTCCGTGACCCACTTACCCACTTACACACGAACCACGATTCTTCGCTGAGCTGCGTTCGTTATATAAGTTGCCGGAAAGGTTGGACTTCTCATATCGACAAATACTTCACTACCTTACGTCAGTCATGGGGCCCAAAAAAAGTACAAGCCTGACCCAATTTGAAACTTTATGCTCTCGGGGACCCTCTACTAGAGGCCTTATATCTGATATTTACACTATCCTGAATTCTCGGGGTTCCTGGGGCACGTTTAAACACGCCTATATGACTCGATGGAAAACTTGGTTAGGGAGGGAGATTTCTGGCCCGATGTGGGGTATGATATGGGATAGAACATTCAGGTCATCAGTTAATACCTTATATAAAGAGAACCAGATGAAAATATTAATGACATGGTCAGGGCTGTGGAGTCGGTAAGCCACAGTTGCGACTCCGACTCCTGGATTTTATCAGGTTCCGACTCCGACTCCTTCATAAATGGCCACTTCGTAACAATAAATTTATTGTTGTAAAATATTACCATCGTGCTTATTCAGTTTCTCACCATCATATAAGTAATCAGACCACTTAGAGCAAAAACTATATTTATTAGAATACAATTAGAATATAGCAAATAACTTTTATAAACTTTTCCAAACTGTAAGTAAATATGCAATAAACACGGTTATGCAGTTAATAAGAAGAAATCTATAAATTTGTCCTCAGAAAAAGTATTGCCTCTGTCAGATCCTCCTTCATGGATGCCCTCAAATCTGATCTAATTATTTTGAGAGCAGAGAACAACCTCTCTACACTAACTTGGGTTGGTGGCAAAGCAGTAACCACTCGGGTAACATCTCTGACAATGTAAGGCTACAGAGGAATCGCTTTTTGCACTGTTATTTTTGATGAACGGTCAAATTTCTCAATTTCTTTTAGTGCACATGAAAAATTCTGCTGAAATGTACTGGCTGTGTTCTTTGATTGGGATGACTCTTCTTCTATGCGGGAACGCTTTGCACGGTCCTTGTGATCCAAATACTTTTCGAAATTAAATTCTTCATCAGTTGATGATGAGGGTGAAGATGTGGCAGGACGACCAAATTCTTCTTGTTCCTCCTGACTGTTTTGCAATCCTTTCATCCTTACTGCTATTTCAAACAGAGCTTCTTTTCCTTTACTTAGCTGTTGATCAGCTAGAAGAATCCGATGCATTGGGTCTACATAAACAGCTGCCAAAAGAATGTTATTTTGTAATAGTAGCTCCTCTCTCCGTTTCATTGATGTATCAATGCCACTTGCAATTAACCCTCCTCTTTGGGACAGGCGAAACATCAGGTTCTTCCACTCCTTTAAGAAAATACCTGGAGTTAAGTCCTCTGCTTGTAATTTTTTAGTCACTGTAAATGGGTGGTCTAGCAATTTTTCCAGCTAAGTCACCTGATTCCACTGACTTTCGTTTAGCGTCAGTTGAGGGTTAGCCATGTCTACAAGAAAGGTTTTCAGTTCAACCAAGCGAAGAATCATTAAGTAAGTACTGCCCCATCGTGTGGCTTGATCAATAATTGCCCCTTTTCCAGCACGTCTCTTCAAAATTGAGTCAACTTTAGGGGTTCTGGCAACAGTAGCCAATTTTCTCACCTTTCCAATCAGTGCAGCAGCATGTCCTTCTTGCAGACTGTCTCTTATAACCAGCTGTAGCGTATGCACAACACAGCGCATGTGATGAATGAAAGAACGTATTGACACAGTTTCAACAAGATCATCTAAACTATCATGTTGCTGATCATCTGAAGCAACTTCAGTTTGCTCCTCAGTTACAATACTGTGTTCCTCTATTTCAAACATTTCTGTGTCTGTGGACCCAGAATGTTCTTCTAGCTGCTGGTCACCATCATTACACTCATTCATTAGATTAATAGTACTTATCATATTTGAAGCATTGTCAGTTACGACAGAAAGAACTTGCTCTTTTTTAAGTTCATAGTCTTGCAGAACCTTTTCCACCAAGACCTGGAGAAACTCACTGGTGTGATGAGCTTTGGTGTCTTTTACTGCCAATGTCTTGGTAACTATTTCATTTTTTCACAAACAAATCGGATATTGATGGCAAAATAGTTCACTCTGTGACGTGTACAGGCATCCATTTTAAGAAACACAAAGCGTCCCTTGAGAGTTTTTTTAAGTTCTTCCTTTTGTTTAAAAGCTTCTTCGATTACTAATTTTCTAATACTCTCTCTCTCTCCAGAGAAACACCAAGCTTGCGGGCCATTTCCCCATTTAGACACATAAAAGCTGGTCGTGAAAATAATGAAATAGGCACACTATCCTTTACAACAAGCTCTATGATCTGTTTTTTTAAATGTATCTACTGTCATTGTCACAGTAACTTTGTCACTGACAAAATATCTTGCAACTGATGGCTGCAAAGTTCTCTGCTCCTTTGTTTGGCTGGAAGAGCTGGGCACTGGTTCCTTGGTTTGGATGCAGTCTTTCTCATCCACTGCTTTCAGTACTTCTGGATGAAAGCGCTGTAAATGTCTCTTTAGATTAGAAGCTCTGGTAGGAGCATTTTTATCTTTGCCTGAATATGCACTGATCTTGGCTTGACAGCATCTGTTTTCGTCTGGATCATTTGTCATACACTGACAGACATAATGCTTTCCATCTTGAGTGATGGTGAAATGTTCAAATACAGCCGATTTAATGTGATGCCTCTTTGAAATTCTCAGGTTTTTAATTCTGCATTCACAATCCAAATGACAATTGTTTTTCCTAAAAACAATTGTACAAAATTATTGCCAGGTCGTACAACTCATATAGTGGTCAGTAATACTGTTATTATTCCTCATGTACTCACAGTTAACTGATGCTAAATTTGTTTGTAGGGACAATACTTCTTACAGTCTTCCTCTTCTGAGTAGCAGGCAGCTGTGTGAGATGCTTGGGAGATGAACACCTAGTATGATCTAGTCTAGACGAGGAGGAGCTTTACTACTAAGAATTTGCAACACATTTTCACTTTCAGTTTCATACATTGTAAGTAGGGGGGTTGGGGCAGCATGAGGTTAACCAAGTATAAGATTAGAAGGGCAGTGGAGAACAGTGACACACAAGAAGTAAGAAATGTCTATCTCCAGCAGAACTGCTTATCACTGTTGTTCATAGTTTGATAGAACATATATATTTGAGTAACATTTATAAAATTCATATGAAAGTTCAATTATGAAATATTAATACATTTTTTTAAAGCTGGAGTCGGCACATTTCTACCGACTCCGACTCCAACCAAAACTAACTCCGACTCCACAGCCCTGGACATGTTACTACACGCCTGAACTCCTTCATAAGTTTAATTCAACTATCCCGGACAACTGTTGGAGATGTGATCAAAGTAAAGCCTCTTTATATCATCTTTTCTGGTTATGCCCGTTAATTCAAGGTTTTTGGGTGTCTGTGACAACAGTGATATCCCGGGTTATAGATCACTCCCTGCCCCTAGATCCGGCTGTATGTCTCTTAAATCTTTTCCCCCCAGGTTTGAATAAACCCAAGAGCAGGCTCTTAATGCATTTACTTACAGCAGTGAAATGTTAGATATCCTTAAATTGGAAGAGGAGGGCTCCACCCTCATTATCTGATTGGTACGCACGGATAAAAGACATCCGACTAATGGAACGACTGACTGCCACACTCCACAATACGATGGACAAATTTAACCAGACATGGCAGATGTGGGATCTTTCTGTGGATTTATTACAGCTGTGATGACTGGAGGAAATGAGCCGATGTCATCGATTATTATTACTGGTGATTGTACTGCAGACCTGTGATTGTGAAGTCGTGTTATATGATTTGTTATGATTGATGATTAAAAAATTAATAAAAATTAAAGTTTTTTTTTTCAATCAGATATATTTTTATTAGAAAGTAAATCCAGACATTACAAAGAATCCACAAATATGCATCAAAATTTACATGTTAATGCACCCCAAACAAATCCCCCCCTCCTTCAATATCCCTTCCCTCCCCCACTCTTTCCGTAGACAGCTATTAGTTATCTATAGTGATTATTTAAATGGGCAAAATCTACCGACAATATAACATCACCGTATAAGCCAGGGTTCCCACAGTTGATCAAATAGTTTCTCCGCACTCCGCCTCCTGTATATCTTCCCCTCCAGTTTAATAATATATTCTACACTCTTAATATATTCCATCCTCGAGGGCGGCTCGGCCCCGATCCAATGCCTTGCTATCAACTTACGGGCAATGAACAGCAGTCTTGCCACGGCCACTTTACGCACATTCAGAACCTTAATAAGTTCTACATAGCCTAACACACATACAAGGGGTTCTCTGGGTATCACGCATTCATACCTGCCCTCTATCAGGGTCAACACTCAACCAAAATGCTTGTAAACTGGGGCAATTCCACATCATATGTATAAGTCCGGCATTCTCACTATGACATCTCGGGCACTCTGATGATTCCCGTACTCCAATTTTGAACAAAAAAGCAGGTGTTCTGTACGATCTGTGGACCAGGTATAGCTGCGACAGTGTGCCCGGTTCGCTCAGTGACAACTTGGGCCCATATTCCAGAATTGATTCCCAGGCTTCATTTTCTATCTCCCCTATATCCTCCTCCCACTTATCCCGTGCCTTTATGGGGTATCGCAGCAGAACAGTATGCATAAGGTCTCTATAAAGTGTGGATATGACCCCCTTCGTGACACCTGCCATACATATGTTGTCTAATACCACATCCACCTGCAACCGCAGATCAGTCAGTTTAGCCTGTTGTCTGAAGGCATGTCGGACCCTGTAATATAAAAATTTGTCAGACTCTCTCAAATGAAATTCATTCCTCAGGTCCTCGAATGCTTTCAGTCTTCCTCCCGATAGAATCTGAGACACCCAAGCTATACGCCTGCGCCTCCACACCTTCTGTTCCCCCAATTTATACAATTCCCCCAGATTCGTATTTAACCATAGAGGGGTATATTTCAAAACACCTGTAACTCCTCTCACCGCCTTAACCTTGCTCCAGACCCTATGGACCAGGCACAGGGTGGGAAACTGACCCCCAAACCTACCGAAATCTCCAGCTTCCAACCCCCCTACCAATGGTTTCTGAGAGATAAATTGTTCAAGAATTAATTGAGTAGAAGAACTCACATACCCCTCTGCCCAGCCCCCAAAGTGTTGGCTCTGTGCAGCTAGAAAATAAATCCTTGGATCTGGCATAGCCAGCACTCCTTCATCTTTTGGCCTCTGCAGTGTTTCCAATTTTAGTCTTGGCTGACCCGTCCCCCATGCTAGTTTCCGTAGTAATGACCTCAATTTCTGAAACAATCCCCTCTGAATCCAGACAGGCGAGTTATGGAGCACATAGAGGAGTTTTGGCATAAGAACCATCTTTGCCAAGGTGATTCTACCTACCACCGAGAGGCGCAGACCACACCAGGCCCGAATCTTATCTTTCAGGGATTCTATCAAGGGCAAAACATTCCACTTAACGTAGTCCAGGACAGGCAAGGAGATCTGGATCCCTAGGTATTTAAACTTATCAACCAATTTCAAATCAGCACACCCCCCGTCCACCAGTCCCACCTCTCCGTCCTCATCCACCTTCATGATGCTTGATTTTTCCCAAGTGACCCTGAGGCCAAACATGTCTCCAAATCTCTTAACCACCCCCACCGCCTGAGCAAGAGAGTCCCCCGAGTCTCGTAGGAACAACAGTACATCATCTGCATATAGGGCCACTTTCTCTTCAACCGAACCAAATCTAAACCCCTGCACCCCAGTCGTTTGCCTGATATATGCAGCTAAGGGTTCTATGGCTATAGCAAAAAGCAAGGGCAATAAAAATTAAAGTTGAAAAAAAAAAAAAAAAAAAGTGCCCCACAAACACTTTATGATCCCCCACAGTGTATTCTTCCAACCGCAAAGTATGATGTACCTCCTTCAACTACCCCAGTACAGTATGATCTCCAACTATGACCCCTGCCCAGCCCTCCATGTAGTATACTCCACATAGGTCCATTATAATGGCCCCCAACACAGCCCTCCAGAAAGTATAAAGGCTCCCTTGTAGTCCTCCAAGTATTATTATGCCTCCCACAGAGCCCTCCAAATATTATAATGGCTTCCATGTAGTATAATTGGCTCCATGTAATATAATGCACCCCCCCATAGTATTTCACCTAGTATGTTGCACCCCCAAATTCCTCCATATATTATGCACCCCCATAGTCCTCCATGTAATATAATGCACCCCCACAATCCTCCATATAGAATAATGCACCCCCACAATCCTCCATATAGCATATAACACCCCCGCAGTCCTCCATATAGAATAATGAGCCTCCACAGTCCTCCATATAGTATAATGCACCCCTATAGTCTTCCATATAGCATACTGCACCACCATAATTCTCTATACAGCATATTGCACCCCCATAGTTCTCCATACAGTATAATGCAACCCCATAGTCCTCTATATAGTATAATGCACCCCTAAAGTCCTCCATATAGTATATTGGGCCCAGGGGCGGACCTACCGTGGTGCAGCAGGTTCAGCTGCACCAGGGCCCCGGGTAGGCACCTACCTCAAGCCCGTGTAGGGGGCCCCCCCGTGACCCTGTGTCCGAGGAGTTGAGGTTAACTGAGGGAAGCTTCCTGCTTCCCTTGGCTGTTCCCGCCCCCCTCTCCTCTGCAGCCCTGGCTCCCAGACCTGCAATGCGCGGCTCGGAGCAGGTAGGAGCCGCTCGCCTCTGCTAAACACCCGCCCCCCGCTCTAAAGCTGCTAGCATAACCCCCACTCTTCACCTAAACCTGCCAGCACCCCCCCCCCTCATCACCTAAAGCTGCCAGCACCATCCGCTCCTCACCTACAGCTGCACCAGGGCCCGCCAGGCTGAAGGTCCGCCACTGATTGGGCCCCAATAGTCCTCTATATAGTATAGTGCACCCCTATTGTACTCCGCATAGTATATTGCACTCCCATTGTCCTCCTATATTAAATTGCACATTACATAGTTTCCCATCAGTGTACTCACTGATTAAAAAAAAAAAAAGTAAATGCTCACCTCTCTTCTCGCTGCTCCAGTCTTCTCAGCATCTGCTCTGCCACTCTGCCCGTCTCAGCACAGTGGGGCTCAGTGATGACATCATTGTGCCCCACCGTGATGAGCTGCAGAGGGCAGAGAGCGGTGGCCAGGACTATAGGAGTGGGAGCGGCATCCATGGGGGGCTACCACTGGTACACACACATCGTACACACGCGTCTCCGCTCCGTATATCTCGTACACACGCGGCTCCGTTCTGTATGCCTCGTACAAACGCGGCTCTGCTACATCCACACTGTAAATCCCTCCCTCCCGACCCCACACATAAACTTCACCTCATCCAGGACCCAGACGACCTGCACGTTGGAGCTGATCATGTGATCCCTGACTCCTCCCCTCCATTGACATCATCACAGGTCCTGTAAGCACAGAGCAGAGTGTGCAGCTCTGGGTCTGCAGGTGGAGAAGAATGCTGGCTCATACTGCTGGGACCTGCGCAACATGCAGCCGGCCGGGAGAGACTGCGGGCGCTGCAGCCAGAGGCCCAGTGGTGCCCTCCTTGCGTGCTGCACCTGGGGTAGATGCCCCGCCAACCTCCCCCCCAGATACGGCCCTGTACAAGGTGCACTACAGGGACGTATATTGGAGAAACAAAGTAAAAGCTAAAACAAGAATGAATCTACATAGACATACACTTCTCTAAACCTGGACACAGCATGGCAGACTTAAATGTTCCGATATTGAAAGGTCACTGCCGGGAAGATACCTGGTGGCGGCCAGGACTATAGGAGCGGGAGCGGCATCTGCAGGGGGCCGCGCTACCACCAGGCACCCCTGCGGATGCCGCCCCCTGTCTACTAGCAGACAGTTCATGTCGCCTCATGGTAGGTGCCTCATGGTAGGTGCGCCCCTGCCCGACACCATCTCAGTAAAGGAGCTCCACTGTGATTTGCTCCCTCCCTTGTCTGCTTCTCTCGCACTTGTAATCGCAGGAGTACATGATCACAGAACTAGAGACCCTGCCCCCACCAGCAACTGTGAGTACTGATCTCACCTCATACAGAGGGCAGGACAGAGACACAGAAGCCCGGTACATTCTGAAAGAACTTGGAAATGGCAGCATGGATGAGAGGGAGGAGATTTGGAGGTTTTGCTGCATCTAGCTGGGAAAAGCCCACAGGGGAGGAATAAAAATACTAAACCCAACATAAATAATTCCGCCCTGCTGCCCATGTCAATGCAATGACTTCAAGAAGTTTGAGGACACTTTTAAAAGCAATCAAGCATGTAATCTTCAAAGTAAAGGTACACTTGCATTCAGTTTGTCAGTGCCTGTGTGGCACTGGCTTCAGTTTAGATCACAAAATTCTGCTGGTTGGTTCTTTTTAAGTTAAGGACATGAATACGACTTCACCTCTTTATGTGTAACAATTCTTTATTTCTGATTAACAGAATTTGATTTTTAAATAAAACCTACAGTATGTGAGCTCATTATTATTTAACAAGGGTTGTGTTGGAAAAAAAATAATAAATAAATAAAAAGCATTTCCCACAATCTCAACATAGATATGGCTTCTTTTTTATGTGACTTTTTTCATGTTTATCCAAATCTGATTTACACACAAAACGTTTCCCACAACCTGAGCACAAAAATGGTTTCTCGTCTGTGTGAATTCTCTGATGATAGCGAAGACTTGTTATCTGAATAAAATCTTGGCCACACTCTGAACATGAAAATGGCTTCTCCCCTGTGTGTATTCTCTGATGTTTAAGAATATGTGACCGGTGACTAAAATCTTTCCCACACTCTGAACATGTATATGGCCTCACCCCTGTGTGAGTTCTCTGGTGTATACGAAGACTTGCAAGCCAATTAAAATTTTTCCCACACACTGAACATGAAAATGGCTTCTCCCCTGAGTGAATTCTCTGATGTGAAACAAGAGTTGATTTAACTGCAAAACATATCCCACATTCTGAACATGAAAATGGCTTCTCCCCTGTGTGGATTCTCTGATGTGAAACAAGAGTTGATTTATCCGCAAAACATATCCCACATTCTGAACATGAAAATGGTTTCTCCCCTGTGTGATTTCTCTGATGTCTAAGAAAATCTGATTTCTTTATAAAACATTTACCACATTCTGAACATGAAAATGGTTTCTCCCCTTTGTGATATCTCTGATGTCTAACAAAATCTGATTTCTGAATAAAACATTTCCCACATTCTGAACATGAAAATGGCTTGACCCCCGTGTGAATTTTCTGATGTTGAACAAGAGTTGATTTATTCGTAAAACATTTCCCACATTCTGAACATGAAAATGGCTTCTCCCCTGTGTGAGTTCTCTGGTGTACAATAAAAACAGATTTGTGGATATAACACTTTCCACAGTCTAAACATGTAAATGGCTTTTCTACTGCATGAATTTTTTGATGTCTAACAAGTATTGATTTTTCTGCAAAACATTTCCCACATTCTGAACATGAAAAAGACTTCACCCCTGTGTGAGTTTTCTGATGTCTAGCAAGCTTTGATTTTTCTGCAAAATATTTCCCACATTCTGGACACGGATATGACTTCTCTCCTATGTCAGTTATGTTATGTAGGTTTGATTGATAATTAGAATATTTAGCAAACTCCAAAGATGAAAATGTCTTCTCTCCTTTGGTAATTGTAACATCCCTTCTATGACTTTCATTTACCTTAATAGTCTGTGATGAATCAGAAGATATGACTATGACCTGTTTTAAAGGACCGAATGGTAGATCTTTGCTGTGAAGCACCGGGATACAGCTGGGATAATGCAATGTTCTTCATTTATGTCTTGTGGCACAGCAAGATCATATGATTGAAAGTTAGGAGTCAGAAGTCCTCCTGATCTTGTAATAGAGTTACCTGCCAAAAATAACACTTTTATTTTATTACTTTTTCAATAATACAATCTTGGAAATAGTCTTTTTCTAACTACTGTGCAGCAAATGATACAATCACAACATATATAACATCAGCTCACTGGTTTCTAGTAAGGGCTCCATGATGAAATAGGGTGCCTTCCAGGTGTAACAAGATTATCCAAAAAAAAAGTAAGGAAGTCCAGCACTGTAATGTGCAAAGAAGTCAGAGCATATCAGGCAATGTTTATAATTACATGATTTTATTGGTATCCATAAAAACAGTCATGCTTACGCCTTTCAGGCCTGAGACAGTGGCCCTAAATCATAGAATAGGCTATGACTAAGGGCCACTGTCTAGGGCCTGAACGCGTAAGCATGACTGTTTTTCATGGATACCAATAAAATCGTGTAATTATGAACATTGCCCCATATCATTTGACCTCTTTGCAAGTTACAGTGCTGGACTTCCTTACTTTTTTTCTGTTTCAAATTTCCATTGAAATTTGAAGTCATGTTGCAAAATTCGATTTACTAAGATATTGGTGACATAACAGTTTACATTCTCACCAAAGACCACAGACTAAGGACCACTAGATAATGATATTAGGCCACCAGGATGGACACTAGCTGTTTTCCAATTCAGTGCTGAACTCAGCATCTTCCTAGGTTCATGTTTCAGTCACCCCTATTTTGTAACAAGACTCTCAGTAGATTCATAAATGAGCCTGTCAGTCTGTACTATCAGAAGGTGTCTGTCTGACACAATCCTTGACAGTGACATGCAATGTAGAATGGAGGAGCAGTACGATTATGTATGAAGTACGGTACCTTTGACTTTGTACAAAGTGTAAAACTAGAATTGCAAATTAATTTGTAAGTTTTTCTCAAGTTGTCAAAAAAGTGGCTTTAAAGAGAATGTGATAATAAATTAAAAATAAGCATTACTTGAATGTTGAATCCATGCCCATTTCAAGGCTCCCATTTTAGTGCTCTTCTCCGAACTTGGTTTATTATTTAATATTAATGTTTATCTGTATCCCTGGTCAATACTCTTTAATTGGATTTTTCTTTCCCCAATTATCCTTAGAATCAGGAACCCATCTAGTATATCACATCGGGACGCCGGTGACATCACGATTAGGGCGGGCTCTGTAACGCTTGGGGCGATGGCTCTTTCTCCCAGTGTGCGGTCTCTCCCCCACTGTGATGTCTCCTCTCCTCTGTGCTCTCTCCTTCGACCCTTCTCTCCCCCCCCCCCCACTATGCACTCTCCCCCCACTCACGTGTGCTGTCTTCTCCCCCTGTGCTCTCACCCCCCTTGTGCTGTATGTCTCTCCCTACTGTGCACGGTCTCTCCCCTCTGTGGGTTGTCTGTCGCCCGCGTGCGCTCTGTCTCTGCCCCATGCAGTCTCACCCCTCCTGCCTCCTGAGGTGTACAAAGATGGCGGCGCACATACTCACGCGGCTGCCATCTTTGGACTCTTGGGTATACAAAAATTGCAGCCACCTAAGTACGTTTGCACACTTACTCAGGCGGAGATCATCAGTGTCAGCTGTGGCGGGTAGTGGTTCCTAGTATCTGTGTCAGTTGTGGTTGGCTGCAACACTGCCAGTGGGCTTCATATTTGCACACCCATCATTTGGGTGTACAAATGTGGCTGACGCCAGCATGTGATAGGAAGACATCAAGACGAAAGTTGATGATGGATGGGACAGGAGAATTATGTAAGTTGATGTGTCTATGTGTGTGTATGTTATAGATATATACATACACACACTATAAATATATGTGTGTCTGTGTGGTGTGTCTTTGTTTCCCCTCTGGTCAGTGCCGAGTTCTCCCACTGTTCCTGCCTGCCATTACTACTTACCACATCTCTTCCTGCACAGGCCGCAGAGCCTCAGACTTTCCTGCCAGCTGTGTGCGGCAGGTGAGGAAAGGCACGTGCAGCGTCGGTTGTCAGTGGTAGTGCTGGCAGTACTGCTGCCAGCGAGCGCCATAACTGCACGACGGCAGAAGTGGATAGCACGTAATATCTGGATATCCTAACAGCGGAAGTGGATGACAGACACCACAGGGTATGTATATAATAGATACCCTCTAGGTGGTGTAGTTGCAAGTTATATTATACAAGGAAAGAGGCAACTCGGCCGAATTCACATGCAGCTTCCCTCTGGCAGGCTGACTGATTTAGACATACCTGAGCATTAGGGAGGTTTCTTCACGACTCATACACTGCAGCACCCGGACAACTGTATCAGACAATGAGTGGGAAGCCTGCAGGTACATACAGTACTGAACAAAAGTTTGGACACACCTTCTCATTCAAACAGTTTTCTGTATTTTCATGACTATGAAAACTGTAGATTCACACTGAAAGCATCAAAACTTTGAATTAACACATGTGGAATTATATACTTAACAAAAAACTATGTCTTATATTCTAGGTTTCTTCAAAGTAGCCACCTTTTGCTTTGATTACTACTTTGCACACTCTTGGCATTCTCTTGATGAGCTTCAAGAGGTAGTCACCGGAAATAGTCTTACAACAGTCTTGAAGGCATTCGCAGAGATGCTTAGCACTTGTTGGCCCTTTTGCATTCACTCTGCGGTCCAGCTCATCCCAAACCATCTCAATTGGGTTCAGGTCTGGTGACTGTGGAGGCCAGGTCATCTGGCGTAGCACCCCATCACCATCACACCTCCTCCTCCGTGCTTCACGGTGGGAACCAGGCATGGAGAGTCCATCCGTTCACCTTTTCTGCGTCGCACAAAGACACGGTGGTTGGAACCAAAGATCTCAAATTTGGACTCATCAGACCAAAGCACAGATTTCCACTGGTCTAATGTCCATTCCTTGTGTTCTTTAGCCCAAACAAGTCTCTTCTGCTTGTTGGCTGTCCTTAGCAGTGGTTTCCTAGAAGCTATTTTACCATGAAGGCCTGCTGCACAAAGTCTCCTCTTAGCAGTTGTTGTAGAGATGTTTCTGCTGCTTGAACTCTGTGCAGCATTGACCTGGTCTCTAATCTGAGCTGCTGTTAATCTGCGATTTCTGAAGCTGGTGACTCGGATAAACTTATCCTCCGCAGCAGAGGTGACTCTTGGTCTTCCTTTCCTGGGGCGGTCCTAATGTGAGCCAGTTTCTTTATAGCGCTTAATGGTTTTTACAACTGCACTTAGGGACACTTTCAAAGTTTTCCCAACTTTTCGGACTGACTGACCTTCATTTCTTAAAGTAATGATGGCCACTCGTTTTTCTTTACTTAGAATCTGTATTATGGCAATAAAAAAAAGCAGCTAACAGTCTATTCAGTAGGACTATCAGCTGTGTATCCACCAGACTTCTGTACAACACAACTGATGGTCCCAACCCCATTTATAAGGCAAGAAATCCCACTTATTAAACCTGACAGGGCACACCTGTGAAGTGAAAACCATTTCCAGTGACTACCTCTTGAAGCTCATCAAGAGAATGCCAGGAGTGTGCAAAGCAGTAATCAAAGCAAAAGGTGGCTACTTTGAAGAACCTAGAATATGACATATTTTCAGTAGTTTCACACTTTTTTGTTAAGTAAATAATTCCACATGTGTTAATTCATAGTTTTGATGCCTTCAGTGTGAATCTACTTTTTCCCATAATCATGAAAATACAGAAAACTCTTTGAATGAGAAGGTGTGTCCAAACTTTTAGTCTATACTGTATGTCTGTAATGTTCCAACATAGGTATATCACACGATGTCATGGAATCATTAGATGTATATGTTGGGAAAGTAAGTAGTAGTACATAGAACGATTGTAGTCTTTTTCTAAATGTACCACTAAGTGTGATCACTTTGTAATTATATGGATTTGTTGTTTTTTTTTACATATCTTGTATTCAATTTCCTGATAGCTCCACCTTGCATAAGCGTCTTTGGATGGATTGTTTTATGCTTGTTTCTTTAAGCTCACCCAGATGTGAACCTAGCTTGTTTTGCCTTATACACCATGTTGTTTCCAGTTTCAGTAACATAATCCATACAACTATTATAATAATATTGAAAAAAAACTGCTTAAGTATTTTATAAAATGAATACTCCTATGCCATATGTGATTTGTTATATAGCTCTATACATTAATAACACATGTTCCTGGTTTCATTAATATGTCCCATACAATTATAGTGAGATTATGAAAAAAATAATAAATGTGTCAAAAACCTGCATTCTAATTATTTTGTAGGATGTACATTTTTAATGTTGTGTATGTTTTTAGATACAGTAAAAAAACAAATATGGAAGAGTAAATTGCGCTCTATGCCGATGACATGCTAATGTTTCTTGAAACCCTCCATAATTTGTCTCCAGGAAACACATCTTACTAGAGATAAACTACACACAATAGATAGGCGCTGGATCCGTGAGGGCTACCATTGCACATACTCTGCCTACTCCAGAGGCGTCTCTATTCTAATACACTCGTCACTCCCATTTGAATTAATTAAGGTCCATCTTGATATAGAAGAGCAATATATTTATGTATATGTAAGTTATACAATACAATGCTCCCCATTACATCAGGGTATATTTCACCCTACTTATTCTAGTTCAGTACTGAAGAAAATACTCTCTATGTCGGCTCAAATGCAGGGGACACAGCTTTTAATTATTAGGGACATGAACAATATAATGGACACACATTTTGGATAAGGTGCACAGAATGAAGCTGTGAGGGTGAAGGGGAACACCACCACATTTGGTATGTTCATCAAAGAATTGGCGCTGATTGACTTGTGGAGAGTTAGATTCCCCAAAATGTATCAATATTCGTGCTATTCAGCTACACAGAATTCCCTTTTCCGTATAGATCTAGCATTGGGAAACTCATGGTTATATCATCTGGTGAGGAACATTCAGTTCTTGACCAGAGTTGTTTCAGACCATAGCCCTCTGAGTGTCACACTTAAGATAGGGAACAGGCCATGTAAATTATGGAGGATAAATCTGTTCTGGATAAACATAATTGAGGAGGACAAGAGCTCTAAAGAACTAAGGGAAATCTTTCAGTTTTTTGAGGGGTCGGCAGGTGACGTGGGAAGCAACGGAAGCTTACTTGAGGGGGTCTATTCATCAAGGGGATAGCAAGAGTTAAATTTAAAACTTAAAAAAAGTAGATCAGGCTGTCTTTCGGGAACTTGATGTAACAGAGACTGAAGTGGTGGAGTGTCCCTCCGCTTCAGCTCAAGGGCGCCTCTGTCTGGCCCAAACGCAGGCCAATAAATCCCTCCTGCAAAAAGTGGACCAAAAATTAACCTTCTTTGAGGAGGGAGAAAAGGTGGGGCATCTATTATCCCTCAATACTTCGGCGCAAAGGGAATCCTCTCATATATACTCTCTGCGCTCTAAAGGCCGGTTAACACACACAGATATCTGTGCAGGGATTGTTTGCAGATCTCTGGTTCCAGTGAAATCATGGACACATTGTTCCATTTTGTGGCTGTGTACAAATGGAGCAATGTCCATGATTTCAATGCAACCAGAGATCTGCCAACAATCTCTGCACAATTATCTGTGTGTGTAAACCAGCCTTAAGAATGTTAATCTGGTTAATTCTACTGGGGAGATACTAGAGGTAATGTTGTCCTTTTATGAGTCCTAATACTCTACACAGGTGTTTGAAATGTTTTCTCCCAGATTTCATTTATAAAGTATAATGGAAAGTTTATTAAAATATACTTGCTCTACATTATTATTAGATACACATTTAAATGGCAGCTACACTTTGTTTACAATACCAGTAATTTTGAGCTTAGCTGCCCAACCGTTGCATGCCACTGTACTTTATTATCGTGATAATAAGTTATGTTCTTCCTTTTTAGTCTCACAATGTAGCAGCTGCTGAATGAGAAGAATCTGTGACTTCTCTGCATTTACTGGTTACTACTCACCTGGATAATTATCTGTAGTAGTCTGCTCTTTACACCGCTCATCACCCCTCACATATCTCCCTGTAGTATTAATATAGGACAGATCTTCACCCTGAAACAAATATTGTAAAAGTCACAGACAGATGGAGAAGTCACATCTATGATCAGCTTTAATCCTGGCATCTCCACCATTATCATTACACAAGTATAAACCATATAATACTGGTGGAAGAAACAAGACTGAGCACAAGACCTTCACAGCCGTCTACACATCATAGGGAGATTTCATGACACCTTCTCTCCATCTACCTGATGATCCAGAGGAACACTGGGATCTTCTTGTTTACATTCCTGTGGAAGAAGAGGATGGGGACATCTCTCTGGTGTTGTCCTCTTACTGGATAGAACTGGAGGAAACACATACAGGGGCTGAATTCATTCTTTACATACAGATAATTATAGGCCGTGTGTATTTAATCCTGTCTATTACCTGGTGATGTGAGGGGCTGGGGATCCTCCATCATGACGTCCTTGTACAGATCTTTGTGTCCTTCTATAAACTCCCACTCCTCCATGGAGAAATAGACGGTGACGTCATAACACCTTATAGGAACCTGACACATACAATGATACCATCATCCCCCCTGTTCCCTTCATAGCATTACTGTATAATGTCTGTCCCAGCATTCCCAGCAGTGTCACCTCTCCAGTCAGCAGCTCAATCATCTTGTAGGTGAGTTCTAGGATCTTCTGGTCATTGATGTCCTCATGTATCAGGGGGTGAGGTGGAGGCCCTGTGATTGGGCTCAGGGGTCTTCTCCATCCCTCAGACACAGGGTCCTGACAGCGCTCACTAGAGGTCTTCACTACTGTGTAATCCTGGTTATGGAGAGACACATTAATAAATCTCCCTCCAGACATCTCCAGAGTCCTCACCTCTCCAGCTCTGTCATCTGTTATTCTGTCCATAGATAAGAATGATGTAATGTGACATTGTCATCAGAATCTCTCACCTCTCCAGTAAGACGGAAGAGGATCTCTAGGGTGAGGTGTAACATCCTCTCCGCCATCTTGTCCCTGTCCATATCCATCCTTGATGGGTCAATCAGGAGGATTCTCCTATACAGAAGATCTCCACTGAGGGGATCCGATATTGTAGGAACCTGAATGGGGAGAAGATGAGTTGATGTAAACCGATGCTCAGACAGTTTAAATACCTTCATGAATTGCGATATCACACCGACTGCAGAAACTCAAAAGCTGCTGTTTAACATCATAGATCAAAGGTGAGGAATTAATTTTCCCAAGGGGCCACATGAGAGACCCTAACTGTTGTGGAGGACCAAACTTTAATTCTGCTCATTATTAATTCACATTTTTATCACTTAATATTGAGCAGAATTAAGCATATTGAGCAGCAGCCACTGTTATTACACGGTATGATAGGGCTTATTGTAAAATGTATTCTTACGTGTGGCAGCTAATCAAAAACGTATAATTTACTGCATTCAAAAGCCCCTCCCGCACAGTATGTCCTCACAACCCACCACCGCCCACACAGTATGATGTCTCCACAGCCATTCACGCAGTATGGACCCACAGACTAGTGTGACCCCATAGCCTCTCTCCCAGTTAGAGGTCCCCAAATCCCATCACACAGTACGATTCCTCACAGTCTATCATATCCCCTCACATAGTATTATGTCCAACACAATGTGATGGCCCCACACATGTGTGATGTCTCCACAGCCCTTGACACAGTATATGCTCCAGACAGTCCCTAACACAGTACTATGGCTCCTCACATAATTGTAATGTCCTTACAGCAGCTCAAACAGTATAATGATCTACACACGACTAGGATATCCCCACAGCCCCTCACACAAGTATTTTGCTCTGACACACAAGACTAATGAGCAGTGACAGAAAAATGTTTTTCTTCCAGGAAAAGTAGTAAAACAAAATAATACTCCTATACAGACAGTATTTGGTATATTTGGTATGGCAATAAGATGCAGAAATTATGTATTTTCTTTTGTTTTTCAGGTGTTCCTGTGTATGGGGGGAGTCAAGGGCAAAGATCGAACAAGGCATTTAAGGAGATCATAGTGCTATTATCAGACCCCTGTAGGTCAGACACAGCCATTACACAACGTATAGCAGAGGCACATGAATAAAGATTACCTCAGCACAGGAACATTTTTTTTATTACCACATTCATTCCAAGATCTATTGATCAAAATGTACTTTGTGAGTAAACCCATTTAAGCAGAAAATGCCAATCCCCACCTTCTTCGGCTTACAACAACCAATGTATGATGCTACCTGGCACAACGTTGTTGTCGTCATTGGACGTACTGATCAAAAGAGATTTCAGCAGGTATGAGGAGATGCGCAGCCCTGTCCTGAATAGAGTGAAAGTGCACATATTCTGTCTCCATTATCTTCATTGTCTATGGGAATGAAAAAAAATAAATAAATAACTGAGCACTGTACTCAGCTGACCCATAAATAATGAATTAAACAGAGTCAGAACATGGGCACCTCATCTCCATCCATGACATAATTGTATCGCCCCATTTTCAGAGTTACCAATCCCTGTTCTCAGACTCACTGGGGATCCTTAGTTGTTGGACACCCAGCGTTCAGCAAGATATTACTTATCCTATGGTAAGTGTACAACTTTATTTATTTCTTTATAAACCCTTTAACCCCTTGATGGAATATCACATACATGGACATAATTGGCCAGAGTGGTTATGTGGGGAGAGGGTTCAGTACTTGACCTATGTTACACAGTTGACATCTGTGTTTTTTACCGCTACTGTTAATCATTTAAATGCCCCTGTCAATCACTGACTTTATCTAAAAAATGAGAATGCGCATAGGGTCTTATCCTTAATATAAATCAAATCCCATACAGTATGAAAACTGCTCACCTAATACGGTTGTGAAGCCCACAACCAGCTTGATCGCTCAAACACAGCAGCCGCAGCCGGGACCGCACTTCGACAATCGTGGGGGTGAAACTCTATCCGGGACCAAGTGTCTTTCGGTCCGCGCCGCTGCTTCAATAAGTATCAGAAACACTGGAGTGTTTTAAATAAAAGATCTTCAGTTTTATTTCCGACGCGTTTCGGAGCTAAACACCCAGCTCCTTCCTCAGGGAATGACCTGAGGAAGGAGCTGGGTGTTTAGCTCCGAGACGCGTCGGAAATAAAACTGAAGATCTTTTATTTAAAACACTCCAGTGTTTCTGATACTTATTGGAGCAACGGCGTGGACTGAAAGACACTTGGTCCCGGATAGAGAATCACTGACTTTGGCTTTTAAATGCGCAGTTTCTAGTACTCACACGCACCGGTTCACATTGGTAAGCTTGGTAATGTTGGGTTACAAAGGCTGCACGGGACCTGCTGAAGACTCCCACTGTCAAAGGTCTTCATAGAAGACCGCTATTTTCACTATATAATGCATCATACATTACAGTACATAGTATAAGCCATGGTTGGGAAACATTTTTCTGCAATGGGCTATTTGGAAATTTCTACCATCCTTCAGGGGCCGCCCAAATTTATCAACTTGAAAATTACAAGAGAGAAAGAGAGAAAGAGAGAGAGAGAGAATGAGAGAGAAAGAACGCCATATTTTGTTAAACAATCAGCTCATCCCTACTGTGGTGGCTGCAGCTGCTTCTCTTTGGTGTAGCTGTGTTGTTAGGAGACATTGGTGTTGTGAAGTGATATTGATCATATTGCTACTCAACTGCTTTTTCCAGCCCCAGACATCACAGGGGAGGCTGGGGGCATATACGTCACTGGGGAGGCTGAGGTTGGGGCATAGATCACTGGGGAGTTGGATTTAAAGGGTACCTGTCACCTCCAAAAAGCCACCTAACCTATAAAAACATGTCCCTGCATCATCCTATGACTATTCTCACAAGCCTTTTGTCGGCTAAATGCTGACTGTAAAAGTACTAAAAAACGTTTTTATAATTACTCATTATCCATTATAATGAGTAGGGACCATATTCGTTAGCCCTCAGGGCGTGTTGCTTTGCTGCCTCCTCGTCAGAAGATCACGCCCTAATGGGCGTGATCTTGTATTCATATTGTAGGCAGGCCCTGCCTGCATTGCACGTCGCTCTCTGGGCATGTAATGACGCGAATTGCGTAATTTCCGGTTTGGGTGACATCAGTACACCCACGCCGCTAGTCCGGCTTCAAGCACACACTCTGCTACTTACATCCGAGTTTGACGGACGACACTAGGAACAGGCTAGAGCAGTGACCCTGAACGCCCCCACCCCCCCACCTGACGGCCACACAAGGTATCGCAGCTGACCGGATAGCAGTGTAGCGGCGCTGGGTCCGGGCCCCACACAAGCGCCGGGCCCCAAAGCGACCGCTACATCTGCTATGCCGGTAGTTATGCCACTGCCTTCTCTCCATCTACCTGATGATCCTGAGGAACATTGTGATCTTCTTGTTTACAGTCCTGTGGAAGAAGAGGACGGGGACATCTCTCTGGTGTTGTCCTCTTACTGGATAGAACTGAAGGAAACACATACAGGGGCTGAATTCATTCTTTACATACAGATAATTATAGGCCGTGTGTATTTAGTCCTGTCTATTACCTGGTGATGTGAGGGGCTGGGGATCCTCCATCATGATGTCCTTGTACAGATCTTTGTGTCCTTCTAAATATTCCCACTCCTCCATGGAGAAATAGACGGTGAAGTCCTGACACCTTATAGGAACCTGACACATACAATGATACCGTCATCCCCCCTGTTCCCTTCATAGCGTTACTGTATAATGTCCCAGCATTCCCAGCAGTGTCACCTCTCCAGTCAGCAGCTCAATCATCTTGTAGGTGAGTTCTAGGATCTTCTGGTCATTGATGTCCTCATGTATCAGGGGGTGAGGTGGAGGCCCTGTGATTGGGCTCAGGGGTCTTCCCTCAGACACAGGGTCCTGACAGCGCTCACTAGAGGTCTTCACTACTGTGTAATCCTGGTTATGGAGAGACACATTAATAAATCTCCAGTCTCCAGACATCTCCAGAGTCCTCACCTCTCCAGCTCTGTCATCTGTTATTCTGTCCATAGATAAGAATGATGTAATGTGACATTGTCATCAGAATCTCTCACCTCTCCAGTAAGACGGAAGAGGATCTCTAGGGTGAGGTGTAACATCCTCTCCGCCATCTTGTCCCTGTCCATATCCATCCTTGATGGGTCAATCAGGAGGATTCTCTTATACAGAAGATCTCCACTGAGGGGATCCGATATTGTAGGGACCTGAATGGGGAGAAGATGACGATGTAACATCATAAAGATCCTGTGTAATGATACAATTACTGGAGATAATAAGGGGAAACATATGAGGAGATAGAACATAGAGAGAACATAGACCTCCACCTGCAGAACCGCACACCACATATATGGCTGCTCTGTGCTTACAGGACCTGTGATGATGTCACATGGTGGGGAGGAGTCAGGGGGTCACATGATCAGCTCCTCAGCGTATGCAGGACTCTGCTGTGTTTGTTGTCATGGTAATGGATGAGGTGAAGTTTATGTGTGGGGTCAGGAGGGATTTACATGTAGGATGTAGCAGAGCGACATGTACGAAGGGGAGCCGCGTGTACACAAGGTGTATGGAGCAGAGCCGTGTGTGTACAACGTGTACGGAGTGGAGCCATGTTTGCAACGTGTACGGAGCGGAGCCTAGTCGGTACGAGGTGTACGGAGCAGAGACTTGTGTGTACGAGGTGTACGGAGCAGAGCCGTGTGTGTACGAGGTGTACGGAGCGGAGCCTAGTCGGTACGAGGTGTACGGAGCAGAGACTTGTGTGTACGAGGTGTACGGAACAGAGACTTGTGTGTACGAGGTGTACGGAGCAGAGACTTGTGTGTACGAGGTGTACGGAGCAGAGCCGTGTGTGTACGAGGTGTACGGAGCAGAGCCGTGTATGTACGAGGTGTACGGAGCAGAGCCGTGTGTGTACGAGGTGTACGGAGCAGAGCCGTGTGTGTACGAGGTGTACGGAGCAGAGCCGAGTGTGTACGAGGTGTACGGAGCAGAGCCGTGTGTGTACGAGGTGTACGGAGCAGAGCCGTGTGTGTACGAGGTGTACGGAGCAGAGCCGAGTGTGTACGAGGTGTACGGAGCAGATCCGTGTGTGTACGAGGTGTACGGAGCAGATCCGTGTGTGTACGAGGTGTACGGAGCAGAGCAGTGTGTGTACGAGGTGTATGGAGCAGATCCGTGTGTGCTGATGTGCTGAGAGTGCAGAGTGGAGCCACATGTACGATGTGTACGGAGCAGTGCTGTGTGTACAGTGTGTACGGAGTGGAGCCATGTGTGTACGACATGTACTGATAGAAGTTGTATTATGTGTATTGAGTAGAGTTAGATATGTGTATGATGTGTTACAAAGCGGTTATGCATGTTTACAGCATGTTTGAAGTGGACCCATGTGTATATGACATGAGCGGAGCCATGTGTGCATGGAGCAGATCTGTGTGAACAATGTATGTGGAGCAGAGCTGTCTTTGGAGAGGAGCCACATGTATATGATATGTATAGAACGGAGCCGTGTATGTACGACATGTATGGAGTAGGTAGAGCTATGTATGTGATGTGTGTCACAACCATCCTCACTGGAGCTGCTATGACCAGGGATGACCACTATAAGACCACCTAGAAATGGAAATGAGAACAAAACTATCCCCATGATTAAATAATGCGAAACATGCGTTGGGGTCTGTCTTGAGGGGCTTCCCTTACTCTTTCATTGGCACTTGCACTGGCACTTTAGATAATGGCTGTTCTAATTTAATTATTGTACTTAGTATGTGGCTTGCAAGCTGTCCATTCATACCATGTAATTTTGATGTGATCTTTATCACTTATATAGCGATGTTATTGTATAGTCTCATGTTTGTACCCTTCTATACATATGTTATCTGAGTGCTGAGTTGTTACTCCTGCAATGCCATAAGTGTACTCAACCGTCTATCCTGCATTTGCAGTTTAATTGTGCATCATTTTGTATGTGAACCTAATAAAATGTAATACATGTGATTTATAAGCACTTTAGCTCTACTGTGCCTGTCTTTTTTGTAGTATTTTCCCTGTGAAGTTGCTGAGCCACATTCGGTTGTAATTTTCCTTCCTGGCTCTTATTACTTTTTTGAATATGTCACATGGAGTATCTGGTATTAATAAATAAGACTGGTAGCAGGGGAAAGGTAGAAGGAAAGTTCAGCTCACCCAGTTGAAATAGTAGTACTCCAGTACAAGGAAATGGTGCACGGATACAGTCCTGGTCTCTGGACTGGCAATCACCAATAATAATGTAGAAAAATCCAGCACTCATAAACTTGCAATTATGAGGATTTATTCAAACATGAACGCCATCCATCTAATACAGGCAGTATGTGCTAACACCGACGCGTTTCGACAGAGAACGGTCTTAGGCTGCCTTCACATTTGCGGACCCCTCCGCAGCGTTCTGCGGAGGGGATCTGCAATGTGACCGCAGCACCGCAAGCCCCTATCTTTATAATGGGAGGGCATGGTGCTGCGCTTGACTGCGCATGACCGTGCACACCCATTCACTGCCATATGTGATCTGTGCGCAGGCGGATGCCTGCGTACAAATCACACAGTCTCGTCCGCACCAGAAATGCAACATGTCGCATTCGTGGTGAGGATGAGACTGTGTAAAAAAGGGTATTTGTAAAGTATCTAAAAGTGCTTTTATTACCTTCCTTTCTGTGGCTTCTCAGCGGCGCATGCAGATCAATCATTCAAGCCAAGATGGGCGTGCTAATGTATTGTGAGCTCCCTCGCCCCCTCCATGGGCGGCATAGGCTGTATAATGCAAATCGCGTCATATCCATATCATAGGACTTCGCGCTGCGCATTGCGCATGCGCGAGTTAGCTCTGGGCTGTTAATTTACAGGGCTATAGTCTGTTCAGAAATAACCGTACAAAAAAGCAAAGGGGAGGTGTGTGTTTCTATGTAAAATCATCCTTAAAACCCATCCTTCGTGATAATGAGTGTCAGTGGGTAGTTGAACTTGGCACCGTGAGCCCTAATGGTTTCAATGAGAAATTGAGTTTCGCCGCATTTTTGTGAGGAGAGCTTGTTCCTGTTTTCATCCCCAGTTTTCGCCTCTAGATGTATTCTTAGTATTCCTCATGCTGCTATGACCTGTCATTGTTGATTGCCTTGCTATCCACTTCTACAGTGGAGTGCGTCCATTTATTATTTTTTTGTTTTTAACCTCACTACCATAGGTGTCTTAATATGGCTGGTATTAGGTTTTTCGAGCCTTGGATACGCTGTACATTGTGGGAAATATGACCCTTCCGGCATGGACATGAATATCACCAGGATGGAACATGGCTGAATTGATCTACTATACATGGACTCTATGGACATTGCCTTATGGCATGCTGTAATGCATCTTGGATGACTGTTAATGATTAATGCCCATGTGGACATGTGTAGAGAAATATAATGTGAACCGGAGGCCTCATGGTGCGTGATATCACTGCTATGATGTTGTATGTTGGATTGGAGAATACCGGTAACATGTACCAGTCTTCCTGCACATGCGAAGCGTCCGGTGAAATAAATAATAATAATACCTATTTAAATGTCTCAGAAATTTGTAATATTGTCTGATGAAGCGGCCATTGAGCCCTGAAAGCTTACAAATATAATTTCTCTGGTCAGCCAATAAAGGTATCACTCCTTGAATACTTTTTTCCTTTTAATTTTTAGAACATAAGTATTTACATAAAAAAGAAAAAATATCCTTTAATTTACCACTAACATGAAGTACAATAAAGTATGAAGAACAATCTCAGAATCCCTGGGATCCATTGAAGTGTTCCACAGTTATAACCTCATAAAGTGACACTGGTCAAAAAATTTAAAGCAATGGCCTGGTCAGGAAAGGGAAATTTGTTATTAGGGATAAGAAGAAGGTTTGTTTTGCAGTGGCAAGTGCAGTCTTGAAGGTGATGAGGGACTGTTTGAACAGCGCAAAGTGCTCAGTGGAACCTGATTTTTTCCATCGCCTCTCAGCGACCCTGGATGCCCGTCTCAGGTCTTTAGTGAGGGTGGTGTGCCAGGGTTGCCTATTAGTGCGTGGAGCGTGGTGGTGTGAGGGGGGCGGCTAAGTCGAGTGCCTTGGTTGATGTGGTGTTGTAGAGGGTAGTGGCAGTGTCTGTGTCACGTATAGAAGTTATGTTGGCGAGAGGGAGAAGGGATTCTGAGAGTGAGTGTAGATCAATGTGTTTTAGGTTTCTGCGGGGATGATCAAGTTTGCGGAGAGGAGGTGATGTAGTAGGGAGGTGAGGGAGGAGAAGGTCAGCAGATTGTGGTCAGACAGGGTGAGGGTTGAGTTTGTGAGATTAGTAAGGGAGCAAAGACGGGTAAAGATGAGATCCAGCGTGTGGCCATCTTTGTGGGTGGCAGAGGAGGACCATTGGGAGAGCCCAAAGGAGAATGTCAGGGAAAGAAGTTGAGAGGTGGTTTGGTGGGCAGTGTCAATGGGGATATTGAAATCGCCCATAATGATGGTGGGGATGTCAGTAGAGAGGAAGTGAAGTAGCCAGGTGGTAAAGTGGTCGAGGAAGGTGGGGATGGATCCAGGGGGGCGGTAGATGATGGCTAGCTGGAGGTTACAGGGGGAGAAGATGCGGACAGAGTGGGCTTCGAAAGATGGGAGAGTAACAGAGGGGGGTAATGGAATAGGGGCGAAGGAGCAGGTGTCGGATAGGAGTATGCCGACACCTCCACCATGTTTGTCAGAGGGGCGGGATGTGTGGGAAAGATTGAATCCGCCGTAGGATAGTGCAGCAGGGGAGGCCGTGTCGGAGGGGGTGAGCCAGGTCTCTGTGATGCCAAGGAATGAGAGTTTATTAGAAATAATGAGTTCATGGATGTCTGTGAGCTTATTACAGACTGAGCGGGCATTCCAGAGTGCGCCTGGCAGGTAGATTAGAGGCGCAGGGGCTGGGGGGATGGGTCTAAGGTTGGCCGGGTTGCGAGGGTGGGTGATGGTGGGGTTATGAGAGTTGGTGATGGGGCGTGGGGGTGGGGTGCAGGTGGCTGTGGGGATGTGGCGGGGGGGGCCGGGATTAGGGGAAATGTCGCCAGCGAGTAGGAGGAGCAGGGAGAGGGTTAGCAGGTGGCCGTGCCTGATTGGAGATGGAGGATTGAAAGTGAAGGAATAGTTCAGAGGAGTGGGTGAGGTGGTTAGGTAGGATGGAGGGTGAGAGAAGTACTTGGTTGCTGGGTGGAGGGATGCGAGGGGGTAGCAGGAAGTGGAGAAGGATGGGAGTGAGAGTGCAAAGGAGGGGATACATTGTGGATGATGAGCAGGGGATGGGAGTAGTGTGGGTCAGATGCAGCGGGAAGGAGAGCTGTAGTGGTGGGTGAGAGGTTAGTAGTGATGAGCAGTCTGGGGTTTACATAGTGAATACATAACTGCAGTACAAGTGAACAAATTGCATATCTGTTTGTTTGTCTTGCATGACTTACCCGTTTCCTGCCCTGTTTAACTGCCCGGTGTAACTGCACTTGTACAGTTGGCATGATTGCAAGACCCCGCATGATTGCACCCCTTAGCTGGGTCTACATATATAGTGAGTTTCTACTTAGATCTGGGTCTATTACACTTGTTAATTAATCAAAGAAACTCAGCACAGCAGAAGGTAATAAATGCAAGACAAATAAACAAGAGTTTCTGTCATCCTGGGTCATAAACACTTTTAAACCAAAGATGACCTCTGAACATGCAGGAAAGATGAGTGAATTGAAGTTACAGATTCATATACTCTTTGTGAGAGAACATGCAGAAAGATGAGTATTGAAGTCAGATATTACTTCTGTGAGGAGAGACATGCAGGAAAGATGAGTGAATTGAAGTTACAGATTCATATACCTCTCTTGTGAGGAGAGACATGCAGGAAAGATGAGTGAATTGAAGTTACAGATTCATATACCTCTCTTGTGAGGAGAGACATGCAGGAAAGATGAGTGAATTGAAGTTACAGCAGGACATGAGGTGACACCAAGTACAGATGGGCTAAGGAAGTTAAATTAGGGTTTTTGTTATACATGCAGATGAGGTGGAAGTGTTCTATTAGAGATCTGAAGACCTTGCAGAGGTGTGAGCTGTGTCCAGTAATGACTCATGAATCTAGGTGTCAAATTGAGTCCTTTTGTTAAAGATTGAAACATCCTTATTAACCTGAATTCCCAGATTTTTCTTTCTCTATCATTCTTAAAGTGACCTTTCAGTATTAGGACTTTTAGGTCTGGCATGCTGTGTCCAGGTCATAAAAAATGTATTCCTAAAGGCGTGTCCAGCTCATTTTTTATTGTATGTCTTTGCAGATTCATCCTTGTAATTTTTGTTTTGTTTCTCTGATTTACATCCCAGCATTGCATCTTGTACACTGTATCATGTACACCACATTGGCAGATGTATATGAAAAAAAAAGTCCATGATTTAAGGGTGGCTTCACACTTGCGTACAAATCATACATTCCCGTCCGCACCGAATCTGCAACATGTTGCGTTCATGGTGTGGAAGAGAATGTATGATTTGTACACAAGCATCCGCATGTGTACAAATCACACATGGGGAGCAATGAGTATGCACGTCCATCCACACCTGAGTGCATACACTGTGCGTCTCCATGTTAAACATAGGGATGGGCGGTGCTTGCGCTCGGCTTGCGTTCGCCCGCCGCAATGCGAAACGCAGGCGAACGAAAGTGTGAAGCCACCCTTACAGTCCTGATTTGTGTTGGGTATGGGGACTGTATCCGTTTGCGATATGTGGGTACAAGTCTTGCATTTCTTGCTGTTACAGGGGAATGTGCCCATCTGTGATGGTGATGTGAGGACACTTCTGGCAAGGATATTTGTTAAGTTAGGGGGCTGTTTGTAGGAGAGCAGTGGCAGGTTCTGGGAATATAGTTTTCAGTCTGTGGTCTCTGTGTAATATGTAGAAATGAGACAAATGCGCAATAGGGTCTTATCTCTATATTATAGAGGTATGTGTATGGCAACAAGGGCCTGCTCACCTGATCTGGTTGTGTAACCCACAACCAGTATGAACGCTTAGTCAGTAGCTGCTGCTGGATCCAACATCCACAGGTCACCGCGGTCAGAAATCAGCATATAAGGACGAAGTGTCGTATGATCAGCGCTGCTACCAAAGGAAGACCAGGACAATGGATCGTCTGGTTGAAATGGTTCTTTAATCCGACACGTTTCGGAGCGATCTCCAAAACTATATAACTATATATAATCCGCTATAATCCAGCGGATTAAAGAACCATTTCAACCAGACGATCCATTGTCCTGGTCTTCCTTTGGTAGCAGTGCGGATCATACGACATCTGTGTAATATGAGCACCTTAATCAGGACCTTAATCAGCTGTAAACCGCCCTGTTGCGGTCATGTGGCCCATCAGCTAATCGAGTTGCCACGCCCCTTCCTGGTCAGCTGATTAAGGTCCTTTAGCCATCAGAGGTGGATGCATCGCGAGACAGTCGGCAGACAGCTGAGAATTTATTTTTTATTTTAAACCAATCCATTATTCAAGTTCAATTTAGCAGTGTATGTAGATACTAAAGTGCTAAAATGAAAGTGAACAGCGCCAACACCACTTGCCTGCACTTTGCAGGCTCAGCTCCCCACAGTTCCTGTGTCCGGATCCGTCAAAATCCCGGATCTGGACACAGAAATGGCATCCAGAGTTTACAATCTGGGCCTGTCCGTTACTGTCCGTGGGGTCCTGCAAAAAACAGGATCCCACGGACAGAAACAAAACCATAGTGTGAAGCCAGCCTTAGCGTCACCTATTTAAATGTCTCAGTAATTAATTTGTAATATTGTCTGATGAAGGGGCCACTGAGCCCTGAAAGCTTACAAATAATTTTTCTGGTTAGCCAATAAAAGGTATCACTTCTAGAATACGTTTTTCCTATTTTTTTTGGAACATAACTATTTACATTGATTTTTCTGGCTAAAACGGTACTACAATATTATTTTGTATTGTACATTGCTTTTTTTTTAAATATGTTAAATATCGGAAATATGTTAATAATATTGAATAGTTGCCAACTTTCAACTTTTTTGCCCTTGAGTCAGTTATATGCCACAAAATAGTTAAATAACATTTCCCACATGTCTACTTTATATCAGCACATCTTTTGAAACATACCATATTTTTTGGACTAAAAATGCGCCGTACCATGAGATGCACCCAGATTTTAGAGGAAGAAAATAGGGAAATTAAAAAATTAAGCAAAAAATGTGGTTATAGTACAGCCTGATGGGGGCGGGGGGAGTATCTGATTCTGACACGTATGGGGGTAATGTCCCCATCCTGGGACCCTTACAAGTAATATATGCCTCCCATCCTGGATAGGCTCCTCCCATCCTGGTATATAATCCCCAATCTGTATTTATCCCCCCCATTATGGTATATAGCCCCCCATCCTGAATATGGCCCCCATTCTGGGATATAGCCCCAACATTCGGGTACAATAACTCCCATCATGGATAAGGCCCCCCCCATCAATCCACCTTAGATATAGCCTCCCCATTCAACTTAAATATAGCCCCCCTGTGCTGCCGCATGCACAAAGCAATTAAACAATGACACATGATAATCATGTGACTGACATAGCACAGTGTCATCACTTCACAACCCGATAACATGATCAAATGCCCCAGGGACTCAGGACGCAAAGTGCAGCAAGCAGGCAGAGACAGAGGGGAGCGCCGGAGAGGCAAGTTGCATTGTTTCTTATTTTTGTGTGCAGCAGCATGGAGGGTGTACACATAGACTGACTTAATATGCACCTCTCCCCCGCCCACCTCTCAGTACTGGCATGTGATGGACAACAGTATGCAGTGCATATTAAGCCCTAATGAGCGGGGGCACGTGACCTCCTGCTGCATCTGCAGTCAGCCACTCCCTGCCCCCCAGCACAGCCCAACAATACGTATAAGATGCACCACCCACTTTCCCCAAAAATTTGGGGAAAAAGCGTGTCTTATAGTCCGAAAAATATGGTACAATTTTTTGTTAGAAGAGTTGAAAGCTTATAATAAATTTCTCATTTCTGCAACATTTACAAAAGCATTATTCTTAGGAACCACATCATATTTAAAGTGACCAACATGACAGAAAAGTGACACCATTCCAAAAACTGGAGCTTTGAAAGTGTTCCCTACTAAATTCAAGAACTTTATTAACCCTGCACAGGAGCTCAGTCAATGTGGAAGGAAAATATGAAATGGTTTCTTTTTTACCAAAAAATGTTAGTTTAGTCCCAAATTTAGAATTTTCTCAAGGGAAAATGAACCATTCAATCTATTCTGCAATTTCCTGAGAACACTGATTCTTCATGAATGGTGGAAAACCATTGTTTTGTCGCATGGCAGGGCTCGAAAGGGAAGGAGTGTTATTAGATTTCTCAAACACAAAATCATCTGGAATTATTAACTGACACCATATTTCGTTTGCAGAGCCCCTGATGTGCCTAAACTGTGTAACCACCATCCCCCCCACAAGTGACCCCATTTTGGAAACTATATCCCGCAAGGAACATGACTATATGTGTAGTGAGCAACTAGAACCCCAGGTGCTTCATTGAATTTTATATTCAATCTTTGTTTATTGAAACAAAAAAGAAAAGAGGAATATACATGTAGCATAGGGACAATACAGGATAAATGTGGCATTATTATCAATAAAAGTCTCATCGATGTATACACATATACCACGCATAAATAGAGCGAATCAAACTCAAAAAAGTTGTCATATAAATGAAGAACATCTGCATCTGAACATGAGGATAAAACCTGTCTTCTGGGAAAAAAAACTGTTAATGTTCTCTGGTAAGCCTGTATAAATAAATATCACTTTATAGACCTGATGAGACCAACATATATTAGGTGAGATATCTCCTCATCACGAAATATTCATACTATACCCATGTGGGACTTCAAAATAGAAATACAAGCTGAGTCAAAAAAATCAATCTTATGTTTAAAGGGATCCTGTCACCCCCAAAACACCTCATAAGCTATTAAAAGCTGTCCCTAGAGCATATTCACACTTATCCTACACTCCTTTTAGCTCCTAAATGTATCTATTGAAAATGAAGATAAACGTTATTAAACTACCTCATTAGCGATGTTAATGAGTGACTACTGTATGCATAGTCACCCAGGCAGGCTCTCCCTCTTCATAATATCACGCCTAGTGCCTAGGTATGACTGATCTGGCTGCCGTTAAAAAGAATCGTAAGAGATCTGCCCTTTGAAGTCCTATGGATCTGGGGAGTAGCGATAGCAAGGCCACTAAAGGTGTTTTTTCAGGTTCCTGTCCACTCATCCTTCTATAAATCTGAAATACTGAATTCCAGAATGGCTGTATCTTACTACACTCCCACCAAATGTGAGTCATAGTTCCCTTATCTAACCCACATCTTCAACAATCGTCCGAAGAGGAGGGGAAGGCTGCATGGATGTTGGCAGGACATTGATACCACCTGGAAAGAATTTTGTAATTCCTCTCTTGGGCTAAGCAAGCCATTGATAGCTTATGGGTAAAGAGACAAGCCTTTTTCCAGTCCCCTCCGAACAACCCAGAATCCAATTCCGTCTCCCATCTGTTAATAAATTTAGGTCTATCATGTGCTTCCCGGTAATTTAAAATAGAGTAGATGGTGAAGATTAAATGTGTGGGTGGGGATTCCTGTAGAAATAGTTTCTCGAATTGCGTCTGGGTGGCTGAGAAATTATTATCGGATCCGGCCCTGAACACGAAGGACTGTAATTGGGCATATTCCATCCAGGATCTGCCAGAATTAACACCAGCCAGCGAAGAGACTGGAGCAAGACTCCCATCTCTAAAGACCTGTAACATACGTGGGTCATCTCTCTTGTTCCATTTTAGAAAGGAAGTCGCCTTCAATGCCGGGGAGGGATTATGAAAAATCGGAGTCAAAAGTCCCCGTCGTTTGGTTAATTTTCCCTTCCTGACTTCAATATCCCATACTCGTAAGGTAATGAATATAGATCGTGCCCCAGGATGTAATTTCGGTCTATCTAAGGGATCAAGCCATGGAATACACCAGAGTGGGGTGTCAATACCTCTCTGCTCAATCTCCACCCAATGCTTGGTTCTATGATGGAATTGCCAATCAAGCAACCTCACCAGCACAGCAGCCCTGTAGTATGCTCTAAAATTGACTAATCCCGCTCCTCCCTGAAGCTTGTGGCAGTACAGAGTATTGATGCCAATTCTCGGACGTTGTCCCCCCATACAATCCTAGATACAAGTGTTTGTAGACGGTCAAAAAAGTAAGAAGGGATGTCTATTGGGACTGCCTGGAACAAAAATGAAATCTAGGCAGGACGTCCATTTTTATCACATTAATGCGACCAAACCAAGAGATCCGTCTCTTATCATATTTCTGTAAGTCAGTAGTCATTCTCTGAAGAAGAGGTAGGTAATTTATTTCAAAGCACCTGGTAGGATCGCTGGGTACCATGATCCCTAAATATTTCAAAGCATCCAGTCTCCACTTAAATGGAAAGTGGGCACTCAGGTGAGCCCTCTCACCTTCCGGAAGGGATACATTCATGGCCTCTGTTTTAGTAATGTTGACTTTGAAATTGCTATATTTGCCAGACTCCTCGAATACCTTAAGTATGGAGGGAAAAGAGATGGGTAACAAAAAGAAGCAGGTCATCAGCGAATAACGCCACCTTATACTGTTTGCTATCCCATTCTAATCCCCTTATGTCTGGATTTTGTCGGACCGCGATGGCAAGGTGTTCCTTCATTGAATTTTAGAATGTTTAGCTGTGAAAATAAAAAAAATAATAATTTTTCCACCAACATGTTTTTTTAGCCCCAAATTTGGCAATTTTACTAGGTTAACCATATAAATGTGCCACTTTGTGGTACAATTTCTCGTTAGTACACAGATACCCCATATGTGTCGGAAAACTACTGTTTGGCCGCACGGAAAGGCTCGGAAAGGAAGGAGCGACATTCGACGTCAGGAAGGCAAAATAATTGTTAGTGGATACTATTTCACGTTTGGAGAGCCCTGGTGTGCCTAAACAGTGGAAACCCTCCACAAGTGACCCTATTTTGGAAACTGCACCTCTTCAGTAATTAGTCTATAGGAGTAGTGACCATTTTAACCCCACTGATGATACACAGAATTGTGTAACATTGGGCTGTTGAAATTAAAAATATATACTTTTTTTTAACTAAATTGTGGTTTTATTTTTCCAAAGAGTAATTATAAAGAAATGGGCCTCACAATTTATTATGCAATTTCTCCCAGGCTGTCAATTATCCAATACGTGCTTAGAAACTACTCTTCAGGCATGGTGCAAAGCTCACAACTGAAGGTGCGCCATATTGGAAAGCAGAATTTGCTGGAATGGTCATGTCACATTGGCAGATCCCCTGAGGTGCCAGAACATCAGAACCCTTTATAAGTGACCCCATTTTACAAAACTACACCCCTCAGAAAATACATCCAGTAATGTAATGAGGATATTTGACACCACACGTGTCTCAATGAATGGTAAACAATTTTATTATCAAGTAATTTAAATGTTTGTTTTTTTTCAAGGAGAAATTGCAAAACCCCCAATAGTTTGTATATACAATTTCTGCTGAATACGGCAATATTCTATGTAATTGTACAGTACCATTTGGCCAAACGACATGACTCTACGGTGTTTCCCCGAAAATAAGCCCTAGTTGTGTACTCAAACAGTATCCTGAAAAGGGGCCTGTGCAGCCTTTTCAGGATATGCAAGTTTAATTGTCCCCCTTGAGTTGCTCTAAGACCGGGCTATTTAAGTTAATAAATATTTACTCTTTACCCAAAAATGAATCCCACACACCCCACCGAGTCTTGCACAGATAATCTGCCTGCTGTACAGTACAGTACAGTCAGCACTTTCTCATTGTATGTTTCAGTGACTCCTCAGCTCAGAGTGACAGCTGCAAAGAAATGCAAGCTGTCACACTCAGGTCAGGAGAAACACAGTGGATCGCTGTCAGAAAGTGCCAGCCCACCCCTCTGAACCTTGAATGACACCCACCTCTCTTTAAACCTTGAACAACACCCACACTCTGCCTACTGTTTATGATAGAGTATCGCATTGCAATGTACGACAGCACTCCTGAGCTGAGAGTGACACTATTTTTCTATCTAGCTGTCACCCTCAGCTCAGAAGATTCGAGGTGTGATGCAATCCAATCCTCGATCAGTACAGCAGACAGAGCGCAGTTGAATATGCATTAGCTTAATTAGCCAACATTTTCTCATGGCGATTCACAGCTCTCCTGAGCTGAGGGTGACAGCTGTATAGAAATACACTGTCACTCTCAGCTTAGGAGTGCCACAGTGTATTGCGATCCTCAATAACTACAGCAGGCAGAGTGTGGGTGTCATTCAGAGTTCAGAAGGGTGGGGAAGAGGGTGAATATTCATTGGCTTAATTACCTGTCACTTTTCTCACCATGATCTACAGCGGCTCTCCTGACCTGAGAGTGACATCATGCATTTCTATGCAGCTGTCACGCTTAGGAGGTGAGGGAATCAGGTAACTGAATGGTGAGAAGGGCGAGGGGATTCAGGGGGAGCTAATCTAACCCTTACACTGGGGGTTCCTGGCTCGCCCTGCTCTCAGAGGTACCTCTGATGGTGAGGAGGTCCAAGTCTCCACCCTGTTTTCCTGAGCTCCTGATTAGCCCTAGGCTGAGGGCCCCTACCTCCACCCACAGATCTGGAATCACAGCTACTCCCAAAGCAAGGACTTCAGCACAGCAACAAAGCATCAGCGCAGCACAAAGACGAAGAGTAAATAACTATCAGCGGCGTCTGACAGAGAAGGGGGAAAGCTATTTAAAGCCAGGTGAGTCACACCCAAGCCTCACATCAACCCCTCAACTAGCAGCTGAGCATAATAGTGAGTGCAGCTCTGGAGTATGATATAGGAGGTAAGTCAGGATCAAGACCTTCACAACCGTACCTCATGCAGCTCTTGAAGAAATGCAGACACAACACACACAGCAGCATCCAGCAAAGTCAGCACAATCTAAGCACGTGACAGCAGCTGTCACTTCTAGGTCAGGACAGCTACCAAGGATAATACATCAGGCAGTAGAGCGGTCAAATATAAGACATCCTCTATAAAGAAGCCCTAACACATTTTTCAGAGCAAAAAAATAAAATAAAAAATTACAAGCCAGTGTCTTATTTTGAGGAAACACTGTAGAAAAGAGCATTATATTATTTTTTCAACACAGATTTTGCTGGAAAAGTTTGCAGAGCCTCTGACATACATAACCCCCCTGAAGTGACCCCTTATTAGAATTTACACCCCCTGCTAATTCACTGTAGTGCCCAATACGTTGTGCCCAGCTTGTGCTTCTGGAACCACACCCCAGTAAATTAAACGGACTCTCCTCAGTACATTAATGTCAAACATGAATGGCAGCTGTGTTTTAGGCACATTGTGTGGCTCTGAAGGGAGGTGGGCATTTTGATTTTGGAGGGCTACATTTATTTCATAGGAGCCATTTCGCTTTTCCAAAGACTTTGTGCTACCAGTAACATGGAAGCACCATATATTTCCGTTAAAAGATGGCGGACATGAGTGTGGACTTGTTTTCTGTGGGTTGTTTGAGGTTTTATTGGTTACATTTTCTGGCACAGAAAATTTTCATCCATTCACATTTATTCAGTGCTCTAAGCTCAGCACTTCTCAATTATCTGAACAACCTGATTCATATGAAACCTAATGGTGGGTTTACACGCTTCAATATCGTTGCGATATCGCAACTCAATGGCGCGGGAGCGCGCAATTAGTGCACGTTCCTCCCGCATCGCATTGAATGTTTACACGCTGCGATATCGGAATACAACGTCCGTGCGATGTCTCCTCCTCCCAACCCAGGATCGCATAGTTAACATGGGAGTGAATGGGTGACGTATGAAATCGCATCGTAATTGGGCGTTTACACAGCACGATCCGGCTTCAATCGCTATGCAATATCGGAGCATTGAATAGCACGCTCATTCAATCCCCGATATCGCATTGACATCGTGCCTGCATCGTATTGGACGTTCACACCATACAACGCAGGCACGATTTCGGCTCCGACGATTGAACCACGTGACTTTTGATTGAAATCGTACTACGATATCGCGACGTGTAAACCCGCCATTAGATGGATCAATTTACTAATGAGGCAACAGCTTTACTCTGGGGTGCTCAAACCTGAGGTCAACTGCTCTTTTGTGCGTGCCTAAAGAGGGACACTGCCGAATCATAAGCCAGATACTGTCCAGTGTCTCCCTTTGCCTCACTATAGGGACTTTGCCATAAGGGGTTCTGTCTGAAATCACATATTTCAAATATTTAAGGTACCGTCACACGCGGCAATATTGCTTGCAATTTCACGTGTATAAATGGAACAAGGTGTCCATAATTTCCCTGCAACCAGCAAATTGCCAGTAAAATTGCAAGCAATATTACCGCGTCAGACGGTACCTTTACACGTAATCCCTGGTGTAAAGGTACCATTATTCACAGAGATATCAGTGCAGACATTGCTTGCAACTCACTGGTTGCAGTGAAATCATGGACACATTGTTCCATTATGTTGCAGTGTACAAAATGGAACAATGTGTCCATGATTTCACTGCAACCAGTGAGTCACATGCAATGTTTGCACAGATATCTCTGTGTGTAACGGTACCTTATGTAACTAGCATATAGCACAGGATAACTTTGAGCTAAACTTTACTGCGATCTTTGGAAGGAAAAATAAATCAATCAACAGCAGGTCAAGAATTGCTTTTAAAAGATTTAGATCTTGCGTGCTTTTTTGGCTTTGCATTGCTTTATTTTAATGGTGGGTTTACACGCTCCAACGTCGGTCCGATATTGGATCCGACGGCGCGGGAGCGCGCCTTTTCTGGCCGGTTTTCAAAGAATCGCATCGGAGGTTTACACAGCACGATATCGGGATACAACGTCTCTACGATGTCTACGCCCCCCTTGTACGGCCGACACAGGAACGACCATTTAACATGGCAGTGAATAGGGGACATTGTACTGCACATCGGAGTTGGCCGTTTACACAGCACGATCCGGCTCCAACCGGCATCCAATATCGGCCCGTTGAATAGCACGCTCATTCGACCCCCGATATCGGTTTGATATCGTTCGTGCATCGTATTGGTCATTTACACCATACAACGCACGAACGATATCGGGTCCAACGCATGAACCACGTGACTTTTGCTCGGAGTTGGATGCCGATATCGGGACGTGTAAACCCACCATCAGAGTTCGGATTTTTCTGTATGTGTGCCAAAATATTTGTGTGAGGGCTTGTTTTTTTGCGTGACGAGTTAACTTATTGGTAACATTTTTGGGCACTCATTTTTTTCATCACTTTCTACTCTGATTTTTAGTAGGCACGTCTGCACCCACCCCTGCCTCTGTTTGGTTCACATATACTGCCCCCACCCTCTGCCCCCGTTTGCTCCTCTTACACTCCCCACCCTCTCCCCCTTTCAGTAATTACATTAATCTTCAGTGTTTTCAGCTCCTGTATGGAGCGGTTTACACAATCCTTCTGCCTCCTCTGTGGGCACTGTTGAGTGACGTCAGCAGTGTGATTAGCTGACCTGATCACACTGCTGATGTCTCCCTGACCCAGAAGTGCCAGGAAATGCTGCTTCAATTGTACAGAGCATCTGATAGACGCTCGCACAACTGACTGCAGGGAGTCGGCGCCGCACTTTCTTTGACCCACTGATAGATGACAGCGGGTGAGAGAATAGCCGGCTCCCAGTACTGGACAGGCGGCATATGCAGCCGGTGGGGAGATGTGGCGGCCCACTGGTCGGGACGCCATGTAGGGGTACTGCACCCATATAAGAGTGTGTAGTAGTCCTGTGACTAGGGAATTGGGATGTCGCATAATGGACTCTCACAACACACATTCACACACCCTAGAGTAGGGGACCGTGGGTGGATCTGCTGAAGGGAGGGGCCAGTCTCTGGGAGGAGCTCAGAAGGGTAGAAAAGTGTGTGGGTGGGAGGAGAGCTAGTTAGTTAGAGAACAGCGAGACAGTAATTCTGAGAGGAGAGCTCCGTTAGGGAGTGAGGAGTGCAAGACGGCAGAGAAGCCGTCGGGAAAAAGAGGTATTCTAGGGGCACCAGGTAGTGCGGTGCACCAGAATCCGGACCCAGTACATCTACCGACTGGAGAGATCTGTCCCGGAACAGAGGACCGGCTCTGAGCATGGTGTGGGAGTCTAGCCCACAGCCGTCGAACCGGGGGCCTGAGCTTCTAGAGGAAGTCGCGGCCGAACACCCGGCGCATCCACGGCACTGTATAGGGCCAGGGGAAACTGGAGAAGAGGAGATAGATCCATGGGAGCTGGCTGGAGGCTCTGCGCGCGGGGGCGCTTCAAGGGAGACAGGAGAGAACTCAGTGAGGGACTGGAAAGGAACGGCAGGCACACCACTGAGGGTCCTAAGGGAGTCATCCCGGTTCATTGGTGACTACCCAAGCCAGAAAGACCCCAAAGACCATCTGTAACCTGTCTGAAGAACTGCCAGTAAAACCCTTGCAGAGTTAAAGACTGTGTGACGTACTTTATTTCCCTGCACCTGATGAGCTGCACACTTGCTGCAGTGAAAAGGACAAGTGACTGCTGTGTGGTAAGCTGCCTCCCTGTGCAGAAAAGACAATAACATTCACAACTGTTCGGGGATCCTGCTCCACCTACAGGGAGCGTAACCATCTTGCTGCTCCATCATCACCCCAGAGGACTGTCCCACAGCGCCGGTAACATTACCAGAACCGTAGGTGGTGTCACAAAACACATTTTATTTTCATTGACTATTTCCCCCTTTTTAAGCGACCCTTAGGACCACAGGACCAGGCAACAGGCCCCTTGAACTCAACGCCCGGTTCAGAGTATCCCATACCCTGGGGCGGGTCAGAGACACCTCAGGGGCTGCATCACGAGGCCCAAGGCCGCTCTCCGCCTGCTGCTCCCAGGGCAGATGTCCCGCCAGCCCGACTCCCCTCACACTAGCTATGCCACTGATTATAGAAAATCAAAATTCAGCCCATTGCTCTCAAACAGTTTTATTAAATTAAATAAATAATTCTAACAAAAAGGAGAAATATATAAATATATGCATACAAATGTAGAACAATGATACAAATCAATATATGAATAAGTGATGTCAGAGATAAGTGACAATGACAGTGAAAACCTTTTAGACCCCAGTCCCCTGCACTTTAGTTGTGAAAATTGTTGGAAAATCAGATTTCTTTATGATAAAATTCCTTCCTCGTTGAATACATTGGAGGACACAAGACCTCGGGTATATCCTCTGCAACTCAAGGACATTCAATCTTGTAGCCTCAAGATATACCGCCATCAAGGAGGAAGTGTCCGTGTGAGCCGTCCAGATAACGCTAGAGGAGAGATGTCCCCCAGAGATGAATATGTAAAATTACCAGAGCCCAGAAGGCTGCCTGTGAGGATCCCAGCAAGGTGACATGCAAGCTACAAAAAAATTACATTCAGCCCAGAAGGGTGTCTACTGCAAACCACTAAGGATGCAGGAGATGTGAAACCACGTTACTGTGTCCCCAAATGGCAGTAATGTCAGAAGTCAGTGGGATCTTCTGTCTGGATGCTAGAGGAGGAAAGAAGGAGGCCAGGACAGTAGAAAAAGAGACAGCAAGGATGTCTAGCAGAGCAAACACAAGCTGGAGTTGAGATACATAACCCATGAGAATAATTCTCTCCCTAAACTACGATGTGAAAACTGTTTGAGGGAAGTGTGGGGGGGAGGTGTGAAGGTGGCAGGGGGAGCAGAAGGTGGCAGAAAAGGAGAAGGGGGGAGAAGGTCAAAGAAAAGGGGTTGGCTGTGGCAAAGGGAGAGGGGGAAGAGGCGACAAAGTTGGAGGAGACTTGCCCAAAGGAAATAAAAAAGAGTGGTTAACCACAAGACGGCAAACCTTAGTATGCTTTTAGAGATGGGGAGAGGGAGGGTTTTTGGAGGGATTATACTCATCTGACATTATCAGATGCCCACAGTGTCACCTCTTCAGCGGCCTCCCAAGGATTATAGAGACACCAGCGCTCCACTTGGTGGAGAGATGAGCAGTAATAAAAGGTTCTCCGCAGGGAGTTACACTGGTCTGGAGCGGGAAATCCATAATACCTAGAACAGAAAAAAAGGAAACAAAAATCATGCAGAAAAATCATGCCCGACTTCTATGGAAACTAGGCTAAAATTGATCCACATAGTGAGCGAGGAGAGAACGTAGCCCAAAATGTGGAGCCAACATTTTTTTTTTTAATGCAGTTTTAAGTTTCCTAGTGGCTGGGCGGAAACCCAAAGTCCTGCACTCCCCAATACTATTTATCAGAAAAACAGGTTTAAGTGCAAATCAAGCCTCACACAACTTTCAGGCAGATGATCTCATGTAAATATTATCAATCCCTACGTTCAGATCCCCCAACATCCCCCCTAACCTGTTTAGCCCCATCCCCCACATGCAAGCCCCATACAAGTGCCACCACCCTCCTTCCTTGCACCCAGCTGTGTGCAGTCCAATGCAAGTGATGTTAGACACGTTTCAGCACCGTGATTAACATCACCCTCTTTTTCACATATCCCCCTAGCACACACGTGACATCACCCTCCTTCCCATGCTGTCCCCCAGCACATGACCCTAGGCAATTAACATCACCCCCTTTTCCACAAAGTACCCCACCAGTAAAATCATCCTCTCCTTCCAAATGCAGGCCCCAAGCAAGCAGACCTGAGCGAGAAACATCATCCCCTAACCACGGAGCTCCTATGCCCCATGCAAGTAACATCACCTCCTTCCCAGGCAGTTCTGCAGCATGCAGCCACATTTAAGTACCATCCCATACTCACGCAGCCCCATACAATTAATATCTCCCCTACCCACACAAGTAACATCGCCCCTACTCACGCAGCTCCCCATTATGCCACGCTATGCAAGCACCATCCTCCTACCCACGCAGCTCCCCAGCATGCAGCCCCATGCAACATCCTTATTACCCATGCAGCCCTATGCAATTACCATCCCCGCTAACCACAGCCCCATGCAAATATCATCCCCCTACCCACGCAGCTCTCCAATATGCAGCTACATTCAAGTAACATCCACCTTTCCAACACAGCCCCGTGCAAGTACCATCCCGCTATCCACGCAGATCCCCAGCATGCAATTCAATGCAAGTAAGATGCCCCCACCCATTCAGCCCCATATCAGTGACATCTCCCCATACCCATGTAGCTCCCCAGTTCAATGCAAGTACCACCCCTTCTACCCATGCAGCCCCCATGCAAACATCATGCCCCTTTACCCACGCATATCCCCAGCAAGCAGCAGCCCCATGCAAAGCAACATGCCCCTTTACCCACGCATATCCCCAGCAAGTCGCCTCATGCAAGTAATATCTCCCTCTTCACCACCCCTTAGGGTGGAAACACACTGGCGAGGAAAAAATGCAGTCCAATTGTCGTTCCCGGGAGTCTTACGAGTGATGTCTGTTTTGCATCCAACTGCTATGCGAGTGTCCGACATTTTTCTCGGATAACATCCGAGTGCTGTCCGTGTGTCATCCCTGTGCAATGAATTATTTTTTCTCAGCAGCTGTTTACTGTCTAATCATTTACAGGAACAGTTTACAGTGTTCTCAGCTACAGAATGATAATGTATCAGTGAAAAAAACAGATGCCTCTCGGATGGTCCGTGTGCTGTCCGTGTGCGGTCCATGGTTTTGTCGGACACATAGACTTGTATTGGCGAGTCTCGCACGTGAATCGCAGACTATCGCAGCATGTTGCGATTGGTTTTCGTCTGTCAATCGGATGAGAACCAAACACCTGACACTCGCAAATGTGCTCTGGGACATGGAATAACATTGGTCTGACTGCAATGCACGTTTGTCACACTTGTCCGACTTTCACGCCAGTGTGTAAGTACCCTAACATGCAGACCCATTGCAGGAAAATCCAGGTATCTGTCCCCTAAGTCCCGAGTACAGACCCTCCTCCATGGTGCAGCCCCTCAGTGTGACTGTGATCTTTCCATGTTTCCTACCTCAGTCTACTCAGATCCGTCCATCAGATGAACTGAGCTCCTCTGTCTGTCCGGCTCTCTGGAAGCTGAGACCCCGCCCCTTCTGGTGACGTCACACCTGGAAGGAGCCCATACTTTCTAGCATCTGTCTACCATGTAGTGTGCACAGTGCAGCTCCAGAGGTGGAGGTATGTGCAGATTCCCCATTATTGGGCTCAGGACACATTAACCCCTTCAGCTCTGAGACTATCTTGGACTTTTTGTGTTGCTCCCATCTAAGATTCGTGACATTTTGGTTCCTTTTCCTCTGATAGATACAGACGAGCCATCTATGAGAGGCAGGAGGAGATGAGGCTCCTGAGCTGCTGTCAGTCCTCAGCCCCTCTCATGGTCTCCTCACAGTGTGACGCCCCCACACACTACAATGTTCCTACAAATAAAGTGGAGGCCGTGCTGTTTCTATTTAGCTATATAGGAGGCGGCTCTGTCTGTACTGTAGATTTACCTCAGCTAACAGCCCTCATAACATGGAGGAGGAGGGAGAAGAGTGCTAGCCCCTGAAATAACCTTAGACTAGCTTCACACTAGCATTTCGTCTGCATGCGTCTGACATACAGACACATACACAGTGCCGAACGTGGTCTATACTGAGGTGAACGCAGCGGTGATTCTCTGCATGCGTTCACATAGTATGTGACTAAAAAGGCCCCGTTACACAGTACGATATCGTTGTTACGTCACGGCTTTTGGGGAGGTGCAGCGGCGTCGTAACAACGTTGTTGCATATGACACCTAGATACGACTAACGATAAGTCGTTGATCGTAGATTTATGAACATGTTCACAAACCTGTCGTCCGTCGTCCATTCAACCTGCAGCATCGGCATGTGTGACACCTTTCCAATTATCTCGTTTACGACTTCGCCTATTCAGAACTGAAGCACGTAGGCGACCAAACGACCGCATGTATGGTTCGCTTGTCGCGGAATTGTTGCTGCATCGTTCAATGTATCTGTACGTGTGAAACCTCAGCAGCAATCACTAAATGATGTCCCAGCGATCTCGGCCAAGTCGGATCGTTGGTCGGTTCGCTGAGACATTGAAGCGTGTAATGGGGCCTTTAATGTTCCCGGCAACCCAATCAGCAGTCTCGGCAGCTGGGAGATCAGCAGCAGCCGCCGGGAGATCAACGGTCTCTCTCGCTCTCATCTTTAGTTCTCCCGCCCGCCGCTGATCTCCCTGGCCGCGGGGAGATCAGCGGCGGGCGGGAGAACTAAAGATGGGAGAGAGAGACACTATGGACATTTCTATGTATATCCCATATAATCAGGTGTAAATTGTATTCCCTGAGCTTTTTAGGTGGGGAATGAGCATGAAATATATGTAAGTTATGTTTACATCGGAGGTGGCTTTTCGGGGCATTTTATATGAGTTCTAAGGCTGCCTTCACATTTGCGGACCCCTCCGCAGCATTCTGCGGAGGGGATCCGCAATGTAAGCGCAGCACGGCAAGCCCCTATCTTTATAATGGGAGCGCATGGTGCTGCGCTTGACAGCGCATGACCATGCGCACCCATTCACTGCCATATGTGATCTGTGCGCAGGCAGATGCCTGCGCACAGATCACCCAGTCTCGTCCGCACCAGAAATGCAACATGTCGCGTTCAAATCACACGATCAACGATCAGCCAACGTGCTATCTCTTTGTGTGTGACACCGCGATAGCGATGTTGTTTATGACTTCGCCCATTCACAGCAATGAGCAGGTATCATTTGCTGGGTTGTGCGAACGATACCTGCTCACTACATCGTTGGTGAGTCATCCACGATGTCAAAACGATGTCGAAAAGCACTACATTTATTACATTTTAATAGTACCCACAGAACACTCTCATTTACATTTGTTACAATATACCTTTATGACGTATTTTATTCCTATTCATTATTCCTCTATTAACTCTTTTTTTGTAACCTGGGCTTTGTGTTTATATATATTTTTTTACCTTGTTTTAACTCTATATTTTTTGTAGTGCTCTATATATACTTGTTGCATACATCCCTTCCCCTTTTTTTATTACATTTTATGTCTTCATGATTATTTTTATTTTTTGCTTAATAAAGAATTATTTTTTACCGGTGTTGTCATATTTATAGTTTTTTTATATATAGGTTTTAGTAGTGGACGGAAAGAAGAAACAACTGAATACTGTGAAATAAAGAATCTTCTCAATTGTTGCCCCTTATTATCTCCAGTAATTGTATTATTACACAGGATCTTTATGATGTTACATCGTCATCTTCTCCCCATTCAGGTCCCTACAATATCGGATCCCCTCAGTGGAGATCTTCTGTATAGAAGAATCCTCCTGATTGACCTATCAAGGATGGATATGGACGGGACAAGATGGCGGAGAGGATGTTACACCTCACCCTAGAGATCCTCTTCCGTCTTACTGGAGAGGTGAGAGATTCTGATGACAATGTCACATTACATCATTCTTATCTATGGACAGAATAACAGATGACAGAGCTGGAGAGGTGAGGACTCTGGAGATGTCTGGAGTGAGATTTATTAATGTGTCTCTCCATAACCAGGATTACACAGTAGTGAAGACCTCTAGTGAGCGCTGTCAGGACCCTGTGTCTGAGGGAAGACCCCTGAGCCCAATCACAGGGCCTCCACCTCACCCCCTGATACATGAGGACATCAATGACCAGAAGATCCTAGAACTCACCTACAAGATGATTGAGCTGCTGACTGGAGAGGTGACACTGCTGGGAATGCTGGGGCATTATACAGTAACGCTATGAAGGGTTCGGGGGATGACGGTATCATTGTATGTGTCAGGTTCCTATAAGGTGTCAGGACGTCACCGTCTATTTCTCCATGGAGGAGTGGGAGTATTTAGAAGGACACAAAGATCTGTACAAGGACGTCATGATGGAGGATCCCCAGCCCCTCACATCACCAGGTAATAGACAGGACTAAATACACACAGCCTACAATTATCTGTATGTAAAGAATTAATTCAGCCCCTGTATGTGTTTCCTTCAGTTGTATCCAGTAAGAGGACAACACCAGAGAGATGTCCCCGTCCTTTTCTTCCACTGGACTGTAAACAGGAAGATCCAGATGTTCCTCTGGATCATCAGGTAGATGTGGCTAAGAACATAGCAGGCACATGGGCATTTTTGGAAATGTTTAAATTAAACATTTGCATTTTAAAATTTTGCGTTTGTGTTCGCATGGGAAAAATATTAACAAAGATACTCTTGTGACACATCTAGTGAAAGCCTGTACAGTTCTGAGTAGAATGGTGTTTAATTTGTTTCTCTATCTTATTTCTACCTTGAGTTATGAAGAGAAATGTAAAGTCAGGCATCACCGAAATTCACACTTTTTCCGAACTTTGAAAATCAATAAAAAAAAAAAATTCTAGAATTTTTTTCTCTTCACATTTTGCATTATCTGACATGCTATTATCAAATAACAAAATCTCAAAAGAATTAAAAATATAGAGGTAAAAATGATTGGTTCACTTGACATGGAATGACCCATATGGGGACATCATACTGTCTGTGTGTGTGTGTGTGTGCGGGGGGGGGGGTGGAGACATAGTTTGCGGAAGGGACATTTGAAAGCCGTAAATTATATGGTTTAGAATAATAACAATACTAATAAAGCTTTATTTATATAGCGCCAACATATTCCGCAGCGCTTTACAATGTAGGGGTTAGAGTACAGAAAATATAATACAGTAGGTAATTACAGTAGAGAACAAATACATTACAATAATTGGATACAAAACAGTAGGCATAGAATCAATGTAAAAAAGAAAATACAATAAATAAAGCAAGAAATGAAGGTGACCGTGCTCAAAAGAGCTTACAATCTACAACGGGATAGGGGTTGCACAAGGTACAGGGGCTTATTGCACTCATGGTCCAGGCATCTTGAGGAAATGGGGGATAGAAATAGGCTTACATGAATGGTCACCAGACAATATGTAGACCTTTTTGGCTTTTTGGTTTGGTGGAGTTTGTAGAAGAGTAATGTCAAGAGAGATAGCCCATTCACTATCTACAGTACAAAGGACTTCTAGTAGGGAGTATGATAGGCCGCCTTAAAAAGATGTTTTTTTAGGGATCGTCTGAAGCCATGGAAATTGTGGATAGTCCTGATTTCTTGGGGTAAAGCATTCCAGAGGATTGGTGCAGCTCTGGAGAAGTCTTGGAGACAGGAGTGGGAGGATCGGATTAGTGCAGATGTTAGTCGAAGGTCATTTGAAGAATGTAGAGAATGGGTGGGGTGATAGACAGAGATGAGGGAGGAGATATAGGGGGGTGCTGCACTGTGAAAAGCTTTGTGGGTGAGAACAAGCAATTTGAATTTGATCATGTAGTTTACGGGCAGCAAGTGCAATGACTGGCACAGAGCAGAGGCATCTGAGTAACGATTAGCCAGATAGGTGATCCTGGCTGCTGCATTAAAGAGAACCAACCACCCCAAATCAACCCCCGGACTGTTAATATGTGTCCCTACACCCAGCAAACACATTTGGGGCAATCGTTTTTGCTAAAAAAAACTGTTTAGTAGAAGCTAAGATATAGCTTTATGAAGTTTAATAAATCAAGCCGAATGGGTGTTACCTCACTTGTCCTCGTGCACTGTTCCATGTACCTGTCAGCCTCCTCTCCCCTCCTCCCTTCAGTGAAGCCTTTCTGTGCACTCCCATCTCTGCACCTAAGAGCCTGGCCGCGTCATGAAGGGGGCGGGGCTAGATCGCGTCATGAAAGGGGGTGGGGCTCCGGCATGACGCGATCTAGCCCAGCCCCCTTCATGACGCGGCCAGGCTCTTAGGTGCAGAGATGGGCGTGCATAATTTATGAGGCAGCAGACAGGCAGGCCATTTTCGGCTTGCACAGAAAGGCTTCACTGAAGGGAGGAGGGGAGAGGAGGCTGACAGGCACATGGAACAGTGCACGAGGACAAGTGAGGTAACACCCATTCGGCTTGATTTATTAAACTTCATAAAGCTATATCTTAGCTTCTACTAAACAGTTTTTTTAGCAAAAACGATTGCCCCAAATGTGTGTGCTGGGTGTAGGGACACATATTAACAGTCCGGGGGGGTCATTTGGGGTGGTTGGTTCCCTTTAAGGATGGACTGGAGAGGAGAAAGTCTGGTGAGGGGGAGGCCGCTTAATAGAGAATTGCAATAGTCAAGACGGGAATGGATTAGGGCCACGGTGAGTGTTTTTGTTTCCATGGTGAGAAAGGGGCGGACTCTAGCTATATTCTTCAGGTGTAAGCGACAGGAGCGGACGACAGATTGTGTGTGGGAGGAGAAGGAGAGATCGGTGTCAAACATAACACCCAGACAGCGAGCATGCTGCCTAGGCGTTATAATGGTGTCGCAAACTGAGAGAGAGATGTCCGATTTAGGGAGGATAGTGGATGGGGGGAGCAGAAGAAGTCCAGTTTTGGAAAGGTTTAGTTTCAAATAGAGAGCGGAAATGATATTGGAAACTGCAGCTAGACAGTCATTGGTGTTCTTTAATACCACAGGGGTAAGGCCAGGGGCTGAAGTGTATAGTTGTGTGTCATCAGCATAAACATGGTACTGAAAGCCAAATCTGCTGATGGTGTGTCCAATCGGGGCTGTGTAGAGAGAGAAGAGGAGAGGGCCAAGGACTGAACCCTGAGGGACTTCAATAATGAGAGGAAGAGGGGAAGAAGTTGAGCCAGCAAAAGATACACTGAAAGAGCGGTCAGAAAGATAGGAGGAGAGCCAGGAGAGAGCAGTGTCCTTTATGCCAATGGAGTGCAGCATAGAGAGTAGGAGCTGATGGTCGACAGTGTCAAAAGCTGCAGAGAGGTCAAGGAGAATAAGCAGAGAGTGGTCACCATTACGTTTTGCTGTCAGAAGGTCATTGGTCACTTTGATGAGGGCAGTTTCTGTAGAGTGAAGGGGGCGGAAACCAGACTGTAATGGATCTAGAAGAGAGTGAGCAGAGAGGTAATGGGTGAGGCGGGAGTAGACCAGGCGCTCCAGGAGTTTAAAGATGAAGGGGAGATTGGAGACTGGTCTGTAGTTATTTGTGCAGGATGGGTCAAGAGTGGTTTTCTTTAATAATGGAGTAATGATCGAGTGTTTGAAGGAGGAGGGGAAGATGCCAGAAGAGAGGGAGAGATTGAAGATTTTGGTTAGATGAGTGGTGACGACTGGAGAGAAGGGCTGGAGCAGGTGTGAGGGAATGGGGTCAGTAGTGCATGTGGTGGGACGAGAGGAAGAAAGGAGCCTGGAGACTTCTTCTTCTGTGACTGGGTCAAATATGGAGAGTGAACCGGAGGAGGAGTGGGGAAGAATGGGGTTGGCAGCGCTTGGAGGCTGAGAGCTGATTTCCTGGCGGATGTTATCTATTTTCTCCATGATGTAAGAAGCCAGGTCATCAGCACAGAGGTCAGTGATGGGAGCCTGCACTTTAGGACTCAAGAGAGAGTGAAAGGTGTCAAAAGAGTTTTTTTTGGATTGTTGGATAGTGAGGAGACCAGGATGGTGAAGTAGGTCTGCTTGGCAAGGTGAAGAGCAGAGTTGTAAGTTTTGAGCATTAATTTATAGTGGATAAAGTCTCCTGGTGAGCGAGTTTTCCTCCATATACGTTCAGCACTCCTAGAGCATCGCTGGAGGAATCGAGTTTGTGATGTGAGCCAAGGCTGTTTTACTCTGTGTTTGGAGGTTCTGAAAGTGAGGGGCGCTACTTGGTCCAATGAGCTTCTGAGAGAGTCATTGTAGTGATTTACTGCCTGATCTGGACAAGAGATTGAAGAGATTGGGGACAGAGATGAGATGAGGGAGTCTGTGAGTGCATGAGGGCTAATGGCCTGTAGATTTCTGGATGTGTGATAGGTAGGATTTGGCTGTGGTGACCGAGGGTTAGTGAGTGAGAAGGAGAGAATGTTGTGGTCGGAGAGAAGAGGTGAGTTATCTAAGGAGGAGGATGAGCAGAGCCGGGTAAAGACCAAATCAAGGGTGTTACCGTCTTTGTGCGTCTCAGAGGTTGAGAGCTGTGAGAGGCCAAGAGAGGTGGTTAGAAATAAGAGCTGGGATGCAGATGGGGAGATGGGGCTGTTTATAGGAATGTTAAAGTCTCCCAGAATAAGGGTTGGTAAATCTGAGGACATGAAATGCGGGAGCCACGCGGAGAAATGGTCGAGGAACTGGGTGGGTGACCCTGGGGGGCGGTATACCACTGCTACTTTGAGGGGGAGGGGATGGAATAGCTTAATGGTATGGACCTCAAAAGAAGGGAATGAGAGTGATGGGGCTGGAGGAATGACCTGGAAAGTACATTGTGAGGACAGGAGGAGGCCAACTCTACCACCATGTCTGTTCCCAGGTCTAGGGGAATGAGAGAAATGTAGGCCGCCGTGAGAAATAACAGCAGGGGAAGCAGTGTCTGAATCCTGGATCCAGGTTTCTGTGAGGGCCAGCAGGTTAAGAATAGCTGCTACGTGCAAATCCATGTTACAATAATCTTAATCATACCATGTATTAACAGATGCTGATCAATATACTTCATTCTCCTCAATCTTAAGTGAAAAAAGGAAATTAATAATAAGCAGAATAAAATTTTAGCCCTTCACAGCAGTCAAAGTCTTTCATGTGGCTCCTTGTGATACTTAATTGCTCACGTCTGATTTAAGAAACTAAACAGCAGCTTTTGTGTCTCTGCAATAAGTGTGATATAATAATTCATGAAGGTATTCAAACTGTCTGAGCATCAGTTTACATCAGCTCATCTTCTCCCCATTCAGGTTCCTACAATATTGGATCCCCTCAGTGGAGATCTTCTGTATAAGAGAATCCTCCTGATTGACCCATCAAGGATGGATATGGACAGGGACAAGATGGCGGAGAGGATGTTACACCTCACCCTAGAGATCCTCTTCCGTCTTACTGGAGAGGTGAGAGATTCTGATGACAATGTCACATTACATCATTCTTATCTATGGACAGAATAACAGATGACAGAGCTGGAGAGGTGAGGACTCTGGAGATGTCTGGAGACTGGAGATTTATTAATGTGTCTCTCCATAACCAGGATTACACAGTAGTGAAGACCTCTAGTGAGCGCTGTCAGGACCCTGTGTCTGAGGGATGGAGAAGACCCCTGAGCCCAATCACAGGGCCTCCACCTCACCCCCTGATACATGAGGACATCAATGACCAGAAGATCCTAGAACTCACCTACAAGATGATTGAGCTGCTGACTGGAGAGGTGACACTGCTGGGAATGCTGGGGCATTATACTGTAACGCTATGAAGGGATCGGGGGATGACGGTATCATTGTATGTGTCAGGTTCCTATAAGGTGTCAGGACGTTTCCGTCTATTTCTCCATGGAGGAGTGGAAGTATTTAGAAGGACACAAAGATCTGTACAAGGACGTCATGATAGAGGATCCCCAGCCCCTCACATCACCAGGTAATAAACAGGACTAAATGCACACGGCCTACAATTATCTGTATGTAAAGAATGAATTCAGACCCTGTATGTGTCTCTTCCAGTTCTATCCAGTAAGAGGACAACACCAGAGAGATGTCCCCGTCCTCTTCTTCCACAGGACTGTAAACAGGAAGATCCAGATGTACCTCCGGTTCATCAGGTAGATGGAGAGAAGGTGTCATGAAATCTCCCTATGATGTGTAGACGGCTGTGAAGGTCTTGTGCTCAGTCTTGTTTTATCCACCAGTATTACCGTATATACTCGTGTATAAGCCGACCCGTGTATAAGCCGACCCCCTACTTTTGCCCCCAAAACCTGGGAAAACCCATTGACTCGTGTATAAGCCGAGGGTGGACCCCAGCACAGGTATACAGCCCCCAGCAGTGTGGTATACAGGCCCCCCAGTGGTAGTATACAGCAGCCTCCCCAGTGGTAGTATACAGCAGCCTCCCCAGTGGTAGTATACAGGCCCCAGCAGTATAGACAGCAGCCCCAGTGGTATACAGCAGCCTCCCCAGTGGTATATACAGGCCCCAGCAGTATATACAGCAACCTCCCCAGTGCTATATACAGGCTCCAGCAGTATATACAGCAGCCCCAGTGGTATACAGCAGCCTCCCCATTAGTGGTATATACAGGCCCCCATCAGAGGTTACAGCCCCCCAGTGATATATACAGGCCCCAGCAGTATATACAGCAGCCCCAGAGGTATACAGCAGCCTCCCCATTAGTGGTATATACAGGCCCCCATCAGCAGATACAGTTCCCCAGTGATATATACAGGCCCCAGCAGTATATACAGCAGCCCCAGTGGTATACAGCAGCCTCCCCAGTGGTATATACAGGCCCCAGCAGTATATACGCAGCCTCCCCAGTGCTATATACTGGCCCCAGCAGTATATACAGCAGCCCCAGTGGTATACAGCAGCCTACCAATTAGTGGTATATACAGGCCCCCCATCAGAGGTTACAGCCCTCCCCAGTGCTATATACAGGCCCCAGCAGTATATACAGCAGCCCCAGTGGTATACAGCAGCCTCCCCATTAGTGGTATATACAGGCCCCCATCAGAGGTTACAGCCCCCCCAGTGATATATACAGGCCCCAGCAGTATATACAGCAGCCCCAGTAGTATACAGCAGCCTCCCCAGTGGTATATACAGGCCCCAGCAGTATATACAGCAGTCTCCCCAGTGCTATATACAGGCCCCAGCAGTATATACAGCAGCCCCAGTGGTATACAGCAGCCTCCCCATTAGTGGTATATACAGGCCCCCCATCAGAGGTTACAGCCCCCCCAGTGATATACACAGGCCCCAGCAGTATATACAGCAGCCCCAGAGGTATACAGCAGCCTCCCCATTAGTGGTATATACAGGCCCCCATCAGAGGTTACAGCCCCCCAGTGCTATATACAGGCCCCAGCAGTATATACAGCAGCCCCAGTGGTATACAGCAGCCTCCCCAGTGGTATATACAGGCCCCAGCAGTATATACAGCAGCCTCCCCAGTGCTATATACAGGCCCCAGCAGTTATATACAGCAGCCCCAGTGGTATACAGCAGCCTCCCCATTAGTGGTATATACAGGCCCCCCATCAGAGGTTACAGCCCCCCCAGTGATATATACAGGCCGCAGCAGTATATACAGCAGCCCCAGAGGTATACAGCAGCCTCCCCATTAGTGGTATATACAGGCCCCCATCAGAGGTTACAGCCCCCCCAGTGCTATATACAGGCCCCAGCAGTATATACAGCAGCCCCAGTGGTATACAGCAGCCTCCCCAGTGGTATATACAGGCCCCAGCAGTATATACAGCAGCCTCCCCAGTGCTATATACAGGCCCCAGCACTATATACAGCAGCCCCAGTGGTATACAGCAGCCTCCCCATTAGTGGTATATACAGGCCCCCCATCAGAGGTTACAGCCCCCCCAGTGATATATACAGGCCCCAGCAGTATATACAGCAGCCTCAGAGGTATACAGGAGCCTCCCTATTAGTGGTATATACAGGCCCCCATCAGAGGTTACAGCCCCCCAGTGATAAATACAGTCCCCCAGTGATATATACAGGCCCCCAGTTGTATATACAGGCCCCCCGCAGTATCTACAGGCCCCCTGCACTATATACAGGCCCCCCCGTTTCCCCCCCCCCAGTGGTACACGTACACAGGCCCCCAGTTGTATATACAGGCCCCCCGCAGTATCTACAGGCCCCCCGCACTATATACAGACCCCCCCGTTTCCTCCCCCAGTGGTACACGTACACAGGCCCCCAGTTGTATATACAGGCCCCCCGCAGTATTTACAGGCCCCCCCCGCACTATATACAGGCCCCGCCATTTCCCCCCCAGTGGTACACGTACACAGGCCCCAGTTGTATATACAGGCCCCCCGCAGTATCTACAGGCCCCCCCGCACTATATACAGGCCCCCCCGTATCCCCCCCAGTGGTACACGTACACAGGCCCCCAGTTGTATATACAGGGCCCCCACAGTATCTACAGGCCCCCCCCGCCACTATATATAGGCCCCCCCGTTTCCCCCCCCAGTGGTACACGTACACAGGTCCCCGGTTGCAGCCGCACACCTGTAAAAGAATCGCTTTCATACTTACCCTCCTCGCTGTGATCGCGCGTCCTCGTCTCCTTCCTGCTTCTACCCGGCATCATGTGACCGCGCACAATGACGTCATTGTGGATGCGCCGGCCGCCGGGTAGAAGCGGGAAGGGGACCAGAGGAGCGCAGGTAACAGCGAGGAGGGTAAGTATGAAAGCGATTCTTTTACAGGTGTGCGGCTGCAACCGGGGACCTGTGTACCACTGGGGGGGGAAACGGGGGGCCTGTATATAGTGCGGGGGGCCTGTATATACTACGGGGAGGGTGCGGGGGGCCTGTATATACTACAGGGAGGGAGCGGAGGGCCTGTATATACTACGGGGGGGCGTGGGGGGCCTGTATATACTACGGGTGGGAAGTGGGGGGCCTGTATAACTACTGGGGGAGGGCAATGTAATATGCACAGCTCCCCCTGCCGCTGATGGACAGGGGGATGCAGTGCATATTGCATTGCACTAATGAGCGGCCCAACGTGACCGGGCGCTCATATCACAGCCTCCCCCTGCCTGATACAGCCCCCGGACAATGCGCTCCCCACACTCAGCCGTATATGACTCGTGTATAAGCCGAGGGGGGGACTTTTCAGCACAATTTTTGTGCTGAAAAACTCGGCTTATACACGAGTATATACGGTATATGTTTTATACTTGAGGAGATGCCAGGATTAAAGCTGATTATAGATGTGACTTCTCCATCTGTCTGTGACTTTTACAATATTTGTTTCAGAGTGAAGATCTGACCTATATCTATACTTCAGAGACATATGTGAGAGTTGATGAGTGGTGTAAAGAAGAGATTCCTACAGATAACTATCCAGGTGAGTAGTAACCACTAAATCCAGAGAAATCACAGATTCTTCTCAGTCACTGGCTGTGGCTGCTTTATTGGTGATGTCATGTGATCACCACTCTTAATCATATAATCACCTGACAGCTCAAAAAATGGCTGCCATGAACGAACTTGGCACTATCTACTCTGCTTTGTATATCCCAGGTATTGGTTTGCCCTTCCCTCTTGAACCCCAGTGCAGGAATTTGGACTTACACTGGACCCCTGGGCTGGGGACAAAGAGTTAGCTGCTATTTGGTGGTATAAAATGGCAAGAAGAATAGTCAGGTACCCAAGTCAGAATCAGGAGGGCAGAGAAAACGTAAAATCAGAAGTCGCAAGAGTAGTCAGTAAACAGGCCGGGCTAACAACATGAAACAAATAGACAAGGTGAGAGCTGAGCACACAAGACTGAACCAGAGGAGAACAGGGCTAAATCTGGCACCTCCAAGAATATATTTGAGCTTTAGTAGGGTGTGATGCTTTCTAATTGGATGAAGCAGGTAGTTGATTACTCCAGCTCGACTGCACACACACCCATACTGCCAGACTTGGATGGTACAACTGGTCCCACACACCCTATTAGTGGCTGGACAGAGACTGTGCCACGCACAGCTTTTGGTTTCCCACATCTCCATCACCACTGCCACCTGCAAAATCAATATGGTAGCAAATGAGGACAAAAGCAAATGTTGCAGGAGCAGATCTCAGAGGAGATGTGATACACCATTTTCTGAAACCTTAATGTGACAGTATGGCAGAAAAGCAAAGCAGTAGAAAATCCCATAAAGTGACTCCATTTAAACCCTCAGTGAATTCATCTATAGGAGTAGTGACTATGTTTACTTCACAGGCACATACCAGAAATTAGCATGTAGTGGATGTTGCAGAGTGGGAACTGCAAATATGCCATTTCATTGCCAAATAGATAATGCTCTGATCCTTCTCCAGGAGGAGACACACACCGTGAAATGTTAAAGGGATCCTGTCACCTCCAAAACGCCTCCTAAGCTAGCAAAACATGTCCCTGCTCCATCCTATCACTAATCTCACACTCCTTTTGTCTCCTAAAAGCATCCTGTGAAAGTGCATAAAACGTTTTAATACTCACTCATTAGTGATTATAATTAGCAGGGGCTATATTCTTTAGTCACCAAGGCGGGCTGTTTTGCAGCTCCAGGATCCACCCTGTCTATGTGTGTTTGCTCTGCTTGTGCAGGCATTGCCCTCCCCCTTCTCTATCACTCACAGAATGCAAATCATTAGTCCTGCCTTCAGTTTCAGTTTCACAGCAGCACAGACAGAGAGAGGGCTGGATCCTGGAGCTGCAAAAAAACACCCCCTGGTGACTAAAGAATATAGCCCCTGCTAATTATAATCACTAATGAGTAAGTATTAAAACGTTTTTCTCCACTTTCACAGGATGCTTTTAGGAGACAAAAGGAGTGTGAGATTAGTGATGGGATGCTGCAGGGACATGTTTTGATAGCTTAGGAGGCGTTTTGGAGGTGACAGGATCCCTTTAAGTAGTTTCTTTAGCTATAGCGATGCCAAATACAGTACATCACAAAATAAAGTACACCACTCAAATTTTTGTAAATATTTGCATATATCTTTTCATGGGACAAGACTGATGATATGATATTTTGATACAATGTAAAATAGTCAGTGTACAGCTTGTATAACAGCGTAAATTTGGTGTGCCCTCTAAATAACTAAACACAGCTATTAATATGTAAACCACTAGCAACAAAAGTGAGTACACCCCTAAGTGAAAATGGTCCAAATATATTGTTAATATATTGTGAGTTCACCATTATTTTCTAGCACTGCCTTAACTCTCTTGGGCATGGAGTTCACTAGAGCTTCACAGGAGCCGCTAGTGTCCTCTTGAAATCCTCCATGACATCACGGAACTGGATGTCCCACAGATGCTCAATAGGTTTTAGGTCTGGAGACAGTTTCTTTATAAAGGCATTTGTTGTATTAGAGATGTATTTGGAGTCATCATCATGTTAGAATACTGCCTTTTGCCTAGTTTTTGGAGGGATTATGCTTTGCTTCAGTGTGTCACATTGGTTCCCTCAATGAACTGTATCTCCCCACAGCCATCAGCACTCATGCATCCCTAAACCATGTCACTCACGCCACCATCCTGGACTGTAGGCAGACACACTTGTCTTTGTATTCCCCACCTGGTTGCCACCACACATGCTTGACACCATCTGAATCAATTAAGATTATCTATGTCTCATCAGTCCACAGGACATGGTTCCAGTAATCCATGTACTTGTCTTCAGTGGACTGTTTGCAGGATTTCTTATGCATCATCTTTAGGGAGGTTTCCTTCTCTGGGATAACAGGCATGCAGAGCTATGTGAGGCTGTGCGCGGCGTATGGTCTTCGCGTTGACAGGCAGACCCCATCACTGTTACCTTAAGCAATGCTGGCAGCACTAATATTTTGAAAAGACAACCTCTGGATATGACGCTGAGCACGTGCACTTAATTACTTTGGTCGGCCATGGTGATGCCTGTTCTGAGTGAAACCTGCCTTGTTAAACTGCTATATTAGTTCTTATTAATTAGATTTTTTGTATCTGGGGTCTTTTTTCAATATCATAGTAAATATAAAATACCCATTTCTCCTTCGCCTCATTGGGGGACACAGGACCCTGGGTGTTATGCTGCTGTCCACTAGGAGGAGACACTATGCAGAATCTGTAATGGTGGGTTTACACGTCGCGATATCGTTCTGATATTGGATCCAACGGCGCGAGAGCGCGCACGTTTTTGGCACAAATTCAAGATCGCACAGGAGATGTTACACGTACCAACTTCACCTCCGACCAACGACGAACCAACGATCCGGAAGTGGCCGCGTCCGACGGGCCGCCGACATTTCACATCGTAGTTGGGCTATCACACAGCACAACCACATAACCAATCTGGGCGTGGATTACGCGGAGCTGAGGACATGGGCGGCAATTAAGTTGTATTTTACGGCGCCCACAACAATCCTATTGGCCGGCGACAGTGCGTCGTGGTTGGACAATAAACGTCTACAACATGCTGGCGTCCTGGATGGATTTTAACATTGTGTGCTACTGTTAAGCCGCTTATTAGATATGTTATGCGTCGCAGTTGGTGCAGCACTCTGTTGCGTTGCTAAATTGTCACATTATCACGCTAATTTTATTTCTTTTTGATCGATAACTGCTCCATATAGATATTTCAATATCACCCTACTGGGCAAGTTGGTGACCTAAACACTAGAAGTCTGCACATGTCTATGTAAGTCACATAGCATTAGCCCTGTTGTTGCATGCAAAATGTATATATGTGTTTACACCTCTGCATATGTGTCAATGACACACACAATGATGGGCCATATGTGTTGACACAGCAATGTGTACATGCCTCAATGTGCTCATACAAATACACATTTTAAAATGCATTGTGTTTGCTCACCAAAAGACATGTGTAATGTACATGTGCAGACAATGGTGCAGGGACCCATAAACCCCATTGGGGTACCAAACCTCATAACACAACATAAAATGCAATAGGTCACATACTTTCATCATGTGTTAAATAAAATATGCACACACTTTTTGAGCCCAAAAAGATATATTGAAATAGTGTTGACACACACCTTAGAAAATCATAACAACAGAATGTCACATAATACATAAACATAAAACGGGCTACATTTGCCCACAAAAGATACAACACAGTGTTTTAGCATAAAGAAATAACAAGATTCTTAACACATGGCACATTATGGACCTATCAGACCCCCCTTACATGTCGTGTGGCTGCCAGGGCACTGCCCCAGAGCCATTGAGATATGAGCAGTAGCTGTCTCTGCTGCTTCTGGCATCCTGCTGAGGTCGACCTGGGCCTAACGGCTGGAGTGGCGCTATTCCAAAGTCGTTAGCACGCCAATCCCCTGGACTGAGCTCCCCAGTTGTGGGGTCCTCTCTATCCACAAAATTTGCTGGCGTGTATGATTGAGTATCCCTACGATGCAGAAAGTTATGTAGCACACAACACGCCATCACTACCATACGGATAGATTCCATTTTCAGACTTAAAGGAGTATGAAATATGCGGAATCTATTGGCCATTATCCCAAACGCATTTTCAACCACACGACGTGCCCGGGATAGGCGGTGGTTGAAACTGCGTTTTTCAGGTGTGAGAGTCCTCTGGGGATATGGCCTTAGGAGGTTGGCGTGTAGTGCGAAGGCCTCATCCCCAGCTCAGTGGTATCATTGGTGGGTAAGTTAAGGCGGCCATCCACAAGGTCGCGACCAAATGAGGTATGGGCCAAAACTCCACCATCAGACACACGCCCGTTCATCCCCACATCCACAAGGAGGAACTTGTAGTTGGCATTCACGAGGGCCATGAGGACCACACTAAAATAACCCTTGTAGTTAAAATAGTAGGAGCCGGTGTTGTGGGGTTGTGTGATCCTCACATGCTTGCCATCCAATGCACCCCCGCAGTTTGGGAATTGCCACCTCTCCTTAAAGGCAATGGCAACTGACAACCATTCTGCGGGGGTTGTTGGAAACCACATATAGGTTGGCAAGAGACACCTCACAATAGACTCACAAGTCGCAGGGATAAGGCAAAAATTAATTATTCAACACACTTGCGGCGTCCAATGGTAGTGCGTCTGGAGGGACAACACCCAACGTCGTGGATTGGTCAGCTAATCAAACCTTTTATTGGCTGTGTGTCCTTTAAAAGACGACTTTTCCATCATACCCACACCAACACATGCAAAGACACCGTGGTAGCGTCCCCTCTTGTCGCACAGCAGGATTGACGGTATGTATTTGTGACTCACGTTCGTCATGATTTTTTTGGGTAATTGTGATGTTCTATTTCAAGTATAGGATTTTTTTTTTGGGATTGAAATGTAGCTTAACAGATTGCAAATTTGCAGACATTGTGATTTTTGTTACCCATCTACATATTTATGTTTTCCCTGTTCAACCATGCACACCTCTACCTCCATTTGTGAACCTGGCACCAAATTGCAAAATGTGTCCATGATTGCACGTGAAAACACATATATGTCACAAAGTTTGAAACATATGTGTGTGTGTGTGCCAAGTCGCCTTCACAACACTGTGTTTATTAAATATAAAATTGCCATTTATTTTGATAGCACAAAGGAAACAGTGTTTGCATAGGTTTTTTGATCCCATAAGCACTAAGGTTTTTGATCCCATAAGCATTAAGGTTGGTGTACATTGCCTGTTTTTTTTTTTGGTTTTTTTTTTAATTTTTGCCAAAAAAGGCATTGTAGCCACCTTTTTGTCCGCATAAACTAAAATGATGTGGTTTGGAGCTGTGTTTGTTGCCCTGTCTCTTGTATTTAATTTTTTTATTTTTTTTTTTAAACTGGGCTTTAAAGTCATTGATAATTCCTTAGCAGGTGCTGCAGTGGGAGGGCTCCACAAGGGTCCAATGGAACCTCCCTGTTATAGTCTGAACTGCAGCTTTGACAATTTTTTTCTTCTGTTTTTTTTTTTTTTTTATTTTTTTTTTTTTTCCTTTGTTAAATTTTAAAGTGCAAAAATGCAGTCACAATGTGGTTTGTAAAGATTTCATGCAACACCTTGGATAAGGGGTATTGTGTGGCTGCCTAATGGATAATGAACAACAAACTTTCAAACAGTGTTGAACAGTGGTGTGTAACAATCATGTGACCATAGTGGTTCTGTTATAGACTTCCAACATATGATGTTGTAAACCAAAATTTCAACGCCTCTTGTCGTCACATGCTTGTTCACTCACATTAGGTGTCATTACATGTTATTGGCAAACAATGTAATCATAAAGATGAAGTTGTCCAACAGTCCCCGTTATGCACTCTGTGGAGAGACTGCCTCATTTGTGACGTGAATATAAGTGGCTTACTGGTTTATGTTGACCTTTCACCTTACAATCTGAGCTAAAATTGGCCAGATTAGATAATTATTCCAAACCTGCATGTGCACACAGTGTATGGTGTTGCCTCCACATAAACCAGGTCAATGTACTTACCAACAACAAGCAACATCCTTGGCTGGAGGGATATGTGCCTGTGGCCCATTTTGCCAGGCTTTATGTTGCCTTACAATGAAGTCCATGGCTGTAACCCCTCAGTGTGTTGTCATGGGCCCTGTTGCGTTAATACATTGTTTCATTTAATTAGATTGTTGCCGATATACATGAGCACCACACAAATTTCCCATACTTGGTTTAAAATTACCTTAACCTGCAGGTTTGCTTTGCCCATGGCCATGTGTATTTTTCAAATAGGCTAAGCAATCATGCCTTGGAGGATAGGGCGATATACATAACACCTCAGTGAGGCTACTTTAGCTGGTTGTGTGGCCACCCTAAAGCTGCAAAGTTTGTTGCCTGCATCCATGTGAATATAGTGCCATACGTACATACTGTTTGCCCATGTAGTTTCATGCCCTTATTGACACATGCGTCATGTTTAGCTGGTGAAATGTATGACCCATGAATGACACATCAATGATGTGTGCACAGGGACACATTTAGCCACACGCAAACACATGAAAGTACATGATACATGGATGTGTGTGTTGACAGCCTTTTTCTGTGTTCACAGATGACAGACAACCAGGAATATATCTGGGCCTTCATAGCCAAATACCAGGAGCTAGAGTGCTTGTGGCGGACCAAAGCCCCGGAATACAAGAACAGTACGGCGCGGAGAGTGGCGTATGACGAGCTCATCGCACTCAGCCAGCAGCACAACCCGGGGCTGAGTGTGGATTTGAAGTTTGTGCAAAGTAAGATATCCAATCTGCGCACAGTGTACAAGAGGGAGTTAAATTAAGTTACCAAGTCTATGCGGTCCGGGAGTGGAACGGGGGAGGTTTATGTGCCACGTTTGTGGTACTATAACCTCCTCCATTTCCTCAAGGACCAGCATCTCCCTCCGACTACTATGTGCAGCAGGGACTTTGCACAAACTTCTTCCGCCACTCTCCAAGTCTCGGCTCCGCCACAAGAGGTATGTTCTAGAGTTTTGTGGGCCTCTCACTCCGCAATGGTGGTTGGAGACACTTGTGTTGGGTGTCACTGATCAAACTTATGAGCATGTTTTCTTTTAAACAGTGCACATTTGGGAATGGTGTGGTTTTTGCCTTTCTACTTCTAACAGACATAGTGTGCTTCTATCACCAGCTATGCGTGACCATGGTGCTTACTTATGTGAGTAGAGTAAGCAGTGTGTGTTGCAATCCTGAGCAATATGTCAGTGGCTCAGTAGTGGCGTGTTTTAAACTAGCTTACATTGCATGCTTACAGTGGGCCAAGGGATGTTTGCTGTTAGAGCATACATGATTTATTATTTTGAAAATCTTATTTTTTTTTTTTTTAACAGGACGCTCAAGGCGCCGGGCCCAGCCAGGAGGAGGCACCCGTTCGGGAAGAGCCCCCCACTACATCGGGGGGGGGAGGGAGCCTGATCCCGGTCCCACCATGCAGCACCCTCGGCCCAGTGAGGGGGCCAGACTAAGTAGAAGACCAGCTCCCCCCTCTACCCAGCTGGGTGACTGGGCCAAGAGGGTGCTGCTGAACCTTGAACGTGTGCCTTGGACTGGGATCGGGCTCATGGTCAGTGAACGGGTGTCCGAGCTGGCCCGGCCAGAAAGAACACACCTTGAGAGGATAATCACTCTGGCCCTGGAGGCGTCGAGGAATGGGACACTGAACAGGGAGACCATCTTGGCCCAGCCCCCACAGACCCCCCAGCACCCCCAGACCACCCTGGCCACCCAGCACCCCCAGCCCCCGTCAGTGTCCCATCATCCACCGCAAATGGCTATGTTTGGCCCTGGACATATTCCTGAGGTGCCGAGGGAGCCATTTCCACCTTTCCCTCGGCACCGACCATACCCAGTTCCTGCAAGGGAACAGGGTGAGTCTGCCATCGCCAATCCTGCTGCAGACTATGAGCCTTATTGGGGACGCTACCAACAACTATGAGTTTGTGTCTGCACTTTTGCGTTTGATATTTTTGTTTACCAAAAAATTGTTTTGTGACGGTGAAATAAACCAATTTTTTTGTTGTTGTTTTGGCTTGCCAAATAAATTTGGATTACAACATAGTGGTGTATTTCATATGTTAATATTGAAAGGTCATAGACCAGGTGAAAGTGTGTTCCAAGGTTAATAATGTCACACACAGGTGTGCCAGACACTCCAAGTAGGTGTCAAACACTATGTGTTATGTTGCAATATTTCATTGTGACAATTTTACCTTAAAGTTTTGTTAAAGGAGCAGTGACGGTCCAAAAAGTAAGTTGGCAAACATGTTGAGCCCAGATTTTCAACTTGGAAGCAGGAACATAGGTCAACACTGCTGTCCACACATGTTTGGCCCTTAGGTTTGCCTCAACACAATGTGGCATTGTGTATGGGGCCCGGTCTTACTTCACTGTTCCCTAATCCAAAATAGGTGTCTGCCCTGTGTCCTCTATTTTGGCGTTGGAAAACAGAATTGACATAAATATGTTTGGGATTGTCCTGAACATGTTTGGCCTAAAGCAATGTGTTTGTTATGTGTAATAACTTTGCAACAGTAAAACGCACACAAGTAAATTGGTGGTGCATTTCAGATTGTATTTTGAAGCTTGCCACAAAATGCCAGCCAGACACCACATTTTGCTTATTAGTAAGTATTTTTTTTTTTTACAAAAATGGACCATGAACAAAATTTGGTCCAACACTAGAAAAATCTAAAACCAGATAAGCAAGGGCGTACTCAGGGCAAATTCCGCCACACATTACGGGCCAACATGACCTTATTATTGTTGCAAACTGCAACAAACACACATGTCAACATGACATCACTTAAAGTTGGATTCCAACTAACAACCAATGTACACAGCAAAGTCATTGATCTGGCCCAACAGGTCCACGCCTAAAATGGTGAGTTAAGAAATGGTGCATCATGGCACCCACCACCGTCAGCTGCGTTGTTGCCTCCCGGAGCTTCAGGACAGCCTCTTGGTGGGCCTGCAGTAGATCCAGGTAAGATGTTCCACCTACAGTGTTCAAAGACACACATCATTGGCCCTAAATTTTAAAGTTAGGTTAAACAACATTACAAGGGTGGCCGCAAAAACTACTTACCAACTCCAGGAGGGGATCCATTTTTGGAGGAGGGGGATTGCCTGATGTTGTAGGCCAAACCAGCAGCTGTTGGGCCAAGTGAGTGCAAAAACGTAAAGAAAGGAGGTAAGGTCTGTGTTTTTTGTAACATACAGCAAAATATGGGTTACACTAAAGAAAGAAGGCCTGTAATCATTTCACAATTACCTGAATCACTGCCATGTTGGTAAATGGGTGAGTCTGGCTGTGATGTGCCGTAGGCCTCGATTATTGCCTGTAAGGCAGATTGCATGTGGGGTGTGTCCTGATCTGCAGGTCCGGAGGCCATAGAGACTCCAAGATGGCCATGTTGCGCTGGCGCAGGGGAGTAGGCAGGAGCTGGGCCCGGGGAGTCTCCTTCACGTGCTCGCGGTAATGCAGGGGTTGATGTATGGCGAGAACCACGTTCTGCTGGTGATGGGAAGGCTGGGGACAATGTGCCCCTTGATGGCATGTCATGTGGTGATCTTGAGGGGCCAGGTGATCGCTGTGGTGACCTGCCCTGTCGTGCTGCTGGGGACGCAGCTGGAGCCTGCTCTTCCTCATCTTCTGCATCTGTGGATTTTGAAGGTAGCATTGTTAAAATTTTTATTGTTATATATGCACATATTGTAGTGTGTGCCTAATGCCCTTTGGTGGGTACATAACATGTTACATACATGATGGCCTTACGTCCATGATTACATTAAAGTGTGTCTGCACGTGTATGTACCCGTCAGATGTTTGTGACCGTCACCGACTATGTTTGTCGAACATTCCAACACAAGGTTCCTAGGTTTGGGTAGTTGACTTTGTCACCACACTGTTGCTTAGTTAATGAGAGGCAACACCACTTTTGAAAATGTTTTTGTAAACAAATATGATAATAGCAGTAGTAGTATTAGTAGTCGTAGTAGCCAATCGATGTTTGCTTCTGTGTTAGGCGGAATATGCTATATTGTGTCCTGATGTCACATGTTTGTATGTATCATGACATAATACTCACCACGCATACTCTGGATGTGGGCCCGGATGGCGGCAATGCGGTCCCTGCCCTTATGTTTCATGTCGGCGATCTTCTTGGTAATTTGTTTAGTCGTTCGCTCGACATGTAGGTCCCACATCAGGGCACGTTGGACCTTGCGCACGATGTGCTTTTTATGCAGCCGGGGGTGCTGGTGTGGTAGGACACACCAGTAATCCTGTCTGTCCAAGATGTCAAACAAAATGAGGAGCTCTGGCTCGCCCCATGCTACTGCACGCTGTTCCGCCGCCATCTTTAGTGCTGGAACTTGACTCCACCTATAAGGATGTGCCTGCTGCAAGGCAACGTCATGACGCAAATTGCGGGAGCGGTGCAGAATTTGTCAGTCCGCAAAGGAGTCGCCCACACATAGTGGCTGAGGCCAGGGCACGCTCCACGGTCATGAAATGTGCAGAGCACAACGCATTGGCGTCGCCCAGGCACGATGGCTATAGTTAAGAAATATATATGTGGAGGGAGTTGTGAGATGCAAACTATTGTTTGGACGCTGTTCCTTTTAATTAGATGAACATTCAACACATGGCTCCGTCAGCAAGTTTTAAAAAAAGTCATTACATGGTACAGTCGTCGTGGCAAGGTCCATAAACTATTTGAGAGTAGTACAGGAGCTGTGGAATTCTGTTTTGCTACATTCTGTTCTGCACCTTTGTGCTGCTCCAGAAACAATTAATGCAGCGCACATCACAATAAGAAACTGAATTAAAAAAAAATGGCTGCTTCCCAGCGCTCATCCAATCCGCATTGACTACCTAGCCACCAATCATTGGAGGTGGGTGGATTAGAAAATAAACATTCGCAACGCCTACGGGACTTCCGGGAACGACCAAACAATCTGGGTTGAAATCGTAGTTGGGCTGTCACACAGCACGATCAGGCTCCAACCTACATCCAATATCGGCCCGTTGACAAGCACGGTCATTCGATCCCGATATCGGTTTGACATCGTTCGTGCATCGTATTGGGCATTTACACCATACAACGCACGAACGATATCGGGTCCAACGCACGAACCACATGAGTTTTGGTCGGAGTTGGACGCCGATATCGGGACGTGTAAACCCACCATAAAAGAGTTAAAAGGCTCCTCCTCTGCAGCATACACCTCTGGAGCAGGAAGTGCTTTACCAATTTTTGCTTAGTGTCGTTAGGAGGAACACTACATTTTATTTCTCTTAAAAAAATTTTTTTTGTGTTTTGGATTTTTTTCCTTAAAGATGAAGAAAATCGGGTCTCTGGAGAGACTCCCGGCATGCTCCTTCCTCGGCCCCCCACTTTTGGGGGCGCCTGGTTGAAGTTGAGAGGTCGCACCACATGCTTCTCCCTCCTTGGCATCCCACAGTTAGAGTGCTGGGTTGAGGTCGAGATGATGGTCCTCCCTCCCCGGGTCCCCACTTTTGGGGTCTCTGGGTTGTGGTCGAGGACAAGCAAGGGCCCTCTGATGGTGGACAGCAGCATCCCTCCCTAATCACCCCACATGGGGTTCTTAGGTCGAGACACCGCAGGTAGGGTACATACAGGCTGCACGGACACAGCGGCACAAGACAGGAGCCTCAGCTTTGCTGAGTGCTTCTACAGGACACAGCCCGCAGCAAGCTGCAAGGCTGCAGCTCCAGGAGCCCCAGCTCTGCTGGGTGCTCCTGAAGGGGCCGGGGGGCACATTATATGCGGCCAGGTCACACGCCAGGGGCACAGGCTGTCTGTGCTCCTCCAGCAGCCGACACCTGCATTAGCAGCAAAGCGCAGGAGATCCAGCGTTCTGGATGTTCCTGAGACTGTCAGCAAGGGGGAGGGATACAAGGCAGCCACATCAGCAAAGGGCTGCCTAGCCTCCTATGGGCTGCAGGGAGAGATTCCTTAAAATTGTTCCTGTGGTAGCCGCCCATCTTCCCCCTCCTCTTAGCACACACAAGCCTCAGATGCCAGCTAAGCTGTGTGCAGACAAACAAGGCACGCACTGCACAGTTTATAGTGCTACAGTAGCCAAACATATATTTTCACTACACATGTCAGTGCTGCCAGTTGTGCAGGCACACATATCCTAATACATGTAGGACAGCTGGCCGGTGTGTGGACAGACACTGGCCCATGCCCCTGTGGGCATGGGGGCACATATATAGAGGACAACCAACATAGGGTACAATAACAATGAGACCCTCACAAACACTGGGAGCCCAACTGTTCTTCTTCCTTGCCGTGGTCATCAAAGCACACACTTGTGTAGTGTAACGAGTAACTGGCTTTAGTCAGCACGAAACAGCAGACGGACATACAGCACAGCCTGCCAGGCCCTATAGGCACATCCGCTTTGCAATGCCCCCCATTATTCTCCGACTTCTCTAAAAGGCACTACTAACATTTTAATAGGAGGTATCACATCATCCACTGTGCGGGGGTACAATAAACACAGCAATCACTCTAAGCCACACACAATGTAGATGACAATGGGATGCACTGCTCCTTCCTAGAGGTTTCACCACTCCTCCAGAGCCATTTTGATTGCCAACAACTCTTGGTTGCCAATCAAGTAGTTGTGCTCACAGGCAGAAAAGCCTTGGAAAAGTAGCCCCTTGTCATCATCTGACCAGTAGCAGACTTCTGAGTGAGGACCACACTTGCCCCAGAGGAAGAAGAATCCACTTCCAAGAACAACGGCTTGTTGATCTCTGGCCTATGAAGCATCGGAGCAGATAAAAATGTCTGCTTGAGGGTGACAAAAGTACTTTACATTTCAGAAGTCCAAACTTAAAATGTGTCCCCTTGCAGTTTAAGGGTGAGATGGGAAGTACCTTGGGGGAAAAATGTGGAATAGATATGGTGGTATTAATTATTAAAGCCCAGGAACCGCTGAATTGCTTTCACTCCGTCAAGTTGAGTCCATTTGAGAACTGCCAACACCTTTTCTGGATCAATTGTGAAACTGGTGTCAGAGATAATGTAACCCAGGAAAGGAAGGGAAGTTCATTCAAAGAGGCACTTCTCAAATTTACCATAAAAGCGATTCTCCCTTAGCCTCTGCAGAACCTGGCGGACATTTCTCCTGTATGTAGGCAGATAGGGAAAAAACAGCAAAATGTCGTCCAGTTACACAACCACATATGAGTAGAGAAGGTCTTGAAAGGTATAGTTCACAAATTCCTGGAAGATCGCCTGGACATTGCTTAGCCCAAATAGCATTACCCGGCTCTCCTAGTGGCCATCACAGGTGTTAAAGGCGGTTTTCCATTCATCACCCGTGTGTATGCAGATCAGATTGTAAACAGTTCGGAGGTCGAGCTTGGAGAGGTTTGAAACCTCAGAGAGGGTTAAATAACTCTGGTATAAGCAGTAGTGGATACTTGTTCTTCACCGTGATTTGATTGAGATCTGTATAATCTATACCTGGCCAAACGGTACCATCATTTGTCCTTACAAAGAATCTATCTCTAGCTACAGAGGGGGATTTATAGATAAATCCCCTTGCCATATTCTCATTGATGTATTCGGACATAGCTTGGGTCTCTGCTTTGGACAGAGGGTAGATTCGACCATGGGAATGTTAGGAACCATGAAAAAGTCGATTGGATAATCATACAGCCTGCAAGGAGTCTAAGCCTCCTTCTTGTTGAAGACATCTGTGCAAGGACCAACAGAGGGATGGCAGACACGGAAAATTGGATGTCGTCACAGCTGAGTGGACCGGACAGACTGAAACGAGACACTTCTTGTGGCAGCACTGTCCCCAATGAAGTACATCTTCAGATCAGTCCAAGACAGTCCTGTGCATCTGAAGCCATGGTAGACCCAGTAGCAGTGGATGAGATAAACCTGGAAGCATGTGGAAGGAAATTTTCTGAGTGCAGCATTTCTACCCGAAGCTCAACTTGCTTGGTGATGAACTGAATGGTCACAGCACGGGGTGTTGCCATCCATGGACAAGATAAAAATATCCAGAAGTCGATGGATGGGAATCTGATGTCGATCCACTATGGCCTGCTGTATGAAGTTTCCAGCAGAATCAGAGTTTTGTGATAAGAATCACACAATAACGGGGCGCGATAGCAGTTATCCGCCATGACATTGTCGGGAAGTCACCGCAACCTATGACGATACACAACGTCAAAGGTTCGGAAGGGGTTAATGAAGCCTCTGCACTGCTTCGGGTCGCTGCTATCTTAACTGTACAGGAGCAGCCAGATAGAGATCAGAATGTGGAGTTGGAATCACGACTGGAGCTGGAGCTGGCACTGCAGTTTGTGTAGGAACAGGTGCAGCAGCTGGTTGCAGAGCATTCAAGCGAGTCCACCGACTGCATGTAAGACATCATTGAGGTTTGCAGTTCCCATTAACGAACGAGTTGTTGCTGCAGACCTGTTGGATGGCATTGGAGTCAGTGGGATCTATGGTCGGTACAAACTGTAACACTCGCAGTGGCAAGTATTAGAGAATTCACCCACTTGGCCACAGTGCCAGTCTCAACCCGGAGGTGCGTAACTAAGTGGCTACCTTGCCTTTACTAGATAAAAAGTAAAATTCACTGGTCTTATTTAGGAGTGCTCAGTAATAAGAAGCAAATTACAAATAGTTGATGCAGACCTCTTTATTTTAGCTTGTCCACTACGCGTTTCAACAGCGGCCCGCTGTCTTCCTCAGGTGGTGGTTTACAGGTATTACAGCGGGCCGCTGTTGAAACGCTTAGTGGACAAGCTAAAATTAATAGGTCTGCATCAACTATTTATAATTTGCTTCTTATTACTGAGCACTCCTAAATAAGACCAGTGAATGTTGTTTTTGTATATATTACACTGGGGAACAATTTGAAAAAAAATTTCTGTTGAGTTAGTTTTTTGAGCTGATTTATACTAAAATTGTCATGCTGATTCCAAACATGTAGTCAGTTTTTTTCTAGCACGTCAAGTTTTTCCTCCACAACTTACCTGCCAGAGATGCACAATTGCACTGATATCTGTAATAAGACTTGTTATCTGATTACAATTCGACTCATATAGAGCTACGTGGCAACTTGTAAGAGTAGTCACAACTGAGACAGTGTGGTGAGAGGTGTGTGTAATTTTTTGTTCATATTTGTAGTATTTAAAAAAAAAAACAAAACACTTTTTAGGTACAGTATAGTTTACATATTTTTGAGAAGACAAAAATCCTATAGTTCAAAAACTTGACGTGATAGAGAAAAACTGAGATAATTTCTGGATTCAGCATCCAAAAATTAATTAAGAACAGTTGTCTGACTTAACTCCTAAAAAATTGTGTTCCCCAGTGTTATTATTCCTTAATGGGATCTCTGGCTGGAGCTGCACAGTAATATGGAGGCTGTAGCTGAGTTAGTGAACTAAAGGACCTACCGTGATGCCAGAAATCCCCTGGTCAGCTGACCGGGTCCGGACACGTGACCACAGAAGAAGCCTGGGACCGGTGAGGCCCGGAGTGGCATACAGTACCAGCAGCTACACGCTGACTCCGGGGTTGTGCACGGACAGCACAACCACGTCAGGTGAGTGGTGACTCTGCCGCCACTAATAGTTATTCCCCACTAGACCACCGGGTATTATTCAAGGATGCACCTCTCATTTTGTATTTCATGTTGCCTTTACTAGAGTCTCTTATGGGGAGGCTAGGCTTGTACAGGTAGGTAGCTGCCAGGTGCTATTCCAGGAGATCTTGATACCTTGACAGCTGACTCTGAGGGATTCATGGATGCAGTTGGGTACAGTCACTGAGGGTAGGTACAGGCTGGATGGATGGTAGTGCATGTGCAGCAGGTACAGCAGGGGAGCTGGTTCGGCCTGATGTAGGGGTATGGCTCAAGGGCTGGTTCAGGCTGATGCAGTTAGTACAGCAGCAGGGCTGGTTCAAGCTGATGCAGTGGGTACAGCAGCAAGGCTTATTCAGGTTGATGCAGATATGGACAGGTGTTTGCAGGTACAGCTGCATTAGGATGCTGACAATGGTTAAGAACAGGCACGGAACACAGGAAACAACAGAGGGAACAGGAACCTGACAACTTGCAGTTTGTCTCTAGGCATAGACCACATTGCTCAGGCACTTCCTATAGGGGAAAGGTGCCTAAAATAGTCGGTGCTTCTCAGTCATAGGCTGAGAAGCAATTCCGGGTAGGGACGCTGGCCATTTAAGGATACTGGGCGTGTCTTGCGCACGTGACTTAAGAATGCTCCCTGAAGACCTGTGATGTGTGCGCAAGTCCGGAGAGCCAGAGCCCGGACAGACACTGCAGGACTGCCAGAGAGGTTTGTACGCCGACTGCGCTGGTGCAGTACTCGTGGGCACTACACATATCTTCAGTGTTGTCTCATGAAAATATATATTAAAATATTTACAAAAATGATATGTATTCGTGTACTCACTTTTGTGACATACTGTACATAGATGCTGTATGTAGTTTGGGTACATTGCACGGCTCAGAAGTGATGGGGAGATTTGACTTAGGCTGGCTTCACACTGCAGTTTTTCACTGATCAGTGTCCATCAGTGTTTGTGTGCCAAAACCAGGAGAGGAACCAGGAAAGGAGCTTGCAGAGAAAAACTATAATTGAAAGATTGACACCTGTTCTGAGTTTTGGAGACACTCCTGGTTTTGGCAAGTTGATTTTGCTTGATTGGTTTTTGGAAGCCATATTGCTTTTCAAGAGCCTTTGAGCCACTAATGTTGTGGATCACCCTCTAATTTTCCATTGACAGATGATGGACCTGAATGGGGTCTTGTTTTTTTTGGATGAGAAGTTTTTATTGTCATCAATTGCACCTACTTAACATTTTTTTGTGGCTATTTATTCCAATATTTGAGAAGCAGAATGAACACACAGTTCAACACTGGTTCATGTAATGAGGTCTTCTATTAGATTGAATTGGCATTGTCTCAGTGAATAATTGAATTTCGAACATTTTAAGTACAAATGTTCAAAAATAAAAATTTCAGGTATATCTTAGTCAAAACTAATAATTGGCTTTATTGTTTTCAGATGACTGTGCCAGGAGATCAGAAGGACAACGGACATCTTCAGTTTATAAATCAGATGAACTTGAAACCACACAGGCTACAATTGATGTGAATGATATTACTCTAGATATCCCATCATCTCCTCACAGCAAAGATCTATCATGTGATCTTATGAAACAGGTCCTATCTTCTGACCCATTACAGACTAATAAGAAAAATAAAAGTCACAAAAGAGGTATTAAAAAAATTAATTCGAATAATCCATTTTCACTTTCAAAATATGGAAATATTTTTCAACTCAAAACAACATCTTTTGTTAAACATCAAAAAGTTCACACAGAGAAAGAGAGATTTTCTTGTTCCAAGTGTGGGAGATATTTTAACCACAAATCAGATCTTTATAGTTTGTTACAGTGGAGCATGCTGGTTTACCCACTCAGGAGATAAGGGTATGGGGGTACCCACAGTGGTCTTGCTGCTAGGAGGTCCCAAGTGCACCTGTGCTCTAGTGCCTTGATGTTCGTAGGTTTTAGTTTTTAGGGGGGAGGGACCCAGCGCTAACCGATGTAACTACACTAAGGTTTTCTTGGAAAAAAGGGGGGGCAAAAAACATAAACCGGAGGCTAATTCTCATAAAGGTTTTTATTGCTTAAGTTTCCAATGATTGTAAGATAACATTTATTAAAAAATCAAGTCTTTAAAAAATGGTTTAAAAATGAGGAGGAAGGGTCTCAATTGTGCTGTTCCTTCAGGTACGGCACGTATAGATATATAGTATTTGGCAGTCCTGAATTTTCTCACTGTCTTGGGACATCACAGTAGTGCTCCATAATCCTGCTGCTGTCCCCTTCTGTGTAAATAGAAAGAAAAAGGGGGACTTTTTAATAATTAGGTGGAAACTGCTTTTCCCTCAGGGTATAGGTTCAACAGCTACTCCAAGGTACTTAAGGTTATACCTAGTAAAGTTATTGGGTACCTGTAGTCCAACGATTGTGCTGCAGTGGATACCCTTCTCTGTAAAACTGTTTCGCTGAGGACTGTCCCTGGATTTCTGCTTATGGAACAGAAGGGAAGGATAACAGTCAGTAAGGAGACAGGGTTTCCAGGGTAGATTAGGATTTTTACAGGAACCTGTGGATTTACCGTGCTTGAGGCACCTTTCCTTGTCCTATGGTGATTTCAGTATTGTTCTTTGTATAAGGGATTGGGCTGCAAAAAGAACTGGATGGTTAGTCCAGCACCGACCTTTTCTCTGTGTAGCTAAAGGTTAACCGCCTTCTAATGTGTCTACCTCCAAGTGGTGCTGCTGTTACTGCTGATCAAACTGCAGGTTTTGCGAGACTGAAGCCACACACCTTTAAGCAAACGCTTCGTGTATGCAGCTATGGTAGGAGGTGTTACTTACTATGTGCTGAGGTCTGGGGTGTTGCGGTCCGAGGTCCTCTTACGGGGATGCGCCGTGGCCAGTGGCGCACACCCGGTCTCCTTGTGTGTCCGCGTCCGCGTCTCCGGATGTTGACACCGGAAGTGACGTGACGGCAGAGCGGCTCACAGGATTCGTTCTCTCTTGCAACGTCAGTGCTGGGAGGGCTGCACTACGTCGGTCTGTGTTGGTACGCAATTGCTTAGCACAGGGTGGGCGGGATCAACGCGTTTCGTTGATCACGGTCAACTTTCTCAAGATACCCGCCCCCTGTGCTGGAACTGTATTATATCCTCCCCTCCTCTGACGTTTACTTGTCTCATTGGTCAGAGCTGAGGAATGTTTATATTCTCAGGTCCCGTTTATCTGTTTTGACCCTCATACTTGTTGTCTTAGGGGATTTTTCTTTTTATAGTGATGTTGCTATATTTCTATGGCTTAATTCTTTTCCACAGCGCCTGTGGAAAGTTACATTTGAGATTTAGAAAAACAAGAAGAAAAAGGATAAATTTATCTTAGGTTCCCTGCTACTTATTTAAAGCCAAATAGCTCTGCATCCTGATTAAGGCCATTGGGGGCAAGGGTGTCTAGCTGGTATATCCATTTTGTTTCTGCCCTGGACATCTTTTCAGTATGGTTGCCCCCTCTCCAGCTTTTGTGAATTTGTTGTATTGCCAAAAAACATGAATTCTTTGTGCTTGATCGGTGTAATTCTTTGAAATGCCTACTTAAAGGATGCCCCTGAAAACCTTTTTTAATATTTCTCCAGTGTTCCGAAATGCGTTCTTGTAGTGTTCTAGACGTCCGTCCCACATACATTTTGTTACAGGGACATCTGACAACATATATTACACTTTTAGTGTGACAAGTAAGGCATCCCTTGATTTGAAATTTCTGGTTGTTGTTCCTATCACTAACCTCAGTTGTTAAATTTACGGAGGTATTGGAAATTTTGCACGCTGGGCACATTTTACAAGGTCTAAAACCAAATTGGAGGGGTCCACCTAGTAGAGTGCTATTTGTACTCCTTTGTGTGTTCTTAGGTTCTTGCACTGTTGGAGCTATTAGCAAGCTAAGTGATGGAGCTCTTCTGTATACTAGTTTTGGTCTTTTTGGTAGCAAAGTCCCTATAAATTTGTCCTGTTTTAGGTGGTGCCAATGTTTATCAATTATTTTCTTGAACTTAGTAGAGTTGGAATGAAACTCTGTTATTATTGGGAGATTGGCTACCTGTTGTTCAATTGATTCTTTAGTTGGTATCTCGATTTTTTGACTAAGCAGTTCAGTCCTGTCTTTTTGTCGCACTGCTTCTAAGTCTTTTTTTAATGAGTTAATTCTGTATCCCTTATTTAAAAATTCTTTTGTCAGTTTTTGCACTTCATATTCAAAGTCTACTTGGTCCGTACAATTTCTCTTAAGTCTCATGTATTGGCTTTTAGGTATGTTGTTTAGCCACCTAGGTAGGTGACAGCTGTCAATAGGTATAAAGCTACAACAGTCAACTTCTTTCTTAAAAAGCCTAGTTGTAAGTGTGGCTGTTCCTTTGTTGATTATTTCAATATCCAAAAAACTGACTTTGTTCTTACTAACAGTGGCTGTGAACTCCAGTCCATAGTTGTTCTTGTTTAGATGTTCCAAAAAGATTTTTAGATTGTAGTCTGTGCCTTTCCAGATGAAAAATACATCATCTATATACCTTTTCCATAGAAGTAGATCACCTCTTATCTCACCTCTTGTGTATATTACATCCTTTTCCCATCTACCTACAAACAGATTTGCATAGCTTGGGGCGAAACGCGTCCCCATCGCGGTTCCAACCTCTTGTTTATAAAATTGGTCCTCAAATTTGAAGTAATTATGGGATAGGATAAATTTTATCCCTTCTTCAATAAAATCTCTTTGTTGCTCATTTAGATCTGAGGATGTATCCAAAAAATGTCTTGCTGCTGTACGACCTTTCTCGTGGTCTATTACTGTATAAAGGGATCTAACGTCAAGGGTGCCTAGAGTGTAACCCTCCTTGAACTTAATTTGTTTTAAAATATTTAGAACCTCCTTAGTGTCTTTCAAATAGGCCGGAAGTTTCGTTACACAGCTCTGCAGATAAAAATCTACATATTTTGAGAGATTTGAGGTTAGGCTGCCAATGCCTGAGATGATTGGTCTACCTGGAGGGTTAGCCAAGTCCTTATGGATTTTAGGGATAAAATAGAACATTGCTACCCTTGGAGTGTCGTTAGTAATGAATTTAAACTCTTTTTCGGTTAGGATGCCTAGGTCTCTAGCTTCTTCAGCCATTCTCTTTAGAGCTTTCCCATACCTACGAGTAGGGTCTTGTTTTAGTTTGATATATGTTTCTCCATCATTTAGAAGTCTCAACGCTTCGATCTTGTAAATTTAACAACTGAGGTTAGTGATAGGAACAACAACCAGAAATTTCAAATCAAGGGATGCCTTACTTGTCACACTAAAAGTGTAATATATGTTGTCAGATGTCCCTGTAACAAAATGTATGTGGGACGGACGTCTAGAACACTACAAGAACGCATTTCGGAACACTGGAGAAATATTAAAAAAGGTTTTCAGGGGCATCCTTTAAGTAGGCATTTCAAAGAATTACACCGATCAAGCACAAAGAATTCATGTTTTTTGGCAATACAACAAATTCACAAAAGCTGGAGAGGGGGCAACCATACTGAAAAGATGTCCAGGGCAGAAACAAAATGGATATACCAGCTAGACACCCTTGCCCCCAATGGCCTTAATCAGGATGCAGAGCTATTTGGCTTTAAATAAGTAGCAGGGAACCTAAGATAAATTTATCCTTTTTCTTCTTGTTTTTCTAAATCTCAAATGTAACTTTCCACAGGCGCTGTGGAAAAGAATTAAGCCATAGAAATATAGCAACATCACTATAAAAAGAAAAATCCCCTAAGACAACAAGTATGAGGGTCAAAACAGATAAACGGGACCTGAGAATATAAACATTCCTCAGCTCTGACCAATGAGACAAGTAAACGTCAGAGGAGGGGAGGATATAATACAGTTCCAGCACAGGGGGCGGGTATCTTGAGAAAGTTGACCGTGATCAACGAAACGCGTTGATCCCGCCCACCCTGTGCTAAGCAATTGCGTACCAACACAGACCGACGTAGTGCAGCCCTCCCAGCACTGACGTTGCAAGAGAGAACGAATCCTGTGAGCCGCTCTGCCGTCACGTCACTTCCGGTGTCAACATCCGGAGACGCGGACGCGGACACACAAGGAGACCGGGTGTGCGCCACTGGCCACGGCGCATCCCCGTAAGAGGACCTCGGACCGCAACACCCCAGACCTCAGCACATAGTAAGTAACACCTCCTACCATAGCTGCATACACGAAGCGTTTGCTTAAAGGTGTGTGGCTTCAGTCTCGCAAAACCTGCAGTTTGATCAGCAGTAACAGCAGCACCACTTGGAGGTAGACACATTAGAAGGCGGTTAACCTTTAGCTACACAGAGAAAAGGTCGGTGCTGGACTAACCATCCAGTTCTTTTTGCAGCCCAATCCCTTATACAAAGAACAATACTGAAATCACCATAGGACAAGGAAAGGTGCCTCAAGCACGGTAAATCCACAGGTTCCTGTAAAAATCCTAATCTACCCTGGAAACCCTGTCTCCTTACTGACTGTTATCCTTCCCTTCTGTTCCATAAGCAGAAATCCAGGGACAGTCCTCAGCGAAACAGTTTTACAGAGAAGGGTATCCACTGCAGCACAATCGTTGGACTACAGGTACCCAATAACTTTACTAGGTATAACCTTAAGTACCTTGGAGTAGCTGTTGAACCTATACCCTGAGGGAAAAGCAGTTTCCACCTAATTATTAAAAAGTCCCCCTTTTTCTTTCTATTTACACAGAAGGGGACAGCAGCAGGATTATGGAGCACTACTGTGATGTCCCAAGACAGTGAGAAAATTCAGGACTGCCAAATACTATATATCTATACGTGCCGTACCTGAAGGAACAGCACAATTGAGACCCTTCCTCCTCATTTTTAAACCATTTTTTAAAGACTTGATTTTTTAATAAATGTTATCTTACAATCATTGGAAACTTAAGCAATAAAAACCTTTATGAGAATTAGCCTCCGGTTTATGTTTTTTGCCCCCCCTTTTTTCCAAGAAAACCTTAGTGTAGTTACATCGGTTAGCGCTGGGTCCCTCCCCCCTAAAAACTAAAACCTACAAATCAGATCTTGTTAGTCACGAGAGAGGTCAAACAGTGGAGAAGCCTTTTTCATGTTCAGAATGTGGAAATGTTTTGTACATAAATCACATCTTCTTGTTCACCAGAGAAGTCACACAGGGGAAAAGCCATTTTCATGTTCAGAATGTGGGAAACGTTTTGTCCAAAAATCAAATCTTGTTAGGCACCAGAGACGTCACACAGGGGATATGCCTTTTTCATGTTCAGTATGTGGGAAATGTTTTGTACATAAATCGCATCTTGTTGTTCACCAGAGAAGTCACACAGGGGAGAAGCCTTTTTCATGTTCAGAATGTGGGAAATGTTTTGCACAGAAATCATGTCTTGTTACACACCAGAGATGTCACACAGGGGAGAAGCCTTTTTCATGTTCAGATTGTGGGAAATGTTTTGTACAGAAATCATGTCTTGTTATACACAAGAAAAGTCACACAGGGGAGAAGCCTTTTTCATGTTCAGATTGTGGGAAATGTTATTCACAGAAATCATATCTTGTTACACACCAGAGATGTCACACAGGGGAGAAGCCTTTTTCATGTTCAGATTGTGGGAAATGTTTTGTACAGAAATCATGTCTTGTTACACACAAGTTAAGTCACACAGGGGAGAAGCCTTTTTCATGTTCAGAATGTGGGAAATGTTTTATAGATAAATCAAATCTTGTTTGTCATCAGAGAAGTCACACACAGGAAAGGCTTTTTTCATGTTCAGAATGTGGGAAATGTTTTATACATAAATCAAATCTGGCTACACATAAGAGATGTCACACAAGCACAAGGGAGAAACCATTTTCATGTTCAGAATGTGGGAAATCTTTTATAGACAAATCAAATCTTGTTATTCACCAGAGAAGTCATACAGGAGAGAAGCCTTTTTTATGTTCAGTATGTGGGAAATGTTTTATAGATAAAACACGTCTTGTAATTCACCAGAGAATTCACACAGGGGAGAAGCCTTTTTCATGTTCTGATTGTGGGAAATGTTTTGTAAACAAATCAACTCTTGTTTCACACAAGAGGTGTCACACAGGGGAGAAACCTTTTTCATGTTCAGAATGTGGGAAATGTTTTGCAGATAAATCATATCTTATTAGTCACCAGAGAACTCACACAGGGGAGAAGCCTTTTTCATGTTCAGATTGTGGGAAATGTTTTGCAAGCAAATCAACTCTTGTTTCACACAGGAGATGTCACACAGGGGAGAAACCTTTTTCATGTTCAGATTGTGGGAAATGTTTTGTACAAAAATCATGTCTTGTTTCACACAAGAGAAGTCACACAGGGGAGAAGCCTTTTTCATGTTCAGAATGTGGGAAATGTTTTGCACAGAAATCGTATCTTGTTAGTCACCAGAGAAGTCACACAGGGGAGAAGCCCTTTAAATGTTCCGATTGTGGGAAATGTTTTGTCGAGAAATCACATCTTGTTAAACACAATAGACGTCACACAGGAGAGAAGCCTTTTAAATGTTCAGATTGTGGGAAATGTTTTGTACAGAAAACTCATCTTGTTAGGCACCAAAGATCTCACAGAGGGAAGCCATTATTATAACTAAAATGTGAATATAAATTACTGGAAAATCATGTTTTGTTTCCCATCAAAAATAACTCACTAGGAAAAATTATATATTTTGTTGACAAATTGTTCAAAAAAACAGTCGTGTAGTGCAATGAGAAAGGGAAATTATTTTAGTACTTACCGTTCCTTTTAGACTATAAGACTCACTTTGAACAAGTAAACAATCTTGCTATATAAGTGAATTTCTCTTACAATTCAGATGCATCTTCCTGTGATGGAGGAGAACGGTGAGACAGTGTCCTTCCCTGCTCTCTCCTCCTGCTCCACACTGGTCTATGTGATCGGTACAGAGCAGGAGAGGATGCAATTTGGACCTACCCAAAGACTGCACATCCTGAGTGAGCAATAGAAGGACATTCCACCTCACTAGCCTATGGACCTTTTAAGTCATATAATCGGTCACATGACCTGGAAGTAACTGCAAAATGGGGTAATGTGTACAGTGTGTGAGTATATGTATATCTACACTGCTCAAAAAAATAAAGGGAATGCTTAAACAACACAGTAGAAATTAAAAAAAAAAAAGGAAACTAATAGGCGCTGCCAAGCAGATGACTTCAGAAGAATTGACCTTAGGTCCTTAATTAAAAATAAAACCACAATGTGCATTTCAGGGACGACCAGTCTCCGTTTTCAGGTGTAGCAACGCGTTGTGCTTTTGTCTTTAATACAGGACCTAAGGTCAATTCTTCTTAAGTCATCTGCCTTACAGTGCCTATTAGTTCCCAGTTTTTTTTGTTTCTGTTATTCCACTCCCTTTGGGAGCGGGTCAGTGCTGCAGCAGAGCGACATTACAGTCTAACATACCTGTTTCCTCTGCCTGCTTTCCGCTGTGTTAATCCATTGCCAACGGGTGAATCCATCAAGCAGGGTAACGACTCTCCATGCAGCGTGGACTGGAACCCGGATTAGTGAACTCGCCACCGTATGGGATCTTCATGAGTCGGAGGATCATCTCCTAATGTGCTGATTTTCAGAGTTGTGCCTACAGCATTGGTATTACACAGGAGCACTCTTTCTTTTACATTTAAATAACACAATGTAACTCCAAGTCAATCATACTTCTGTGAAAGCAACCCGTCCAGTTATGAAGCAACACTGATTGTGAACAATTGTTCCTGCAGTTGTGCAAATAGAACAGACAACAGATGGAAATGATAGGCAATTAGCTAGACAACCCCTGTAAAGGTGTGGTTCAGCTGGTGGTGACCACAGAGCATTTCTGTGTTCTCATCCTTTTGCATTGTGTCATTGCTCTCACTCCTAAAGGTAGCATGAGGCAGTGTCTACAGCCCACAGATGTTGCTCAGGTAGTGCAGCTCATTCAAGATGGCATATCACTTCGAGCTGTGGCAAGGTTACCTGTGTGTCAGCACAGTGTCCAGAGCAGAGACAAATGCGAGGAGACAGGCCAGTGCACCAGGAGATGTGGAGGGGATCATAAAAGGGCAACAATCCAGCAGCAGGACCGCTACCTCCTTTTTGCAAGGAGAAAAAGAAGGAGCCGTTCCAGAGCCCTAGAAATGACCTCAAGCAGACTACTAATATCCATGTGTCTGCTCAAACTGTCAGAAGCAAACTCCATTAGGTTGGTATGAGGGCCCGACATCCATACAGGGCGATTGGCATTTGCCAGGGAACGCCAAGATTGGCAGATTCGACATTGGTGCCCTGTGGTCTTAACAGATAAAAGCAGTTCATATTGAGCACATGTGATAGAAGTGACACAATTTAGAGATGTCGTGGAGAACATTTTGGGTTGCAACATTCTCTAACATGACCAGTTTGGCAGTGGGTCAGTGATGGTATAGAGAAGCATTTCTTTGGAGAGCCACACAGCCCTCCATGTTCTAGCCAGAGGTGCCCTGACAGCCATTAAGTATCGAGATGAGATCCTCAGACCCATTGGGAGACTATATGTAGGTACAGTGTGCCCTTGGTTCCTTCTGATGCATGTCATTGTTAGGCCTCATGTGGTTAAAGTATATCAGCAGTTCCTGCATGATGAAGGCATTGACGCTATGAACTGACTTGTCCATTCCCAGACCTGAATACAATTGAGCACATCTGGGACAGAATGTCTCCTCCCATCCACCAATGCCACGTTGCACCACAGGCTGTCCAGGATTTGACTGATGCTTTAACTAGGGACAGTGTATTATAATAATATTGGGAATATTTTATAGGGGAGAATAATGTGGACACTGTATAACCATAAGTGAGACACTGTGGGGTCATTTGTGCAGGAAGATCAGTGAGGGGCAATTATTTATTCAGGGGCACAGTATAGGGCTTACATAAGATGGTTATTCTTAGGCTGAAGGCACACTGATCCCTCCAAAATGGCGCGTTTTTGAAGCGCGATATTGATGCGAGTTTGATGCGTGTAGTAGTGCGAGTGTGGTGCTAGTGTGGTGCTAGTGAGATTTTTTCATTCCTACTGCGATCCGACAGACTAACACCCTTCTCCTGGTGTCAAGACTGCACTGATTTGCTGCCACTCATTTGTCAATCAATGGGGTCACTTGTGGGGGAGCTCCAATGTTGAGGCACACAGGGGCTCACCAAAGCGACATGGTGTCAGCTAACAATTTGAGCTGATTTCCATTCAAATTGTTAGCGGACACCATGTCACGTTTGGAGAGCCCCTGTGTGCCTCAGCATTGGAGCTCCCCAACAAGTGACCCCATTTTGGAAACTAGACCCCCCAAGGAACAAATCTAGATGCATAATGAGCTCTTTGAAACCCCAGGTGCTTCACAAATTGATCTGTAAAAATGAAAAAAATATTTTTCTTCCACAAAAATCTTATTTTTTTATTTTTACGGATCAAATTGTGAAGCACCTGGGGCTTCAAAGTGCTCATTATGCATCTAGATTTGTTCCTTGGGGGGTCTAGTTTCCAAAATGGGGTCACTTGTGGGGGAGCTCCAATGCTGAGGCACACAGGGGCTCTCCAAACTCCAAATTCCAATTGTTAGCGGACACCATGTCTCGTATGGAGAGCACCTGTGTGCCTCAACATTGAAGCTCCCCCACAAGTGACCCCATTTTGGAAACTAGACCCCCCCAAGGAACAAATCCAGATGCATAATGGGGTCACTTCTGGGGAGCTCCAATGTTTAGGCACACAGGGGCTCTCCATACGCAACATGGTGTCCGCTAACAATTGGTAGCGGACACCATGTCGCGTATGGAGAGCCCCTGTGTGCCACCAGCATTGCCACCAGCGCAAGGGCAACTGGAAGAGTTGGGGTACAGCACCAGAAAATGGCACCTCCAATGAATGCGCTATTTTCTGGGGTGGCTGTGGGTTGCAATTTGCAGCGTGGGGGGGCCCACAACATTTCGATCTCTCCACGATGAGGATTGCAGCCCCCCAACTGCCAAGTTGTACCTGGCTGGCAACCAAGAATATGGCAAAGCTCCATGTCATTTTATTGGTAGAAGTAATAAAAAAAATGACGTGGGGCTTCGCCATATTTTTGGTCCAGCCAGGTACAACTTGGCAGCTACGGACTGCCACCAACCCCCAGCTGCCTAGTTGTACCTGGCTGGCAACCAAAAATACAGTGAAGCACATTTTATTTTTATTTCTAGAACAAATTCTAGAAAAAAAATGACGTGGGGCTCTGCCATATTTTTGGTCCAGCCAGGTACAACTAGACAGCTGGGGGCTGCAATCCGCAGCATGGAGAGGCCCAAGCGTTCTGGGCCCCCCATGCTGCGAATTGCAGCCCGCAGCCGCCCCAGAAAATGGCGCATTCATTGAAGCGCCATTTTCTGGCGCTGTACCCATGCTCTTCCAGTTGCCCTGGTGCCGGTGGCAAACTGGGTAATAAAGGGGTTAATGCCAGCTTTTTATTGGCAGCTGGCACTAAGCCCGAGATTCATAATATTGGGCCAATGTTAGACCTGCCATTAGGAATCTCTGGTAAGTAGTCAATAAATACACACAAAGAAAAGTAATTTTATTTGAAAAAAAAACAAACAAAATTCAGACTCCATCTTTATTAGAAAGATCCGACGTAGTCCATAACGAACGTCCCACGATGCTCGATCACCTCCGACGTAGTCCACAATGAAGGTCCCACGATGCTCGATCACCTCTGCTCCAGAGATTGCAGCAAGGGATCAAGTGTCCTCTTCCTACAGTCTCTGTGGTCAGAGTTATGGTGCACTGTATGGCAATGATCTGTCATACAGTGCACCATTACTATGATCCCTGAGACTAGAAGAGGACACTTGATCCCTTGTTGCATCCATCCATCCACCCATCATCCACGCATGTACACATCCATTCGTGCACACATCCACACATGCAGTCACACATACGCACACATTCATCCATGCATCCACGCACGCATCCATGCCCCCACACACATTCACGCACCCACACATTCACGCACCCACGCATTCACGCATTCACGCACCCACACATCCACGCACCCACACATCCACGCACCCACACATCCACATAGAATGGGTCACAGTTAACAGTGGGGTACCACAGGGGTCAGTGTTGGGCCCGCTTCTATTTAATATATTTATTAATGACCTTGTAGGGGGCATACAGAGTAGAATCTCAATATTTGCAGATGACACTAAACTCTGCAGGGTAATCAATACAGAGGAGGACAATTTTATATTACAGGAGGATTTATGTAAACTAGAAGCTTGGGCTGCTAAATGGCAAATGCGCTTTAATGGGGATAAATGTAAAGTCATGCACTTGGGCAGAGAAAACAAAAGGTATAATTATGTGCTTAATTGTAAAACACTGGGCAAAACTGTCACTGAAAAAGACCTGGGTGTATGGGTAGATGACAAACTCACATTTAGTGACCAGTGTCAGGCAGCTGCTGCAAAGGCAAATAAAATAATGGGATGCATTAAAAGAGGCATAGATGCTCATGAGGAGAACATAATTTTACCTCTATACAAGTCACTAGTGCGACCGCACTTAGAATACTGTGTACAATTCTGATCTCCAGTGTATAAGAAAGACATAGCTGAACTAGAGCGGGTCCAGAGAAAAGCGACAAAAGTCATTAGAGGACTAAGGGGTCTGCAATACCAAGACAGGTTATTAAACTTGGGGTTATTTAGCTTGGAAAAACGAAGGCTTAGGGGTGATCTTATAATAATGTATAAATATATGAGCGGACAGTACAGAGACCTTTCTAATGATCCCTTTACTCTTAGGCCTGAGACTGGGACAAGGGGGCATCCTCTACGTCTGGAGGAAAGAAGGTTTAATCATAATCACAGATTCTTTACTGTAAGCGCGATGATATAGTGAAACTATGGAACTCTCTGCCACATGATGTTGTAATGAGTGAGTCACTACTAACATTTAAGAAGGGCCTGGATGCCTTTCTTGAAAACTATAATATTATCAGTTATATATACTAGATTCTTCGATAGGGCGTTGATCCAGGGAATTAGTCTGATTGCCGTATCTGGAGTCAGGAAGGAATTTTTTCCCCCAATGTGGAGCTTAGTGTTGCCACATGGTTTTTTTTGCCTTTCTCTGGATCACACATCCACGCATCTACGCACCCACACATCCATGCACCCACACATCCACGCACCCATGTACCCACACACCCATGCATCTACACATCCACGCACCCACACATCCATGCACCCACGCATCCACACACCCACGCATCCACGTACCCACACATCCACGCATCTACGCACCCACACATCCACGCTTCCACACATCCATGCATCCACGCACCCACACGTCCACGCACCCTCACGTCCACGCACCCACACATCCACGCACCCACATGTCCACACATCCACGCACCCACACATCCACGCGTCCACGCACCCACACATCCATGCACCCACACATCCATGCACCCACACACCCATGCATCCACGTACCCACACATCCACGCATCTATGCACCCACGCATCCACACATCCATGCATCCACACATCCATGCACCCACACGTCCACGCACCCACACGTCCACGCATCCATGCACCCACGCATCCACACACCCACGCATCCACGTACCCACACATCTACGCACCCACGCATCCACACATCCATGCATCCACGCACCCACACATCCATGCATCTAAGCACCCACACATCCATGCACCCACACAACCACGCGTGCACACATACATCCATCCATTCACACTCATCCATCCATGAACCCATCCATCCATCCATGAACCCATCCATCCATCCATGAACCCATCCATCCATGAACCCATCCATCCATCCATGAACCCATCCATCCATGAACCCACTCACATTCAATAATTTAATTCATTCATTCCATTCATTCATTCGGTACTTACAGTTAGGGCCAGAAATATTTGGACAGTGACACAAGTTTTGTTATTTTAGCTGTTTACAAAAACATGTTTAGAAATACAATTATATATATAATATGGGCTGAAAGTGCACACTCCCAGCTGCAATATGAGAGTTTCCACATCCAAATCGGAGAAAGGGTTTAGGAATTATAGCTCTGTAATGCATAGCCTCCTCTTTTTCAAGGGAGCAAAAGTAATTGGACAATGGACTCTAAGGGCTGCAATTAACTCTGAAGGCGTCTCCCTCGTTAACCTGTAATCAATGAAATAGTTAAAAGGTCAGGGGTGGATTCCAGGTGTGTGGTTTTGCATTTGGAAGCTGTTGCTGTGACCAGACAACATGCGGTCAAAGGAACTCTCAATTGAGGTGAAGCAGAACATCCTGAGGCTGAAAAAAAAGAAAAAATCCATCAGAGCGATAGCAGACATGCTTGGAGTAGCAAAATCAACAGTTGGGTACATTCTGAGAAAAAAGGAATTGACTGGTGAGCTTGGGAACTGTAAAAGGCCTGGGCATCCACGGATGACAACAGTGGTGGATGATCGCCGCATACTTTATTTGGTGAAGAAGAACCCGTTCACAACATCAACTGAAGTCCAGAACACTCTCAGTGAAGTAGGTGTATCTGTCTCTAAGTCAACAGTAAAGAGAAGACTCCATGACAGTAAATACAAAGGGTTCACATCTAGATGCAAACCATTCATCAATTCCAAAAATAGACAGGCCAGAGTTAAATTTGCTGAAAAACACCTCAAGAAGCCAGCTCAGTTCTGGAAAAGTATTCTATGGACAGATGAGACAAAGATCAACCTGTACCAGAATGATGGGAAGAAAAAAGTTTGGAGAAGAAAGGGAACGGCACATGATCCAAGGCACACCACATCCTCTGTAAAACATGGTGGAGGCAATGTGATGGCATGGGCATGCACGGCTTTCAATGGCACTGGGTCACTTGTGTTTATTGATGACATAACAGCAGACAAGAGTAGCCGGATGAATTCTGAAGTGTACCGGGATATACTTTCAGCCCAGATTCAGCCAAATGCTGCAAAGTTGATTGGACGGCGCTTCATAGTACAGATGGACAATGACCCCAAGCATACAGCCAAAGCTACCCAGGAGTTCATGAGTGCAAAAAAGTGGAACATTCTGCAATGGCCAAGTCAATCACCAGATCTTAACCCAATTGAGCATGCATTTCACTTGCTCAAATCCAGACTTAAGACGGAAAGACCCACAAACAAGCAAGACCTGAAGGCTGCGGCTGTAAAGACCTGGCAAAGCATTAAGAAGGAGGAAACCCAGCGTTTGGTGATGTCCATGGGTTCCAGACTTAAGGCAGTGATTGCCTCCAAAGGATTCGCAACAAAATATTGAAAATAAAAATATTTTGTTTGGGTTATGTTTATTTGTCCAATTACTTTTGACCTCCTAAAATGTGGAGTGTTTGTAAAGAAATGTGTACAATTCCTACATTTTCTATCAGATATTTTTGTTCAACCCTTCAAATTAAACGTTACAATCTGCACTTGAATTCTGTTGTAGAGGTTTCATTTCAAATCCAATGTGGTGGCATGCAGAGCCCAACTCGCGAAAATTGTGTCACTGTCCAAATATTTCTGGCCCTAACTGTACCTCTGGGTGGAGCTGCACTGGAGGAGGGGCGATCCAGCGAGGAGAGGAGGCAGAGCGGCGGCTACACCGGCGGGATCGAGGAGCGGTGAGATCGGACACGGGGATCGGGGGGTGAGGGGTGGAGGGCAGTGACAAGTGGGGGTCATCCAGAGGAGGGGGAGGGCATCCACCGCCAGCAGCGTGGCGGGTAACCGCAACAGGTTCCGGCGTCGGGGGTGGGGGGCAGTGACAGGTGGGGGCCATCTGGAGAAGTGGGAGACCTGAGGAGGGGGAGTGCATCCACCCCCGCCACCAGCAGCGCGGCTGGTGAAGCCGCACACAGGTCCCGGCTGTCACAGAGATCACAGCCGGGATCACAGAGACTCGCACTATGTGATTGCACGGTGCATTTTTTTAACGCACCCATTGTTTTCTATTGATAGCTGGTGCGTACAACTCGCATGCAGTCGCAGCATGCCGCGACTGAAACTCGCTTTGCGAGTTCAGGGCTTCAAATGCGCACCAGTGTGCCCGACATTATAGAAAACCACTTGTCCTAGTGCAATGCGAATTTATTTCGCATTGCACTCGTGCGAGGCACAGGGATCATGTCGGATGATGTGCCTTCAGCCTTAAGTCAAACATTACAGTGACACTGTTTTGGTATATGCTGCAGAAGACCAGACAACAGGGTAGCAGGAGCTGTGATCAGCTGACGTACGGTGCTCAATAGAGCATGCGTACTGCTGAGCCCGAAGTTGCGCTATGGAGTACCGGAAAAGACGCGTTCAGCGGCATTCCTGGAACTCAGCCGACGGACGAGCCAGGTGGGGGGAGCGCGCATTCACATGTAAACATCACGCCCATTAGGGCGTGATACAACACAAAGGAGGCGGCGAAGGAGACATTAGGATGCCGCCATGGGGGGCTAGCAACGGTAGCCCCCCCGATCATTACCATACTAATTAGTGAGTATAAAAAATCTTTTATTAAACCATCAGGTCAGATTTAGGGCAGAAAGGGATAGTTAGAGCAGTCATAGGAAGATGCAGGGACAGGTAGTGATAGGCTGGGAGGCTTTAGGTAGGTGACAAGTTCCCTTTAACTTAACAGACTTGACCCTAAAACATTACAGGGTAAGTGTCTTGGACTAAAAATACAACTGAATGTAAGCCAATCAATTATTTGACTAAGGCCCCCAAAACACTATAGATAGCTGTGTAATTGCTCAGCCGGCAGCGCTCTTTCTTCCTTGGTTCTCCTATATACAGAAGCAGTTTTTCTGCAATATGTTCCGGTATTTTCTATTAGAACCACAGCAAATCACTTACAGGACAAAAAGGATATACAGCCTCTAGTCAGACATGCTGGATCCTTATCTTCCCTGACAATTATCAGCTAAAGCCCCACACACATTAGGGTATGTGCCCACTGGACGTTTTGTGGGCTGTTTTTTTAGCGTTTTCCGTCAGCGTTTTCCGCTGAGTTTTATGTTAACCCCTTCCCGACACGTGTCTCAGCGTATGAGACATGAAAACCAATTGCTTCCCGACCGATGTCTCAGATGCTGAGACATCTGGGGAACGCACTGCTGCAGCTCAAGTGAGGGTCTCACTGACCTGTCACTTGAGCTGCAGGTACATGGAGACATGCACTACAGCCCAGGGGGGGTCGCTTTGCCCCCCCCAGGCTACAGCCGCGGTAATTGGCGGTTGAAAATGAAACCGCAAATTACCGCGGCTGTGCTAAGTGCGGTCTCCCCGTGCCTCGCTTCTCCTGCTCCCTCGCTCATCCCCCACCCTGTGTCCTCCTGTAACCCCCCACCCTGCTCATTGGCCATCTCCCCCCTGTCTCCTGCCCCCCGACCGCACGATCACAGGTGATTACCGGAGCAGGGATCACCGCTCCGGTAATCACCTCCCTCTGCCGCCTCCTCCCGCCACCGGAGCGGTGATCACTGCTCCGGGCATCGGCTACTCCTCGGGGATCACCCAGCTCCTCCTCGGGGATCACCCAGCTCCTCCTCGGGGATCACCCCTGTCCCCCGCCCACCGCCGGAGCAGTGATCACCACTCCGGGGATCACTTTCCCCTGTCATGCCGCCCGCCGCCGGAGCGGTGATCACCTCCTAAGGGTGATCACCGCTCAGGGGATCACTTCCCTCTGTTCTTCCGCCCGCCACCGGAGGGTGATCACCTCCTCCCGGCTCCAGGGCAGGGATCACCTGATGATGCTGCTGCCGTCCAGTGCCGCCTCCAGTGCCTCCTGCCGCCGCCTGCAGCCACCTCCGGCCCCCACGAGTCTTCTTCCGGTCCTGGGTCCTCCTGGCATCGCCTGGTGAGTCCCCCTGCCTGTGGGATGCCTTTACTGCAGCCTGAGCCTCCTGCAGGGGGGGATCACTGCAGTGAATAGATCTGACAGTGATCCACATAGTGGATCACTGCGCTGAGACTGCCAGATCACTGCTCTGCGGTCCGATCCCCCTGCATGGGGATCGAGCTGCAGAAAGCGATCTTGCAGCCCCGGCGCAGTGGTCCACGTAGTGGACCACTGCACCCGGACTGCCAGATCGCTGCTCTGCAGTCCGATCCCCCTGCATGGGGATCGTGCTGCAGAAAGTGATCTCGCAGCCCCGGCGCACTGCACCCGGGCTGCCAGATCACTGCTCTGCAGTCCGATCCTCCTGCACGGAGATCGAGCTGCAGAAAGCGATCTCGCAGCCCCGGCGCAGTGGACCACTGCACCCAGGCTGCCAGATCACTGCTCTGCAGTCCGATCCTCCTGCACGGAGATCGAGCTGCAGAAAGCGATCTTGCAGCCCCGGCGCAGTGGTCCACATGGTGGACCACTGCACCCAGGCTGCCAGATCGCTCCTCTGCAGTCCGATCCTCCTGCACGGGGATCGAGCTGCAGAAAGCGATCTCGCAGCCCCGGCGCTGCACCCGGGCTGCCAGATCGGACTGCAGAGCAGCGATCTGCCTGCATGCTGATCGAGCTGCAGAAAGCGATCTCACAGCCCTGGTGCAGTGATCCACATATTGGATCACTGCACCCGGGCTGTCAGATCGCTACTTTGCAGTCCGATCCGCCTGCATGGTGATGATCGTATACGTTGTGGGACCTTCGTTGTGGACTACGTCGGAGGCGATTGAGCGTCGTGGGACCTTCGTTGTGGACTACGTCGGAGGCGATCGAGCGTCGTGGGACCTTCGTTGTGGACTACGTCGGATCTTTATAATAAAGATGGAGTCCGAATTTTGTTTGTGTTTTTTTTCAAATAAAAAGATTTTTCTCTGTGTGTATTTTCTGACTATTTACCAGAGATTCCTAATGGCGGGTCTAACATTGGCCCTATATTATGAATCTCGGGCTTAGTGCCAGCTGCCAATAAAAAGCTGGCATTAACCCCTTTATTACCCAGTTTGCCACCGGCACCAGGGCAACTGGAAGAGCATGGGTACAGCGCCAGAAAATGGCGCTTCAATGAATGCGCCATTTTCTGGGGCGGCTGCGGGCTGCAATTCGCAGCATGGGGGGCCCAGAACGCTTGGGCCTCTCCATGCTGCGGATTCCAGCCCCCAGCTGTCTAGTTGTACCTGGCTGGACCAAAAATATGGCGGAGCCCCACGCCATTTTTTTTCTAGAATTAGTCCTAGAAAAAAAATAAAAATGGGCTTTGCTGTATTTTTGGTTGCCAGCCAGGTACAATGAGGCAGCTGGGGGTTGCTGGCAGTCCGTAGCTGCCAAGTTGTACCTGGCTGGACCAAAAATATGGCGGAGCCCTACGCCATTTTTTTTCTAAAATTAGTCCTAGAAAAAAAAAAAAGGGCTTCGCTGTATTTAGATGCATAGTGAACACTTTGAACCCCCAGGTGCTTCACAAATTGATCCGTAAAAATGAAAAAAGAAAATTTGTGTGAAAACAAATGTACTTTTTCCTTCTTACAGATCAATTTGTGAAGCACCTGGGGGATCAAAGTGCTCACTATGCATCTAGATGCATTCCTTGGGGGGTCTAGTTTCCAAAATGGGGTCATTTGTGTGGGGGAGCTCCAATGTTTGGGCACACAGGGGCTCTCCATACACGACATGGTGTCCGCTAATGATTCCAATAGTTAGCGGACACCATGTCGCGTATGGAGAGCCCCTGTGTGCCTAAACATTGGAGCTCCCCTACAAGTGACCCCATTTTGGAAACTAGACCCCCCAAGGAACATATCTAGATGCATAGTGAGCACTTTGAACCCCCAGGTGCTTCACAAATTGATCCGTAAAAATGAAAAAAGAAAATTTGTGTGAAAACAAATGTACTTTTTCCTTCTTACGGATCAATTTGTGAAGCACCTGGGGGTTCAAAGTGCTCACTATGCATCTAGATACATACCTTGGGGGGTCTAGTTTCCAAAATGAGGTCACTTGTGGGGTAGCTCAAATGTTTGGGTACACATGGGCTCTCCATACGCGACATGGTGTCCGCTAACAATTCCAATAGTTAGCGGACACCATGTCGCGTATGGAGAGCCCCTGTGTGCCTAAACATTGGAGCTCCCCCACAAGTGACCCCATTTTGGAAACTAGACCTCCCAGGGAACGTATCTAGATTAGTTGTGAACATTTTGAACCCCCAGGTGCTTCACAAATTCATCTGTAAAATTGAATAAGTACTTTTTTTCCACAAAAAAATTCTTTTTTTATTTTTACAGATTATTTTGTGAAGCACCGGGGTGTTCAAAATGCTCACCACCCATCTAGCTAAGTTCTCTGGGGGGTCTAGTTTCCAAAATGGGGTCACTTGTGGGGGAGCTACAATGTTTAGGCACACAGGGGCTCTCCAAACGCGACATGGTGTCCACTAACAATTGGAGCTAATTTTTCAGTCAAATTGTTAGCGGACACTATGTCGCGTTTGGAGAGCCCCTGTGTGCCTAAACATTGGAGCTCCCTCACAAGTGACCCCATTTTGGAAACTAGAGCCCCCAGGGAACTTATATAGATGTGTGGTGAGCATTTGAACCCCCAGGTGCTTCACAAATTCATCCGTAAAAATGAAAAAGTACTTTTTTTTCCATAAACATTTTGTTTTTTCATTTTTACAGATTAATTTGTGAAGCACTAGGGTATTCAAAATGCTCACCACCCATCTAGATAAGTTCCCTGGGGGGTCTAGTTTCCAAAATGGGGTCACTTGTGGGGGAGCTCCAATGTTTAGGCACACAGGGGCTCTCCAAATGCAACATGGTGTCCGCTAACAATTTGACTGAAAAATCAGCTCAAATTGTTAGCGGACACCATGTCGCGTTTGGAGAGCCCCTGTGTGCCTACACATTGGAGCTCCCCCACAAGTGACCCCATTTTGGAAATTAGACCCCCCAGGGAATTTATCTAGATGGGTGGTGAGCATTTTGAACCCCCAGGTGCTTCACAAATTCATCCGTAAAAATGAAAAAGTACTTTTTTTTCTACAAACATTTTTTTTTTTCATTATAAAAGATTAATTTGTGAAGCACTGGGGTATTCAAAATGCTCACCACCCATCTAGATAAGTTCCCTGGGGGGTCTAGTTTCCAAAATGGGGTCACTTGTGGGGGAGCTCCAATGTGTAGGCACACAGGGGCTCTCCAAATGCAACATGGTGTCCGCTAACAATTTGACTGAAAAATCAGCTCAAATTGTTAGTGGACACCATGTCGCGTTTGGAGAGCCCCTGTGTGCCTACACATTGGAGCTCCCCCACAAGTGAACCCATTTTGGAAACTAGACCCCCAGGGAATTTATCTAGATGGGTGGTGAGCATTTTGAACCCCCAGGTGCTTCTCAAATTCATCCGTAAAAATGAAAAAGTACTTTTTTTTCTACAAAAACTTTCTTTTAGCCTAAACTTTTTCATTTTCACATGGGGAACAGGATAAAATGGATGCTAAAAATTGTTGGGCAATTTCTCCTGAGTACACGGATACCTCATATGTGGTCATAAACCACTGTTTGGGCACACAGCAGGCTCAGAAGGGAAGGAGCGCCATTTGACTTTTTGAACGGAAAATTAGCTCCAAAAGTCAAATTGCCCTCCCTCCCTTCTGAGCCCTGCCGTGTGCCCAAACAGTGGTTTATGACCACATATGAGATATCGATGTACTCAGGAGAAATTGCCCAACAATTTTTAGGATCCATTTTATCCTGTTGCCCATGTGAAAATGAAAGAATTGAGGCTAAAAGAACATTTTTGTTGGAAAAATTAAAATTACCATTTTTTCCTTCCACTTTGCTTTAGTTCCCGTGAAGCACCTGAAGGGTTAATAATCTTCTTGAATGTAGTTTTGAGTAGCTTGAGGGGTGCAGTTTTTGGAATGGTGTCACTTTTGGGTGTTTTCTGTCATGTAAACCCCTCAAAGGGACTTCAAATGTGATGTGGTCACAAAAAAAAATGGTTTTGTAAATTTTGCTGGAAAAATGAAAAATTGCTGATGAACTTTGAACCCTTATAACGTCCGAACAAAAAATTTTTTTTTTCCCAAAATTGTGCTGATGTAAAGTAGACATGTGGGAAATGTTATTTATTAACTATTTTGTGGCACATACCTCTCTGGTTTAGCAGAATAAAAATTCTTAATTTGAAAATTGCAAAATTTTCAAAAATTTTGCCAAATTTTTAATTTTTTCACCAATAATCGCAAAAATTATCGACCTAAATTTAATACTAACATGAAGCCCAATATGTCACGAAAAAACAATCTCAGAATCGCTCGGATCCAATGAAGCGTTCCAGAGATATTACCTCATAAAGGGACACTGGTCAGAATTGACAAAAATGGCCTGGTCATTAGGGTCAAAATAGGCCCGGGGGTGAAGGGGTTAATTTATGTTAATCCTAACCAGCGGTTGGCTTAACATGCTAGTCAATGGATTTTAGAAAACGCTGTGTACATTAGAACGTTTTTTTTTGTCTCCTTTCCACTTTCTTCACCGGTTTTCCACCGGTTTTCAAAGATAGAGCAAGTGACTTCTTTTGAGCGTTTTTCCAGCGGTTCCAGCTTACAAGTGCACAAAAAACAGTCTTTAAAACGCTAAGAAAAACCGCCAGAAAACCGCCGATAAAACGCTGTACAAACGCTATAAAACCGCTCAAAAAACGCTCAAAAAATGATGGACACTGCTGAGCTCAGAAAACTCAGTTTCTTCAATTCTCAACCGGTTTTCTGACGGTCTGCAAAGATGCAGAACCGTCCAGTGGGCACATACCCTTATGGTGGGGTTACACGTCCCGATATCGCCGCGATATCGGAGGCAACGCCGCGGGAGTGCGCATTTTTTGAGCGCTTTTCCCGATATCGCATCGGCGGTTTACACGCTGCGATATCGGGAAACAACGTCCCTCCGATGTGTACGCCCACCAACCCAGTAACGACCATTTAACATGGGAGTTAATGGGTGAGGTGCGAGTACGCATCGGAGTTGGGCTGTCACACGCAGCGATCCTGCTACAACGGCCTTGCGATATCGGGGAGTTGAATAGCTCAGCTATTCAACTCCGATATCGTTTTGGCATCGTTCCAGGATCGCGTTGTACGCTCAAACCGTACAACGCGCACACGATATCGGCTCCAACTCGCGACCCAAGTGACTTTTTGTCGGAGTTGGGTCGGAGTTGGACGCCGATATCGCGCCGTGTAAACCCACCATTAGACTGCGTGTCTTCACAACTTGTTGATATCAGCAGGTTTAGCTAACTTTAGTCTCATGTGTAAGGAGGTCTTTACTATCTGAAGGCTATGAGCACTTCAGATGTCTGTGAACACCCTGATTACTGGAATTCAGATGAAAAATGCTTCAGGACACACAGTTAAAAAACCCTCAAAAGGCCAAACATATGAACAGCAAGTCGTTTTTACATTGCCGTTCATGAGATTATTCCTTTTAGCATTTATTTGTTGCTTTTTCAGGCGGAATACTGAGAGGATCTGTCAGAAAAATAAAATGCTCTGTGTGGATATACGCTTAGTCTGACTGATCAGTAGAACTGATGAACTCTAGATATGGCCCTGCAAACACGCCTCTGGTCGATGGCCTCCACACACGCAGAAAAGTGATATCTAGGTAACCCTGCAAAATGCTGACAGGGTGTAAATTGCAAACTGTCAGCATTTTTCAGCCTATAGATATGTGAGAATCATGTGGGATTAGTGGATGAGGGCAGGTATATCTCACCCAGGTATCTGTTCTATGTGACCTAGTCTGGTCAGTATCACCTGGCTACTAATGAATTAATGGGAGACGTTGGGCAGATGTAAAAGGAAGCTAGGAGCCTGGGAACACAGAAAGTCTGTCTGTGTGTGAGACACATGTGAGTGGAAGCATTGCTCAGTGTTTATGTGGTTTGGCTGAAAGGGAGAAGCCCTCCAGTCTGCAGTTAGGATATCATCCTGTATAGTTAGAGCTGGACAGGCAAGGATTTATTTTGTTGCTGCTTTTTTTGCTTTCTGTTTTTGCTTTCACGTAAATAATTCTGACCCAGTGTCAGTTGCACCTGGATCTCTGCTGTCCTCCTGAGTTGAATGCAGAAAGTAAGTGCCCTTTGATCCCAGCAAAGGTGATCTCTGAGCGTGTTATCACAACTCTTAGATTTTATAAAAAGCCTGGACAACCAGGATCCCTAAAGGTCTGAATATGAAAAAAGATGTTATGCTGCACTATTAAAGGGAACATGTCACCTCCAAAAAGCCACCTAACCTATAAAAACATGTCCCTGCATCATCCTATGACTATTCTCACAATCCTTTTGTCTGCTAAATGCTGGCTGTATTAAAAAATGTTTTTATACTTACTCATTATCCATTATAATGAGTAGGGACCATATTCCTTAGCCCTTAGGGCGTGTTGCTTTGCTGCCTTTCTCGTCAGAAGATCACGCCCTAATGGGCGTAATCTTGTATTCATATTCTAGGCAGTACCCGCATGCTTTGCTAGTCACTCTCTGGGCATGTAATGACGCAAATCGCGTCATTTCCGGTTTGGGTGACGTCAGTACACCCATGACACTCGTCCAGCTTCAAGCACGCATGCGCAATACCTTTTGAATTGAATCTGTCAAAAACTGAACTTCTCGTGTTTCCTCCCTCTCCTAATCTTCCGAAACCTAATATTGCCATTTTTGTATGTGGTTCTACCGTTACTCCTCAACAGCACTCCCGCTGTCTTGGGGTTATATTTGACTCAGATCTCTCCTTCTCTCTCTCCCCAAATCCGGTCTCTCACTCGCTCATGTCACCTATACCTCATAAACATCTCTAGAATTCGACCTTTTCTTACTGTTGACTCTGCAAAAACTCTGTTGCCCTTATTCATTCTCGCCTGGATTACTGCAATTCTCTATTAATCGGTCTCCCTCTTACTACACTCTCTCCTCTCCAATCCATCCTCAATGCAGCAGCCAGGATCATATTCCTCTCCAACCGCTTCATTGATGCCTCTATCCTAGGGCAGTCATTGCACTAGTTGCCAATCTGCTATAGAGTACAATATAAAATTAGCACTCTCACCCACAAAGCCCTCCACAGCTCTGCTCTGCCCTACATCTCCTCTCTCATCTCTGTCTATCGCCCTACACATGCGCTCCGCAAGTGACCTAAGACTGACATCAGCTACAATCAGAACCTCCTACTACTGTCTCCAAGACTTCTCACGAGCTGCACCAATTCTCTGGAACGGATTACCAAGAACAATTCAATTAATTCCCAATACCAATAGTTTTAAGGGAGCCTTAAAAACACATCTGTTTAGACTGGCTTATGACCTCACCTCACTTGTCTAAGTAGTCCTATCTTTCTTTTTCTAAATCTGGCCTCTTGTGTCATCTGCAGACTGTCTGTCTGTCCCTCATGCATAATATAGCACTTTATCTGTACTTGTACAGATCCCGACCGATGACCGATTCATGCAGCATTACGTGAATCCCCTAAATATTATATTGATGGCTGGACCTTATATGACATCATTTATTACTGTTACCTTTTGTGCCTCCCCTATTTCCTCTAGATTGTAAGCTTACGAGCAGGATCCTCACTCCGCATGGTTTTCGAATTTTTGTTACTCTGTATTGTCTAATATTGTCTGTATATGACCCCTCCGAATTGTAAAGTGCTGCATAATATGTTGGCGCTATATAAATAAAATTATTATTATTATTATTATCTACTCAGGATATTAATGTGAATATTCTCATTAACTCCATTCATTCTCTGCGATTCTCCATAAGGTATTTGATAATTATTTTATACAAGTCAAAAAGATTTTATACATATAGATGACATGTGGGAAAGTACCATTTCATGCTTACAATATGTATGATGTGTAATATTGCAGTGAGTACACATGGTCAATCCAAGAATATTGTTATGTGGAAGTCAGATTGCGCCAGACTAAAATCACAGTCGGTTAAGCTTATGCTTGTTTTGGTTATTTGATGGCTTTTACAATCATTGTCTTTGTAAACCTTTTTTTGACTTTGCTCATACATGCAAAAGGTTCCCAATTGTTACAATTGTTACATCTTAGGCCAGTGATGGCGAACCTATGACACGCGTGTCAGCACTGACACGCGTAGCCATTTTCAGTGACACGCGGCCGCCGGAGAAACTAGACTCGCTATTTGGATAAAAACCACAGACACAGACACAGCAGCAAAAAACTGTTGCGAGTCGGGTTTCCGACACGGCAATGCGAGCGCTTTCCGAGACATCTGCGATTTGTAAATCTCACACTACTCGCTATTACTCGCTTCCCCATTCATTAACATTGGACTCGCTAGACTAGCAACGAGTAGCGAGTCCCGGGCTCGGACTCACTAGACTAGAGTCAAGCGATTCCGAGTTAGGACTCGCCCATCACTAACTACAGCTGAGGAAAAACAAATGTGCTGGAGGTCTGTAGCCAGAACAGCAGAGCTCCGGCACAGAGCGTCTAGTCCTGGGACTTCCGGTAAGCGGAACTTCTGGCTGGCGCAGCAGGGAGCAGCGGAACGCTGCGGGGGACGCATATCTGAGGCCCTGTGATCGCTGTCTGGAGGTCTGTCTGGAGGTCCAGTGATTACTACAGCAACCATCCTCCAGTGAAAGGTTCTGGGCAGAATCTGGGGTGTCATGAATGTGTGATTGGCCATTACTGAGATAAGTGAGGGGGAGGCTGGAAGAGGCCTGTGCTATGGGTGCCGTTTCCCGCCATTAATTTACATAAGGAACGCCATCTTGCAGCATAGTACAGACTGCATTTCACCCTATTAATCCCTATTTCTGCTTATTAACTCTGCCCTTTCCTAAAAGACAGTTAACCCCTAATTGCCTGCAGGGCTGTCTATAAATCTTCTGTCACTGCCCCTCTTATGGAGAAGCCAAAAAAACCAAGGTTAAGTAAAGGAAGTGGTAGTAGCAGTAGCCGACCCTTTCAAGAGACATGGACTGAGATGTATGGCATTATAGAAAAAAATGGCAGATCATTTTGCGTTCTATGTAGTGAAACGGTAGTAAGCAGAACGTGGAATATAAATAGACATTTTGACAGATAACCTTAGTAGCGCTTGCTTGGCCTTGAAGTGTGCAAAATACCAACCTTCAATTGAAGATTTAGCCAATGAAATTCAGCAACAAAAAAGTCACTAAATCAGTGATGGTGAACCTGTGGCAGTGTGGCAGTCCAGCTGTTGCTGGACTGCCACAGGTTCCCCCTCCCTCTCACTTATCTTAGTTCATGACACCCCACACAGGTTAAATAACAGCAAGACCAACAAAAGAAACCAACTGACAGATTAACAAAGAAGTCACTAAGCAGGTAAGTTAAAGAATTATACATATTTGTTATTTAAACTATAAATATCGTAAAATTAGGGTTTTTTTTCTCAAGGTGACACACCTCGCGATTTATGCTCGGTTTTTTGGCGAATTTTGACACACCAAGCTCAAAAGGTTGCCCATCACTGTCTTAGGCAGTTTTTCTGCATTTTTTAAATAAAATCTAGTCATTCATATTCTCATATAGAAATTCCTCATATACCAGTATATATTCAAAGCCAATTCTGATCCAAATTAATCAATATGAGCTAATATATGTGTTATGTGAATGTAAAATATACGGGGACCTGTTTGTACACTTCAAAATATTGATTTAATTACAAGCAAAAAAAAATGAAAACAATTTGTTTATGCATAAATCTAGTTTATTTGCTTTTATCATATTAATACATTGATATGTCTCTGAGAAAAATCAACCTGTATATGATATCAATAAGGGACATATTTACTATATAATTGTCTAAGGCTTTGTTGAGTCTGTCTGTAACCAAAAGCGCGGCGGCCAATGAGCTCAGACTATGCAAATAGGCGCAACAATTCAAAGTTCGAATTTCGCGCCTATTTGCAGCCCGGCGAGAGCGGCCAGTCAGCGCCGCTCTCTCCGGGATACACGGTGTCCGCAGCAGCGGCTCTCCTCACAGCCCCCCCCGCGGCTCCTCCTGCCCCCCCACGACTCCCCCTGCTCCCCCACGGCTCCTCCTGCCCCCCGCGGCTCCCCCTGCTCCCCCACGGCTCCTCCTGCCCCCCGCGGCTCCCCCGCTCCTGCAACCCCCCCCTGCGGCTTCTTCTGCCCCCCCTGCAGCTCCCCCGCTCCTGCGGCCCCCCCCTGCTGCTTTTGCGGCTCCCCCGCTCCTGCGCCCCCCCGCCGCGGCTTTTCCTGGGCTCCCGCGGCCCCCCCGCTGCTTGGTGCTACTAAAAATAAAAAACCTTCATAGAGGATACTCACCCGTCCGCCAGCATGCTGCATCTACGACTTCTAGCTGCTACATGGCTTGAGGACCTGTGATTGTCTGGGAAACCGATCCCAGGCAACGACAGGTCCTGCGAGCCAGCAGACGGGTGAGTATCCTCGCATCCATCCTGCCCCTCCCCCTGCCACCACCATCCTGCCCCCCCAACCGGCTCCATCCTGCCCCCCCACCAGCTCCATCCTGCCCCCCCCGTCGGCTCCATCCTGCCCCCCCCCACACCGGCTCCATCCTGCCCCCCCACCAGCTCCATCCGGCCCCCCCCCCCTCGTCGGCTCCATCCTGCCCCCACCCCCCGTCGGCTCCATCCTGCCCCCACCCCCCGCCGGCTCCATCCTGCCTACACCAGCTCCTTCCTGCCCCCCCCCGCCGGCTCCATCCTGCCCCCCCTCCGGCTCCATCCTGCCCCCCGCTGGCTTCATCCTACCACCCCCCCGCCGGCTCCATCCTGCCCCGCCATCTCCATCCTGCCCAGCCATCTCCATCCTGCCCCGCCGGCTCCATCCTGCCCCGCTGGCTCCATCCTGCCCTACTCGCTCCATCCTGCCCCACTCGCTCCATCCTGCCCCACTCGCTCCATCCTGTCCCGCCGGCTCCATCCTGCCCTGTCGGCTCCATCCTGCGCCGCTGGCTCCATCCTGCCTCGCTGGCTTCATCCTGCCCCCCTGGCTCCATCCTGCCCCGCTCGCTCCATCCCCCACCGGCTCCATCCTGCCACACCGGCTCCATCCTGCCCCGCTCGCTCCATCCTGCCCCCCTGGCTCCATCCTGCCCCGTCGACTCCATCCTGCCCTGCCGTTTCCATCCTGCCCCCCTGGCTCCATACTGCCCTCCTGGCTCCATCCTGCCCCACTGGCTCCATCCTGCCCCACTGGCTCCACCCTGCCCCGCCGGCTTCATCCTGCCCTATCGGCTCCATCCTGCCCCTCCGGCTCCATCCTGCCCCTCCGGCTCCATCCTGCCCCGCGATCTCCATCCTGCCCCGCTGGCTCCATCCTGCCCCGCCGGCTCCATCCTGCCCCCCTGGCTCCATCCTGCCCCGCTTGCTCCATCCTGCCCTGCTCACTCCATCCTGCCCCCCTGACTGCATCCTGCCCTGCCAGCTCCATCCTGCCTCACTCGCCACCATCCTGCCTCACTCGCCACCATCTTGCCCCGCTCGCTCCATCCTGCCCCTCCAGCACCATCCTGCCCCGCTCGCTCCATCCTGCCCCGCTCGCTTCATCCTGCCCCGCTTGCTCCATCCTGCCCCCTCGCCACCATCCTGCCCCGCTTGCTCCATCCTGCCCCGCTCGCTCCATCCTGCCCCCTGGCTCCATTCTGCCCCGCTTGCTCCCTGCTCCCCCGGCTCCATCCTGCCCCGCTCGCTCCAACCCCCCTTGGCTCCATCCTGCCCCGCTCACTCCATCCTGCCCCCTGGCTTCATCCTGCCCCGCTCGCTCCATCCTGCCCCGCTCACTCCATCCTGCCCCCCTTGCTCTATCCTGCCCCGCCGGCTCCATCCTGCCCCCTTGCCACTGTCCTGACCCGCTCGCTCCATCCTTCCCCGCTCGCTCTATCCTGCCCCGCTCGCACCATCCTGCCCTGCCAGCACCATCCTGCCCCGCCGGCTCCATCCTGCCCCGCCGGCTCCATCCTGCCCCACCTCCGCCACCAACCTGCTCCTCCGGCTCCATCTGTCACGGGTGGCACGGATGACAGGGTGGAGGCCACGCGCAGACGATCCCAGCGTTTGGACCATCAGCCATAATGGTGGAGGATGGTCCGTCTCTTTCAGGGGCATTTACCTTCTGTGTTGATGGAGAGAAGGTGTGATGAGATCCCTCTATTATGGGGAGACGGCTGTGGAGGTCTTGCGCTCGGTCTGGTTTTATCCACCAATGTTGTAGGTCACTAGGACCCAGCAGACTCCTTCCACCTTTATAAGGAGGTTCATTACCCTTCCTCGGTGCAGGTGATAGTTCCTTGTGCACACTTTATCCTTGCTCCAGCAGAAGCTGAGATTGTGGAGGTTGCTGTGTTCTGCTGTCAGATAAGTGTTTCCTTTTCCCAAATGTCTGTCTTCCCTGGTGTTTGTCTTTAGTTGATAGTGGAGGGGTCTAGTGAACCTCTCCATCTGATCCTTAGATAGGATAGATCTAGGATCAGAGAGGGACGAGGTTCGTGGTCGGCGACAGTTGAGGAGACTGTATAGGGACGTTAGGGCAGACAGGGTCAGCTCTAGGAAGTCTAGGGGTCACCGTCTCCTTCTTGTGCCCTTAGCATTAGGGACTCCTGATTCCCCCCCCCCCGTCGTTATCCTACGCTGGGTGTCTTCCCCACTCCCAGCGTGACACCATCCTGTCCTCCAGCTCCATCCTGCCTCCGCCCCCCAGCTCCATCCTGCCCCCCCCCGGTCCATCCTGCCCCCCCCTGCTCCATCCTGCCACCCCTCCACCCCCCATATACCATAGTGCTGCTATACATTTATTGTAATGTACCGCCATATACTATAGTGCTGCTATACATGTGCTATAAAATTCCACCATATACTATAGTGCAACTCTACATATACTGTAATATACTGCCATATACTATAGTGCTATATATGTGCTGTAATGTATCGCCATATACTATAGCGCTGCTATACATGTAATGTAATGTACCACCATATACCATAGCGCTGCTATACATGTACTGTAATGTACCGCCATATACCATAGCGCTGCTATACATATACTATAAAATACCACCATATACTATAGTGCACCTGTACATATACTGTAATATATTGCCATATAGTTCTGCTATACATGTGCTACACTGTACCGCCATATACTATAGTGTTACTTTACGTGTACTGTAATGTACCACCATATACCATAGTGCTGCTATACATGTGCTGTAATGTATCGCCATATTCTATAGCGCTGCTATACCTATACATGTAATGTAATGTACCGCCATAAACCATAGCGCTGCTATACATGTACTGTAATGTACCGCCATATACCATAGCGCCGCTATACATGTACTGTAATGTACCGAAATATACTATAGCGCTGCTATACATGTACTGTAATGTACCGCCATATACTATAGCGCTGCTATACATGTACTATAATGTACTGCCATATACTATAGCGCTGCTATACATGTACTGTAATGTATCGCCATATAATATAGCGCAGCTATACATGTACTCTAATGTACCGCCATATACCAAGGCGCCGCTATACATGTACTGTAATGTACCACGATATACTATAGTGCTGCTATACATGTACTGTAATGTACAGCCATATACCATAGCGCTGCTATATATATACAGTGCCTACAAGTAGTATTCAACCCCTGCAGGTTTAGGTGGTTTGATAAGATGCAAATAAGTTAGAGCCTTCAAACTGCAAACGAGAGTAGGATTTATTAACAGAAGCATAAATCTTACAAACCAAAAAGTTATGTTGCTCAGTTGAATTTTAATAAATTTTAAACATAAAAGTGTGGGTCAATTATTATTCAACCCCTCAAACCACCAGCATTCTGTTTGGTCCCCCTAAAGTATTAAGAAGTAGTTCAGGCACAAAGAACAATGAGCTTCACATGTGTGGATTAATTATCTCTTTTGCCAGCCTTTTCTGACTATTTAAGACCCTCCCCAAACTTGTGAACAGCACTCATACATGGTCAACATGGGAAAGACAAAGGAGCATTCCAAGGCCATCAGAGACAAGATCGTGGAGGGTCACAAGGCTGGCAAGGGGTACAAAACCCTTTCCAAGGAGTTGGGCCTACCTGTCTCCACTGTTGGGAGCATCATCCGGAAGTGGAAGGCTTATGGAACTACTGTTAGCCTTCCACGGCCTGGACAGCCTTTGAAGGTTTCCTCCCGTGCCGAGGCCAGGCTTGTCCGAAGAGTCAAGGCTAACCCAAGGACAACAAGGAAGGAGCTCCAGGAAGATCTCATGGCAGTGGGGACATTGGTTTCAGTCAATACCATAAGTAACGTACTCCACCGCAATGGTCTCCGTTCCAGACGAGCCCGTAAGGTACTTTACTGTCAAGGCTCGTCTACAGTTTGCTCATGATCACTTGGAGGACTCTGAGACAGACTGGTTCGAGGTTCTATGGTCTGATGAGACCAAGATCGAGATCTTTGGTACCAACCACACACGTGACGTTTGGAGACTGGATGGCACTGCATACGACCCCAAGAATACCATCCCTACAGTCAAGCATGGTGGTGGCAGCATCATGCTGTGGGGCTGTTTCTCAGCCAAGGGGCCTGGCCATCTGGTCCGCATCCATGGGAAGATAGATAGCACGGCCTACCTGGAGATTTTGGCCAAGAACCTCCGCTCCTCCATTAAGGATCTTAAGATGGGTCGTAATTTCATCCTCCAACAAGACAACGACCCAAAGCACACAGCCAAGAAAACCAAGGCCTGGTTCAAGAGGAAAAAAATCAAGGTGATGGAGTGGCCTAGTCAGTCTCCTGACCTTAACCCAATTGACAACTTGTGGAAGGAGCTCAAGATTAAAGTCCACATGAGATACCCAAAGAACCTAGATAACTTGGAGAAGATCTGCATGGAGGAGTGGGCCAAGATAACTCCAGAGACCTGTGCCGGCCTGATCAGGTCTTATAAAAGACGATTATTAGCTGTAATTGCAAACAAGGGTTATTCCACAAAATATTAAACCTAGGGGTTGAATAATAATTGACCCACACTTTTATGTTTAAAATTTATTAAAATTCAACTGAGCAACATAACTTTTTGGTTTGTAAGATTTATGCTTCTGTTAATAAATCCTACTCTCGTTTGCAGTTTGAAGGCTCTAACTTATTTGCATCTTATCAAACCACCTAAATCTGCAGGGGGTTGAATACTACTTGGAGGCACTGTATATATATATATATATATATTATATATATATATGTAGTTCACTCACGTTGACTGAACAAGTTCTGTCAGTCACAGTATGTCAACTACATACATATTCTAGAATACCCGATGCGTTAGAATCGGGCCACCATCTAGTACCATCATAATTGTAATGTATTCATGAGGTTTCATTCAATATGCAAAATTTAATAAGCGTTCATCATCTGTAAAATTGAAAGCATTTATCATATGAAAAATGTACGGTATGTAAATTCATACAAACATCATCTCATCAGCATTCTCACTACACCGTGACATTATCAGCAGCTCATACCTTTTCCCTTGAGTCACTCAAAATCTCTTCTGACGGCGATTGTCGCAGGGCAACATATCGCCGTCAATATTTCTCGCCGCGGTTGCGACGTGTAAAGGTGCCCTTATGGAATTTAACCGACAGGGGAAAAATAAATAATAATAACGCTATTTCTTAGCGTCCTACTTCCTGTCTACCTGTAATTTGATGAAAATTAAATCATTAATGTAACATCCTGCCCACATGATATACTGCATATAAAATTTAGAAACACTGAATAAATATTGTTGCTTCCATAAAATCATATAAACGATATATAATGCTGGAGAACACTTACCATTCTTGGGGTAACCATGGGTTTGTAAATAGAAGGTCCCATAAAACAGAAAATAATTATGTGTTCCAGTGAAATTGGTGAAAGTATAATAAATAGACCAGAGTTCACAGTCCTAACCGACCACATTTCATTAAGTTGGCTAAATCGAACTGCCAGGGAAAACAGACATTTACTTAGATGGAGTTCAGCTTTACAACCTTACAATTTTTACATCTCACATAAACAAGGCAAGAATCATGGAAATGCCGATGGACTGTCCTGACAAGTGGAGAAGGATAATTGGAAGGCTAGCACGTCTGGCAGCTCAACCTTGTCAAGATTCATCAGTTTCCTGGGCAAATTAAGAAGGGGTGGAATGTAACAACACAGCTTTTCTCAATGCATGTCATTGGTTAATGTTCTTAATTTGGCCAGATGTGTTGTTCTCTTGTTTGTTAACTCTTGTTTGTTAAGTCATTGTTTCTTGCCAGACTACTCAGTTTGTGGATTCCTATTTGAATGTAAATTACCTCACCTCCTCTGTCTACATCACTCAGAAAAGAATTATGCATTCGATTGAAATGCCAACCAATAAGAGAACAGCCTTATCCCACCAATCCTGGAAGAACACAATATACACTGAGTTCGAGGCTTGGAATATAAAAAGGATTGCTTCAGTCCCCAGTGGTTGATATGCTATGTGGCCTCAGTCTAGGAGCTTTGGTTCTGACTAGAAGAGCACCAGAATTGGATTATATTCTGCAGGAATTCAGCCTAGTATTCTAGGATCCGTTTGGAAGAAACTCAGGTTGGGACAATTCAGTCACCTGGCTACAGACTTTGCTGTACTCAATTAGCTTCCCAAGCTTGGTGCTATTCCTTTTTTGGTAGGTGCCTGCCAAAAGCGGGGTGCTGCTGGATAGGGGTAGTTGGCCCTGGAAGCCCCGAAAGCCTGAATACTCCATTCCCTGGTGAGCCAGCGGAAGGTTGAGCCTCTGTTGCCTGTTACCTTGTGTGTTCTTGCTGAGTATGTGTTATATGCCTTTAACTGTTGGTAATGAAATAAAGTCTTACAATTGTGTGGCTCCCTCACCCTGTGTTTTCTGAGTAGTGTTTCATCCACGGTTAAGGAGTTCAGGCATTGGGATGAGCCCTGATCCATGCGGTCTTTCTAAAGGCGGCCGGGCCAACAGACAAGAGCACCTACTGACACCATTGCCTCCACACTTGATCGTTTAGTTTAGATGCCAGAAACTATCAAAATGCTCGTAAAGAATTTGCTTCTTTTTGTGACCACTCTCAAAAATCTGAGATAAAAGGGCTTTTCTTCAAAATCAAAGTTCGTAAGCCTTTCCTTCCAAAGTTTCCTGAAAACCCTAGGAATACCCCTTTGAAGTCTTCTAATGCCTTAAGTCCTTTTGATTAGGGGAATTACATTTCTCCTTCCAAGGAATATAGCCTTACAGTCTTCCTACGTCAATTATATCTAGGTCCAAGAGTTGATGTTGATGGGATGCAAGATTGAGTTTTCTTCTCTATTTCTCTGCAGAACTCTTCTCAGTCTTCATCCAATTATTTTTCATTTTTTTCCAAGCCATTCACGCTCTACTTTTGGTCTGCCTCTAGATTTTTGTCAATAATCCATATGCTGCAGAACATCACATGACCGCTGCAACCAATCACTGGCCTCTTGGGTCAGACAGAGAAGAGAAAATTGTATTAAAGGGAACCTGTCAGCTCACTCTACCCCCGCTATGCTACCACTACCTGTCCCTGCACCTTGTGAGCTCATCCCTAACCATCCCTCTCTGACCTAAAAGTGCCATATAAAGCTTCAGAAAAATGACTTATAAATCTACATGTAGTACACATCCATAGACTTAAAGGGCAGTCTCCAGGGGTCCATTTATTGCGAATACGCTTCAGATCTGTCCCAAATCTGCAGCACTGTTAAGTTTAATTAAAGTCTATGTAAACTGAGAAGACCTGTGCCCATTCTTCAGGTTTTCCCACGGTGGAAATGTAGCGAATTTTAGTGCAGGAAAATCTGCAGCATGTCAATTATTGCTGCAGATTTTGCTGCGATTTTCACCAATAGACCTCAATGTTGGCTCCTAAATATGCGGCAGTGTTCACTCAGTGAGTGTTTGCTCCATATTTGGTAGGTATTTTGCACTGATGACATGGGGTCCTGCTGTAGTTTTGGTTACCAGTACAGGTACTGCAGGCAGGTACGAGCTGCTACCAACACCCAAATGCCTATTTTTACCTGGCTGGTAAACAAATACAAGGAAGCCCTCTTCCAGGTCATCCCTCATGACAGCACCATAGGAGTTTAACACCATATCCTCTGTAGGGACAAAAAGCACAAGAGGATAAAAGTCCCTCTCACCCCAACCTATCCAGTGTTTTTCATGTCCCTACACAGGATAGGGGAGCAAGAGGAGCTTAACATTTTTACTCACATGGGCCCAGGAAGGAAAGGGGGGGGGGTGTTTCGTTTTTTTATTCCCACTGTCAAAAAGTCTAAAGTTGACACATTTGCAGGGAGGTCCCTCAGCCACTCCGGTCAACCAGGAGCTCCTGGTGGTTGCTGCTTCCCCTACTAAAGCAGCACTTTGTCACTTCCGGGTATGCACACTGCTCTCCAAATGCCGGATATGCGCAGATGTCGCGCTTCCGGCCAGAGCGCACACGAAGACTGCATGCATTCCACAGTGGAATGCAGGAAGCAAAGCCTGACCAGGAGGACATCCAGGGGCAGGTAATGAAAACCAGGGCTAAAGGTGCGGGATTGTTGCATTTGAGAATTTGTTGTGTAATCCTGCATCAATTGCGTGAGGTGGAGCCAATTTCACTCCAGACCTCTACAATGAAATATCCTTTCAGTCATAGACAAGCATCAAGAGTCATTGGAAAGAAGGGTCACCTCTTCGAGGGCAGCCAGAGGTTCACTGGACTTGTGGCTTAATCAAGAAAATTTCTGGAATGTTGTTCAGTGGACCATGCATCCATGTATTCTGGTTACCACAGACTCAAGTCAGTCAGGTTGGGCGCTTGTGTAGGAGACCTCTATCTCCAGGGCATGTGGTCCAGCACACTCCAATCCAGATCATAAACCTTTTGACAGTTGAGAGCAACATGGGAAGCCCTGAAGAGGAGTCAGGATATTCTCAAGAACAAGCATATAAAAGTGTTATCTGACATAACAGTAGTTTTGTTTATACGCAATCAGGTGGGATAAGACATCCTTTGCTACAATCCCTAGAAGAAGAAATATTCCAGTGGATAGAAAAGACAGTTTGTTCCATTTCAGCAGTCCACCTTCGGGGAGCAGAGAACCAATAAGCAGACTATCTCAGCAGGTGACAGATGAAGGCTTCAGAATAGGAGCTGGACAATGAAGTGTTTCAACAGCTGGTGCACAGATGGGGTCAGCCACATCTGGACCTCTTTGCGTCCAGATGCAATATAAAAATGAGGGACTTCTTTTCACTCGATCCAGGAGGCAATCTGTTGGCAGTGGATGGTCTTTCACAGTTCTGGGGAGACAGCCTGTCCTACACATTTCCACCAATTTCTTTAATTCCCAGAGTCCTGAGGAAAATTCAGGAGGATCAGGCAACAGTGATTATGATTATTCCATGGCTCTTGCAGTGACTTGTCTCTCTGACCTGAGGTGAATTTTCCCATGTCACACGTCTCACAGTGGGACCCAAAACTCACTAGTTTCAGGTCCCACTGTGACACGGGAATTTTCACCTCATGTCAGAGAGCTGCATCACTCGAGATGAACTCAGGTGACCCAGACCCCCCGTTCACTGCGAGAGCTGAAATTCAGTCAGTTTTGGGTTTCGTCATGAATGGTCGTTGCAGAGGATCCCGGAGGGGTGTGTGGGAGTAATAAAGATGGAGTTGAGATATATGTTTTTGTGTTTTTTGTTCTAATAAAATGACTTTTCTCTGTGTTATGTATTCTTTACTATTTACTAGAGATTCATAATGGTCAGGTCCAACATTGGCCCCACATTATGAATCTCGGGTTTAGTTCCAGCTGGCAATATTAAGCTGGCATTAACCCCTTTATTACCCAGTCTGCCACTGGCACCAGAAAGCTTCTAATGAATGTGCCATTTTGTAATAGCGACTGCGGGCTGCAGTTGTCAACAAGTGGAGCCCCTAATGCTTGGGCCTCCCAACTCTGAGGACTCCAAACCCTCAGCTGCCTAGTTGTACCTGGCTGGCAACCAAAAATACTGCAAAGCCATACATCTTTTTTTTTTTTAGTTTTTCAAAAAACAATAAAAAAAGGGATTACCAGACAGGTACAACTAGATAGCTGAGGGTGAGTGGCACATTGTGACATTTTGAAATCCTTTTTTCCCTGCCTAACGTAACTTTATTCATAGTCACAACAGTGAAACATTGCTAAAAACAAATGCAGCAAAATCCACATGAAAAAACGCTGCAAAAATGCATCATTGGCAAAAAGATGTTTATGTGCGCATTTCTGGCAGTAGGTGCAGATTTTTGACGTCCAGAAACTCAGCATCAGGACATAGCCTTAACTTTTTTTGAAAACTGTTGTAAAGTCTGAAAATCAGAAAGTGTACCATTGAACATAGGTCTATTTTCACTGGATTGAGCAATTCACTTTTTATGTCTTTGTGTCATCTGCCCTTTGGATTTTGTTCTTTCCTCAATCTATTTTTGTATTGAATATATGTCTATTCCCTAAAATAAAGTCTCTACTTTTTCAATTATCTTCATGTACTTTGTAACCTTCTACTTACTGCTAAATGTTCTTTTGCCCGCCCCTATAGTTTGTCACCAGATTTTTGCTACATGATTTGAGAGCAGCATCACATATAGAGAGAGAACCAGATTCCAACGATGTGTCATTTACTGGGTTGCTTAGTGTAGTAAACCTTTTGTATCAGCAGGTAATTATTATTAGAGGGCTACTTGCCTGCTGTCAGGTAGCCCAATCAGTGGTGTGGGTGGAGTTTCAGAGAGCTCAGCAATCAGAGAACTGGTAGATCTGGAGCAAAGAAAAGTTTTTAATCAAAACTGCAGCACCTAGTAAAGTGATACATTGCTACAAGAATCTGGGTCTCCTCCCCTACATCATGCTGCTCTCAGATAAGTTGGCAAAAGTCGGGTGATAGATTCCATTTAACCCCTTCACGACCAAGGTGGTATATGTAAGCCCTTGGCTGCCTCCCTCACTTTTATTCAAGCTCATCCACTGAGCTTGCATCATTTCAAGGACATGTCAGCTAATCTGATCAGCTGACGTGTAGCTAACAGGTCCAGATCGGAGATCCAATCAGCAATGTTAACTGTTTAGATCACGCTGGCAATCACTGACAGCGCGACGTAATGCCTGCAGCGGGGATTGTGCTACTCCCAGCTGGCAATGGTGGACCCGTGAGGAGCCTTGATGCATTGCCATGACAGCGCGGGGTCAGCTGATTACCATGGATGCAGTCATGACTCACATCCTGCCACCGATGCCCGAGGGGCATCACTGGCAGAATGCAATCATGTGTGCTGTGCAGAGAGATGCGGAAAATAAGTTTAAAAAAAAATATATAAAAAATAAAATACAGTATATACTCGTGTATAAGCCGACCCCCTACTTTTGCCCCCAAAACCTGGGAAAACCTTTTGACTCATGTATAAGCCAAGGGTGGACCCCAGCACAGGTATACAGCCCCCAGCAGTGTGGTTTGCAGGCCCCCCCCAGTGGTAGTATACAGCAGCCTCCCCAGTGGTAGTATACAGCAGCCTCCCCAGTGGCATATACAGGCCCCAGCAGTATATACAGCAGCCCCAGTGGTATACAGCAGCCTCCCCAGTGGTATATACAGACCCCACCAGTATATACAGCAGCCCCAGTGGTATACAGACCCCAGCCGTATATACAGCAGCCCCAGTGGTATACAGGCCCCAACAGTATATATACAGCAGCCCCAGTGGTATACAGCAGCCTCCCCAGTGGTAGTATACAGCAGCCTCCCCAGTGGCATATACAGGCCCCAGCAGTATATACAGCAGCCCCAGTGGTATACAGCAGCCTCCCCAGTGGTATATACAGACCCCACCAGTATATACAGCAGCCCCAGTGGTATACAGACCCCACCAGTATATACAGCAGCCCCAGTGGTATACAGGCCCCAGCAGTATATACAGCAGCCCCAGTGGTATACAGGCCCCAGCAGTATATGCAGCAGCCCCAGTGGTATACAGCAGCCTCCCCAGTGGTATATACAGACCCCAGCAGTATATACAGCAGCCCCAGTGGTATACAGCAGCCCCAGTGGTATACAGCAGCCTCCCCAGTGGTATATACAGACCCCAGCAGTATATACAGCAGCCCCAGTGGTATACAGGCCCCAGCAGTATATACAGCAGCCCCAGTGGTATACAGGCCCCAGCAGTATATACAGCAGCCCCAGTGGTATACAGCAGCCTCCCCAGTGGTATATACAGACCCCAGCAGTATATACAGCAGCCCCAGTGGTATACAGGCCCCAGCAGTATATACAGCAGCCCCAGTGGTATACAGGCCCCAGCAGTATATACAACAGCCCCAGTGGTATACAGCAGCCTCCCCAGTGGTATATACAGACCCCAGCAGTATATACAGCAGCCCCAGTGGTATATAGCAGCCCCAGTGGTATGGTATAAAGCAACCCCAGGGGTATATAGCAGCCCCAGTGGTGTGGTATACAGCAGCCCCAGGGGTATATAACAGCCCCAGGGGTATATAGCAGCCCCAGGGGTATATAGCAGCCCCAGGGGTATACAGCAGCCCCAGGGGTATACAGCAGTCCCAGGGGTATATAGCAGCCCCAGGGGTGTGGTATATAGCAGCCCCAGGGGTATATAGCAGCCCCAGGGGTATATAGCAGCTCCAGGGGTATATAGTAGCCCCAGGGGTATATAGCAGCCCCAGTGGTGTGGTATACAGCAGCCCCAGGGGTATACAGCAGCCCCAGGGGTAATACAGCAGCCCCAGGGGTATACAGCAGCCCCAGGGGTAATACAGCAGCCCCAGGGGTATACAGCAGCCCCAGGGGTATACAGCAGCCCCAGGGGTATATGGCAGCCCCAGGGGTATACAGCAGCCCCAGGGGTATACAGCAGCCCCTGGGGTATATAGCAGCCCCATGGGTATACAGGCCCCCAAATGCTGGCACTCGCCCCCCCTCCTTGTAAGGGCCACCCCCCCGCTGCTTAACTTACCAACCCTGGTCTTCTGCACAGCGCCGGTCTTCTATGCTCCGTCTTCCATGCTCCCGTCCTCACTGCATCCGGGATCCCCGGCCGTCGCACGATGACGTCATATGCCTGTGGCGGCCGGGAATCCCGGATGCAGCCGGACGGGAGCAGCGAGGACGGAGCACCGAGGACCGGCGCTGTGCAGAAGACTGGGGATGGTAAGATAAGCAGCGGGGGGGCCCTTACACAGATGGGGGGCGAGTGCCAGCATTTGGGGGCCAGATATGCACTGCTTCCCCCTGCCACTGATTGACAGAGGGAAGCAGTGCATATATAATGAGCGGCCCCACGTGATGGGGCGCTCATACAGCAGCCTCCCCCCGCCTCCTCCAGCCTCCCCAGTCCCGGACACAGCCCCCCACCACCGTATTGACCCGTGCATAAGCCGACGGGGAGACTTTTCAGCCCAATTTTTGGGCTGAAAAACTCGGCTTATACACGAGTATATACGGTAGGTTCAAATCACCCCCTTTTGCTCCAATGAAAATAAAACAAAAAAAAAATACACATTTGGTATCGCTGTATTCAGAAGTGCCCGATCTGTCAAAATCAATAATCAGATCTGTAAATTGCATAAAGGAAAAAAAGTCCAAATGCCAAAATTACTTTTTTTTTCTGGTCGCCGCAGCATTGCAATAACAGGTGATCAAAACATCAATCTATTCAAAATGGTATTATTAGAGACGTCAGTTCAGGATACAAAAAATAAGCCATCACACTGCCCCAGATCCCGAAAAATGAGGAAGCTATGGGTCACGGAAAGTGCAATTCTTTTTCTTTAAAAACTCCTGAATGTTTTTTTTTTCACCACTTAGATAAAAGTAAGGCTGGAAACACACTGGCGTGTAAAAAAACGGTCCGATTGATGTATCCAAGAGTCGTATTGTGGCACCCCAGGGTCCGGTTACCACAGATACACCTGGAGCAGGGAAGGATCTCCACATCAGGTAAGCCCACAAACAACATTTTCCACCCCAGACCTGAAAGGGGAGCTCCACAAGCTGAGTTCAGTCGAGGTCCCCTATCAATTTAAGCCTGGAGGCGGAGCCAGGCAGTGCAGTTCCAGGGAGGACTGTGAAGAAATCCTGGTGACGGAGCTGCGCTAAGCCCGTACCATTGTGAGTGACTAGCCAGCGGGAGGGACCCTAGAGTGAGGGTCAGAGGCAAGGAGGAGTAGTGAGGGGGAATGGAGCCATACCAGTTCACCCCAGAGAAACAGTGAAAAACCCCGGACACCAGCATCCGAGACTGCAAGGGATCTAACAGCCCAGCCGTAAAAACTGGAGGCCAGGGAGATTCAGATCTCCTGGCCACTACAGCACCTGAAGGCAAAGCCACATCACAGAGCTCAGGGACCGCAAAGAGTGCAGTGGTGCCCTGCAGAAGAGCCCCCGCCACCTGCCATATAGGTGAAGACAGTAGGAGAGGGTCAGGGCCTAGCTTCAGGCAGCCTAGGACCAAAACAGACACAGCACCACAGGGAGGCCTCACAACTCGCCGGGTGTGGAGATCCTGATCTGCTTCCAGACCATTCGGGCCTGTAACATCAGTGACGGTTCACTGGACTATACTTGCAACATCAGTTAAGGTACCTTTACACGCCGCGACGGCAGGCTGGATACATCCCGCTACAGGCTACAAATGTAGCTTGTAGCGCCAATGTAGCCCGTCGTAGCGGCGTCTGAAGACGTGACGCTACAGCCGGCAACAGATACATCTGTTTCCTAGGTCTGCTCGAAAACTGATGGCTACAACGCCGATAGTCGCGAGCTGTATCGGCGTGTAAAGAGGCAACGGAAGGGAACTCGGGACAGCCTGCGATGTAGCTGCAATGTAGCTAAGGCGTGACCCTGGCTCCGTGTTACCGCGCCCTATGTGCGATCATTGGTGGAAGCTGCTGCATGACGATTGGTAGTCGCTGCATAGGGAGGCATATTTAAAGGAGCTGACGAGTCACACTACACAATTGCTCGAGCGTGCTGTATTACTCAGCCTCCTGCGTTGCCTGCCCAATCAGGATGTTATTGCTTCGTCCTATCAGCGTACGGACGGCTCGTAATCCACAATTGTAGCACGCCTATGTGCTGGCCCTGCTGCACCAGGTACGCCCATAGTAGCTGGTTATAGCGGTGTGTAAATGAGCTACAGCTGGCTACTTGAGACACCCGGCGATGTAGCTAGCTATAGATGTAGCGTGGCGTAGCGCATCTTGTCGCGGCGTGTAAAGGTGATGCGTTGACCGTTTGTAACCGTTTGAGCGTGCTCGTGCACGTGAAGTAGCGGGATGTATCCAGCCTGCCGTCGCGGCGTGTAAAGGTACCTTTATTGAGGCCCTTAATCCTGCTCCCTCCATAGAATGTCCTTCAACTCTTAGCTTATACGACTGTCCCCAGGATCCTGCTCCACCTACGTAAGCATCTGGCTGCCCTACCATCACCCCGGATGTCTGATCTGCAGCTCCGGTAACCATACTGGTGGCATCACAAACATTTTATAAACAGACTGTTTTTTTATAAACAGACTCTTTTAGCGACCACCAGTTACCCAGGACTGGGCACAGACCCCAGCATCATTCCCCTGTGAAAGAACGCCCGGAACCGAGTACCCCACGGTCCTGGGGTGGGTGAGCTTCTGGCATCACGAACAGGATCCCGTGCCCATTACCGATGGGTACTGTGTGCCGTGTATTGAGTGTTTTGCACTGTAAATTGGGCCGCCATAGCTGCACCACATGGTGAGCTAGAAGAAGGGGGGCGTAACTGTCAAAAGGGCGCAAAGATGAGCCCCGCACTCTGACATTAGCTGACGAAGTGCAGCGGCCCAATCCGGAAATATCTGAGAACGCTTAACTCCCCACCTTAGGAACCGCAGACTCTTTTAACTTTTTAGAGACTGGCCGAAATTAACTAAGGGAGAGCGAGGATGGATGCGCAAGGGCATTCCGATGCAGCAATCCCAGACCTAGACATATTCCGAAATGCAGTGCTGGCCATGACCTCAGCCGCCGAAGCAGCCGTGGCACCTGAAGCTGTAGCACCGATCATGCCACTTGCTTATGTCCCGAGAGCGGCATGGCTACCACAATATGCTGGGGAACCAGATACCCTGGCTGAATTTAGAGAAAAGATGTGCAATGTCCTGGATAAGTACTCTATGACTGAGAAGCAAAAAGTGTCTGTCATACTGGGGCAGCTGACGGGTGCAGCCGATCGTGAGGTCAAGTCCTGGCTCGACTCAGATAAAAGGACAGTAACCCAGATATTTGCTAAGTTAAAAATTGCTTTTGAAACCTGTACCTTAGCTGAGGATGAAGTTCTACAACTGCAAGCAAAGGCAGCAGGACAGTATATGGGACTATGCCTTGAACCTACAGGAGGCGCTGTGGGCCGTGAAGTAGGTAGACTCTAAAAGTGTGCGGGAGAAATATAAAATGTTGATTAAACAGTTTATTGAGGGTCTACATTCACCAGTTCATCATACTCAGCTACGTCTATGGGCCATGTAAAATCCAGATCTGGACTTTGTAACCCTGAAAGACCAGGCCATTAGAGCACTGCGAGCCCCTGTAACCACAGACCCCACACCTTAGCCGCGGCAAGCCATTACCTATCCCCCTTCCTTGGCGCCCCCTTCCTTAACCAAAGCAGAAACCAGTGGACAGACTGTAACAGCTGGTGCCTCTGATGGCTTGCGCTCCCAGGTGCAGCAGCTGACAAGGGATGTGGTCATGCTCTTAAAGTCCATGCAACTTCAGCAGGAACCCAAGTTGTTAGGGAGGATCCAGTTGGCTAAGAGCCCCGAGGACGTCCCGCGGATGCAAGGAAGGAGGAACCCATCGTCCAGAGGAAGACCCAATGACCGCTACAAGTCATGAGGACTACCCATCTGCCGCCCTTGCAATGAGACGGGCCACTTTGCCAGGTCATGTATTTTAAACCAGCGACCCCTGGGGCAAAGGGCCGACCCCGAGGAATGAAATGACCAGGCCCGTCAGACAATAGATATGTAGGAGGACGTCCAGTCCTATCTATCATGTTAGATGGCATTCCCCCGTGAAACAACGCCCATAACCGAGTACCCTACAGTCCTGTGGTGGGTCAGTACGAGTGTCGTCCGATTTTTGATCAGTGTGGCTTCTGTGTGCTGTCTGTGCGCAATCCGTTTTTTTTTCTCAGCAGTGTGGCAAGACGACTTGCTTGGCTGCAGTCAGAAGTAGACACTGGAATGGTATTCGGCTGCAAATTTATTGATACTGCATAAACCAAGCAGACTTTGGCACAGAAACAAAGTCTCAAAGTAAAACAAAGTTCAACGGTTTATCATCAATCCTCATAAACCGCATATGGTATACAGGGCATCCATGAACTGGACAGGCACACTATGTCAGGCTGTCCCCACTGACCGGGACAGACACCTGGTTAGTCCATACCAGCAATCACTGACCTTTAGTCTGTGGCGCCCCTGCGACCAGAGTGGCCACATAGGGAACTGCAGCCAGGCAGGAGGAAAAGACAGTTTGCACAACAAACACCCTCACAGACATCCCACACACCACTAGGAGGCAGCACCCAACCCGGAGCCCGGAACTCTAGGCGGGCAAGGGGTGGTAGGTTTAGAGGACAATAGGTGGGAACGCATGTAGGTCAGGTGACAGAAGGTAGAAATAGAGGAGGAGGAAGGAGTGAGTAGGCCAGAGGGTGCCGAGCAGGAAAGACAGAAGCACACGTTCTGGAGGAGTGGGGCTGATGGAGATGCAGAATCCAAAGAGTCAGAGAAAGCATGGAGAGAAAGCTCGTCCATAGCCAGCTCCCCGGGAGTGTGAGGGAAGAGACGGACCAGCAGCACTGGGTCCTAGGAATACGGCAGCACTGACCAACTACCGGTGGAGTAGTCTTCCCTACTGAAGCCAGAATCACACGAGTCAGAGGGAGCCTGATAGTGTCTTGCGGGAGAGGCCTATTGGAGGCTAGGCAGATTGCAGAGTGTCGGCTCTGACGGGGAACTGAAGATTTACCCGGTATCCCCAGATTCACTGACGGGGAGCTCCAATTCTAAGTTGGGGTTCCCACCCAAAGGACAGAAAGCACAGTGGCAACTCCAAGGACCCACAAGGGTCCGAGCTACCGCTACACTGTCCGGAGACACACAGAGAAAGAGATCACAACCTGGAAAGGACACTAGAGAGAGTGAGGGGTCGCAGAGTGACAACCTGGCTGCAGGGAGTTTAGAGGAACCCTGAGTAGCCTGTAACCCGTGTAAGAGAACTGTACCGTGAACTGTTGTACTGAGAAAACTGCACAGTAAACCCGGTGAACCCTGCTTTCGACTCCTGTGTGTGATTCTCTGCAGACATAATTTTATGATACCTTTGCACCCTTGTCTGTGACTGATTTCTTCCAGCAGGACAGCAGAAAGGTCCCACCTGGAGAGCCACAGCTTGTCAGCTCTGCACACTGGCTTGAAGAAGGCTGCAGCAGAAGGAAAATAAGTGAACTGCACCTATTGCAACCCTCCATCATAACCATCATACACTTTAACTATCACTGCCCCGGGGAACCCAGCTCTACCCGCGGAGAGCTATTCCATCTACAGCTGCCTAACATCATCCCTGGAGGTTCCGCAGCAGCGGTGGTCGCCCTGACCACAAACCGTGGGTGGCGTCACGACAAGCTCTATCCCTTGCAAATATTCCCTTTTACTTGTGAGAACCTGGGACACGGTCCGGAGCAGGACCTCCGTGACATCCCCAGCAGTGACCCGTTCCGGTACCGAGTACCCCGTCCCAGTGGGCTCCACAAGTCCATCAAAGGGATCGCTGGCCAGGGGCTGACTGGCGACGCAAACCCTGGGTGGCATTATTTTTCTGGCAGCCCTTGGGTGAGGACCGGGAGGGGTGGGGGGGGCTATGGGTGCTGTCGGAAATTTTCGGCGGCCCGTCTCAGTCCCTCCAGCCCTTAGGTGAGGACCAGGGGGGTGCTGTCGGAAATTTTCGGCAGCCCATCTCAGAGCTGCCGGCCCTCAGGTGAGGTCCGGGGGGGGGGGGCAGCCCGTTCCTGTGGGTGGGCGGCCCTAGGTGGGGGCTATACCACCATCACAGGGGGCACTTGCCCCCCTGCCACCTGGGCCAGTCCGCCCCTGTCGCTGGCTACAGTCTTTAGCTGGGGAATGCCTCCTTTGCAGGTTTGCAGACTCTAGTCCGGTCCGGGCTCAGACCGGGTGCAAGATTCCTGAGTCCAGGGTGACACAGGCTCCCTAAGGCTTCCTCAGCTATTGTGGATGCTGGGAAAACACCACCCTTATTCCCCAGGCTCCTTCCTCTCCTGTGGTCAAGTACCTTTCATGACCTCACAGCCCATGTGACTGAGAGGGAGTCTGCTTATCTGTGATCTGTCACACCTACAGAAGGATCCAGGTTAGACAGCCACTCCCCTGGCTGTCAACCTGCAGCCCCAACACAACTAATACCTTACCAATGCCATGGAACCGCAAATCCCAGCACCAACACCTGTGGGGCAGTCAACTGCTGCACCACAGCAGCTATTTACTGTATAATCATTTACAGGAGCAGTTTTTACAGTTGTCTGTGCTACAGAATGATAATGCATCATTGATAAAATCAAATGCCTCTCAGATGGTCTGTGTGCGGTCGGTGAGTTTTGTCGGATCCATATATTTGCATTGGCGAGTCTTGTGCATGAATTACATACTGTCGCAGCATGTTGCGACTGCTTTCTCGTCTCGGACGAGAAAAAAATGCCCAACACTTGCAAATGTGTTCTCAGACATTGAATAACATTGGTCCGACAGCAATGCGAGAAAAACTCGCATTGCAGTCGTCCAACTTTCACGCCAGTGTGTCCGTACCCTAAGGGTACCTCTACACGCGGCAACTTTTCTAGGAATTTCACTGCCAACTTACTGGTTGCAGTGAAATCATGGACACGTTCTATCTTGTTGCTGTGTACAAATGGAACAATGTGTCCATGATTTCACTGCAACCAGCAAATTGCCAGTGAAATTCCTAGAAAAGTTGCCGCGTGTAAAGGTACCTTTAAAGTATATATGTTTAGTATCTGCAAACTCGTACTGACCCCAGGCATGTCAGTTTTACCATATACTGATCTTTGTGAATAAAAACCCCAAAAACAATCATGTAATAGCACTTTTTTTGCAATTGTACCGCACTTTGATTTTTTCCATTTTCCAGTACACTAAATGGTAAAATAAATGATTTCATTCAAAAGCACAACTTGTCCCGCAAAAAACAAGCCCTCATATGACTATATTGACCGAAAAATTAAAATGTTATGGCTCGTGGAAGAAGGGGAGAGAAAAATGAAAATGGAAAATCGCCCGGGAGTGAAGGGGTTAAATTCTTGAATCATAACCTATTGCTGGAAGCCATTCAGGCTTGCTATCTTTGATAAGTACAATAATGTATTTTATCCGCTCACCTTTTTTAGGCGGCCGTCACACGCTACGATATCTTGAAAGATATCGCTTGAACGCGCCTGATTGAACATCGCGTGAACGATGTCTCTGCGTGTGACGGCAAGATACGACGAACGAGAAATGATAAAATCGCAAGATTGAGATCTGAGCTCCGGACCTCAGATCTTGCGATGAACGATTTTACAAACAGCTTCATCGTGGTGTATAACACCACGATGAACGATCTCCCAGCGGCAGAGCCTATGCTGGGAGATGGTAACTATGGTACACGTCGGGTTACTATGCGACGCGCGGCGCCTAGTAACCCGATGTGTACCATAGTAACCAGCGATCTCACTGGACCACATCGCTGGTGAGTCTGTCTGTGTGACATCTCACCAGCGATGTGAGCGATATTGTAAGCGATCGCGCGTGCACGTGATCGCTTACAATATCGCAAGAGATATCGTAGCGTGTGACGGCCGCCTTAGAAGGGAGTATACTGAACATGCAGTGACAGATTCATTGACCGGCTACCAGGCAGCAATAAAGGAAAAGCAACTGAAGAAGATTGTCTAGCTTCAGCAAAAATTGTAACTTATCCTTTTAGTGAAAAAGTACAAAAAATTTTATTGGTACATTATTAAATTAGAAGAATAAAAAATGTACAAGAAACACATGGTCTAATGCGTTCTGAGTCCGCTTGAAATGCATGAGACCATGTGCTTCTTGTACATTATTTATTCTATTTTAATGATGCTCCAATAAAGTTTTTTGTACTTTTGAACTAAAAGAAGAAGTTATATATATTTTTTGCGGAAGCTAGACAAAATGTTCAGTTGCTGTTTATTCTCACTTTGAACATTGAGCGACACGTTACTTAGGGTACAAGCACATGTTGACTATTTGGTTTCAGAAACGTCTGCATCAAATCGGCATAACCTGGCAGAAAAAACTGTGTTTTTTTAATGCGGTTTTCATACATTCTGGGTTGGAAAAACGCTGAAAGAATTAACTGGTGCAAAAATATTAGCAACATGTGCACAAAACTTTAATATTCTCATTGACTTTACTGACTTTGCTGGCATAAGGATTGTCTTGCAGTAGCATCTACAAGTAAAAATGCAATAAAAACTGTGCGTGCACAGGATCTTAAGGTACCGTCACACGTAACGATATCATTGCTGATATTGTTCAAAAGTCACGTGTTTTGTGACGCTTGAACGATGTCGAAGCGACATCGTTACGTGTGACACTACAAACGATGAACGATCAGTCGGCTGATCGTTCATCGTTTGATTTGAGGACAGGACCTCAAATCTATCGTTGGTCACCCGGTGGACACGCAGCATCGGGAGACGACCGATAAGCCAGCTCCCAGTGCCTCTCTGCTAGCACTGGGAGCTGATCTTCAAGGTGAACAGCAGGTATCTAGGCAGTGCGCCCTGCCTAGATACCCGAAGTATACCTTGGTTACCAGCCTTTTCTGTTCACTGGTTGGTATCCAAGGTACACAGCAGGTAACTAGGGACCCTAGTTACCCGCTGTGTACCTTGGATACCAGCCGGTGAGCGGAGAAGGCTGGTAACTAAGGCATACATCAGGTATCTAGGCAGAGCGCGCTGCCTAGTTACCCGCAGTTTACCTTGGAGACCAGCCTGCTCCCGCTTACCGCAGCCTGGCAGCAGGAGCAAGACATCGTGGAAACGATATTTAAATTATTTCCACGATGTCGATGGTCCACTGATCACTGGTGAGTCTGCCTGTGTGACAGCTCACCAGCGATCTGAACGATTTCGTTAGCGATCGCGCGTGCATGTGATCGCTAACAAAATCGTTCATCGGATTGATGCGTGTGACGGCACTTTTAGGATCCTTTCCTGAAAGGATATATTTTTCCCTTGCACTTGTACCTTGCTACTCCAGTCTCTTTACCACAGTTGATCAGAATTTCACTCAAAATGCACATATCAAAGATTTTGCATCCAGAACACAGTGCTTGTACTGACTCTTACAAAACTGCTTGCTAGAAATATATGATGAAATTTCAAGGTTTGATAAGCCATACTGTCAATTTTATGTGTTTACTGAAGTGATACTGTTGGGACTTTAAACAGTGTGTGGAATCCTGGCCAGGGGTTCACTGGTCATTAGTACAATACTGCAGCCTGACACACAAGATCTATCTAAAAGGTAGACCAGCTGAAAACCTAAAGTAAGTCACTGTATTTCTAACAAACATGGTATATTTTCCTGTGAAAATCAATCGATGCAAGTCTGAATTAAAAAGTGTAAATTTCATTTTTACTGATAACCAGGGATCATTACAATACACAAAAATTCACCAAATCATGCAAGAAACAGTAACAGATCTGCAACATATTGATGACAGCACTACAATACATACACTTATTCATCATGCTTTATATCCTAATTGGCTTTTACATGACATCAATAAATCGATATAGTTAGCATGCAGTCACTAAAGAAAGATCAAACAATTACAGTACTATCCATACAAAAACAAAATCTCAGATTCTGTGCATTCTCTATGGCATGTTTTTAGATTACTTTTATCAGAGAATCCTAAATAAGAATTAAAAAGTGTGTCCAGTAGATTGTTCTTGGGTCAATTGGTTCATGTTTTAGTGAACCTACTAGTGTGATAATATGTTGAAAATCGTACTGAATCACCCCTTGCTATGGCTACTTACATGATCATAAACACAAATTGATGATTAACTTCATTTTATATACTTAAGGTAATTTGGTTTTCGGGACCCTCACTGAACCCGATATAGAGAAGTCCCATAACACTCATGCATGGTGTTTATAGAGATGCAGGTTTCAATAGTATCAGTATACACAAAAAATCACTGTGCTTTCTTTGCTACATTCATTTTATATTTTTGATACAAATATTAATAAAGTGTATGTGTCCCTTTAAATATATCTACTAACAAATCACTTAAAGAGGTTGCCTTTGTCCATTTACCTAATGGCGGCGTTACACGTCGCGATATCATGAATGATATCGCACCTACGTCACGGGTTTGGAGGCGTGGCTGCGATGTCCAAACGATATCGTAGCGTGTGACACCGAGATACGACAACGATAATGCGTCGTATCACTCATCGCAGATTTGCGATCATGCAATCTGCTGCTTTGTCTAGTGTGACACCGCGATAACGATGTGTTCCGCGATTTCTCCCATTCACTGCTAAAGAATGTAGTAATCCTAACAATCGCTATTCCAGATCTGACCTCGGAATCGCCACATAGTCGGAGACGATATCTCGCCATGTAACAACTCAACTGCGATCCCGATCTGCATCACCAAACGAACGCGCTCCCGTGACTTCTATGCGATATCCTACACGATATCGTGACGTGTGACGGTACCCTTATTAGGCTATATGAACATTATGGCAGGGAGACCAGGAGCTAAGTATATAGCATTCAAGTGATTTCCAGAGAAAGTAGTCTTGTGAGAAGGTTTCATCATACTAAGGCTTTAAGGCTACGTTAAACGGCTCAACATCGTTCCCGACATCATTTAAAAGTGATGTCAGGAACAATATTGAAACGACATCGTTGTTGCGTCGTAGCGTGTAAAAGCAAGATTCAACAATGATAGTTGTTCAAGTTGGAGTTGACAGGATTCCCTGCATGCAGGAAAACCTGTCAACCTCAACTTAAGCAACCATTGCTTCAACTTAAGCAATAGCGATGTCATGGCCGATCCAGCAGATCGCTCTCTGGGTTGATCCCAGCCTAGTGGGCAATTGCTGCGGCAACATCGCAGCGCCGTCACCGGCAACATCTTGCCATGTGATAGCTAGGCTGTGATGTCGGAAGTGAGCACGCACCCGCGGCATCGCTTCCGACTTCGCAGCCGATGTTGAAACGTGTAACGGGGCCTTTAGACACACTAGCGTATGACTCGTGTGAGGATTGTATTGCACTACATGGACCGTTGACGGCTTTCCTGACCTGAGAGTGACAGCATAGAAATACATGAAGCTGATACACTTAGGTCAGGAGAGCTGCCAGCCAGTTCGGGCATTTTAATGTGATCCTTAAGCGTGTAATGGCATTGTGATTCCAGCCAAAGACAACGATTTTAGCTGATCCATTTTTCTCATTGCTCATTTAAACCCTCACAATCATAGGAAGAACATACAACCTCCTTTAGCTTTTATAATTTAAATGATACTTACTGAGAACTGCACACTTCTTCTGGGTCTGCTCATTAAGCCTCATGAATATTCACTGCTGCTCCCACCCACCCTCTGTGTCAGCCTCTATGATTGTTTGCAGTCAGACAATGCCCCCCACCCTCTGTGCTGATGCCTGTGATTGGTTGCTTCACACTAGTTGTGTAGGTCCCCGAAGTGGCATGTAAAAATAAATAATTGAAAAAGAGGCGTAGGGTCGCCTGTATTTTCATATACAACGCAAATAAAGCCGACAGCTAAAGACTGCAGCCCCCCACTGTGTGCTTTATTTTAGCTGGTTGTCAAAATACGGGGAACCACACACTTTTTTAAAAATAATTTAAATAATGCAGACGGATCCCCCAATTTTGATAACAAGCAGACAGCAGGGGGTTGATATTCTCAGAGTATGAACAAGAAATCCAGCATCACAGGTTAGACTGGACTTCTTGTTTTTACTCTGGATTTATCTGTTGGATTACTCCCAAGTACAAAGGGACGGTGAGCAGGATACCTTATTGATTATGGCTGATATTCTCAGCCTGGCGATGTCCATGGTTGTTGGATCCTTGCCAAGATAAAAATAGCAGCCCGTAGCATTAAATGTGCAAAATCCTTGTGCTTTACCTGGCTCATCCCTATTGCCCTGATGCTGTGGTAATCCGGGTAATATACGGGATTAATGACAACTGTGATTTGTCAAAAATAAAGCCTTGGATTAGTAATGGTTATGGGTCTATGAGACCCTCCAATACTAATCCTATATGTAAAATGAAATAAACACAAAAACACATAGAAAAATCCTTTAATTAAAAAATACCCTTTTTCACCAGTTTATTAACCCCAAAACATGCCTGCATTTCCAACATAATCCAAAAAAACAACGTCCCATGATGAATCTGGCTATGCCACTACATGCATTGAGTTCAATGTGTTCATCTGCATCTCTTGTGAGAAAAACACAACAAAACCACAATGCATTTTTTCGTGCAATTGTGATGTGTTTTTGGTGCAGTTTTGTCAAAAAACTGTATTTATTGTGTTCAAGGTATTCATCTGCATCTCCTGGCAGATAAATACACCAAAAACTTTGTAGTTTTGATGCATTTTTGTCACAAAACTGCATTTATTGACTAGTAATGTGACAGGTGTCCATGAGGGCCCCCATTACTAATCATGTAAGTAAAGAAAAATAAATATAAAGCAAAGAAAAAATTTTTATTAAAAAAAAACACCAAAAAAAAAACACCCTTTCTCCAATTTACCAATTTATTAACCCCCAAAATAGCCTTGCAGGTACAACATAATCCATAAACACAACATTCCACAAAGGTCCCGTTTCTGCTGCATGCTGAGGTCGCAGTGCGCAGTCACATGAGGAAACGTGACCAATCACTGCGACCTTAGGACAATACTGATGGAGCCGCAGCTGTGAGAGCAGTAATGTCAGTGAGTTCACCTGAGGTCACATCTGATGGTTCCCATAGTACTCCTGTTGTGAACTCAAGTGAACTGATTGAACTGAATGCCTGTAAGGGTGTTATCACACCACTGTATGGTCCGATCCGGGGCTGTCCGGTGTAAACCAGACAGCCCCGGACTGGATTTTGGCCCCATAGTATCCTATGGGGCTGGATGGAGCCGGATGGCAGCTCTCTGCCATCCAGTTTCGATATCTCCGAAAGAATCCGGGAGAATTCTGATTTTTTTTCACCGGAGACAAAAACGTTGCTATTACACCCCACAATCTCGCCCTGAAAGAAAGGCGATGCGTTGCCCCGGAAATCGCCTCATCCACAGCGGAAACAATCTGGTCAACTTCCGTCGCCACTTCACACGCCGCAATCCCAAAGGTAATGTGCACTTTCATGTTCAGCGCGGCGAGGACATAGGCATGCCACAGTGCATTACACCACGCCCCAAACATGCTCATTGGACAACGCAACAACGTTACGATTGGCCAGCCTGCTCTGGAAGGCTGGCTAATACATGACGCCATTGTCTATCGAACTTTGTCTATAATAAACGCTTGTGTTGTCGATAGTGGCTACTGCAACACACTTTCGAGGCGCAAAAGCGTCACACAGGAGCGGTGTTGTGCAGGATAATGTACACATCTGCGTCACCTAATTCACACCGCGTAGGGTGATTGTAGTGCGTGGGCCATGCCACCCATGTACGATGTATAGAGCAACATCTGACATAGCATGTGGCACTATAGTCAACACAGCACTGATGAATACAAGAGGATGACATAGCTTGCGTGCATCTATGCCGCCAATTCATGAACTGTGTTTGCGAACTGTTGAGTAGGTGAAGATGTGTGTGGTGCTGAACGGACAGCTCTTCAAATATGGCACCCTGTCAATTGACATCCAATGGGAACACAGTACCCACCACCAATCGTCGCAGATGGGGTGCGGACTACAGCACTCTGTGGCACGCCTACGGGAGATCAATAGGCGACGCAGATTCCATCACTACCGCCCTATCACATGCCAAAACCCGGAAATCTCGCCTTCATGATCGTGTCTGATTTCAGAGCAGTACTCAGTAATCAGGCAACAGGTGATTTATCGCCGCCAAATTCCCCAATCACATGCCGCAACCATGGAGCGATATCACGGCGATCGGTTCGGGGCGACGTGTCACCTTTAAGATTACCTGCCGATATTGCGGCATGTAACGGTACCCTGAGAAAGATGCCTCATGGGTGTACATCACTCGCCAACTATTCCCCTGTTATGATGACAATTCCCGTGATGTACACATAAATCTGGGTAACGTATTATGTTGGTTTATCATTCCTAATTGCTTTATTTGGTATTGCCATGTCAGTGATATTGTGTAAACTGATGTTTTGTTATGGTTTTCTACAACACAGTGGATATGGTCACTTAGGGTACCTTTACGCGCCACTGATGTGACAATAAATATTGACGGCAATATGTCGCCCAGGAACTATCGCCGCCAAATTGCCTCCCAAATGCGACGTGTATTTGGGGAATTTGGCGGCGATATGTTGCCTCGCTCCGGTCGCCTGATTTCAGAGCAGTGCATTGCTCTGAAATCAGGCGACCGGAGCGAGGCAACATATCGCCGCCAAATTCCCAAATTACACGCCGCAATTGGGAGGCAATTTGGCGGCGATGGTTCCTGGGCGACATATCGCCATCAATATTTATCGCCGCCTGGTGGCGTGTAAAGGTACCGTTAGGGTACCCTTTTCACGCCACAACCAGCGGAGACATTTTTGGATGATTATTTTGAATAATTCTTATGCCAGCAAAGTCAATGACAATTTTGTGTTTGTCTGATGTTTATATCACATACAGAAATATAATTGCAATCATATTATGAGTACCAAAAGGTTATATTGACAGTTAGGCTGCGTTCACACATTGCGTATTTTGCCGCGTTTTTTTACGCGCGCTTTTCAAAATACGCAATGTGCCTTTTCTCTGCCAGCAAAGTGAATGGGAAATTCACTTTGCAGTGCAGACATTGCGTAAAAATACGCAGTGCGTTTTCCGGGAGAAAACGCAGCTCCGTAAAGAATTGATATGTCAATTCTTTATGCAGCTACTTCTGCGTATTTTCCCAGAGGGGAGGAAGAATCCTGCTTCCTCCTCCCCTCTGTGACAGCTGTGGCCGCCCATTAGATTCCACAGTGTGTTAATACACACTGTGAAGTCTAAATTAAACTAAAGCAAGTGTGTGAAAAATAAAAAACAATGAATACTCACCTTCCGACGCCTTCTCCCGGTGTCTGGTCTCCGGTTGTAAGTCAGATCTCGTCTGACAGGACCTGTGGTGATGTCAGAGGGGGGCGTTCCCGGGGCGGTCCCATCGCTGATTGGCTGCTCGCGGTCATGTGGTATCACATGACCGCGAGTGCCCGGGAACGCCCCCCCCCTCTGACGTCACCACAGGTCTTGTCAGACGAGATCTGACTTAGAACCGGGAATCGCACAGCGGCAGAAGGCGTCGGAAGGTAAGTATTCATTGTTTTTTATTTTTCACATACTTGCTTTAGTTTAATTTAGACTTCACAGTGTGTATTAACACTGTGAAGTCTAATGGGGCGGCCACAGCTGTCACAGAGGGGAGGAGGAAGCTGGATTCTTCCTCCTCTCTGTGACATCACTGCGCTTTCTGGGGGAAAGAAAGCGCAGTGTGTGAAAGCCCCTGCGTATTTTGCTGCACTTTTTTGCGCGGCTGAAAAACGCGGCAAAAAGCGTGCGCAAAAAAACGCAGCAAAATACGCAAATGTGTGAACGTAGCCTTAGAATGAGTTAATGCAGCAAGTCAATATTTGCAGTGTTGACCCTTCTTCTTCAGGACCTCTGCAATTCTCCCTGGCATGCTCTCAATCAACTTCTGGACCAAATCCTGACTGATAGCAGTCCATTCTTGCATAATCAATGCTTGCATTTTGCCAGAATTTGTTGGTTTTTGTTTGTCCACCCGTCTCTTGATGATTGACCACAAGTTTTCAATGGGATTAAGATCTGGGGAGTTTCAAGGCCATGGACCCAAAATCTCTATGTTTTGTTCCCTGAGCCATTTAGTTATCACCTTTGCTTTATGGCAAAGTGCTCCATCATGCTGGAAAAGGCATTGTTGGGCGCCAAACTGCTCTTGGACGGTTGGGAGAAATTGCTCTTGGAGGACATTCTGGTACCATTCTTTATTCATGGCTGTGTTTTTAGGCAAGACTGTGAGTGAGCCGATTCCCTTGGTTGAGAAGCAACCCCACACATGAATGGTTTCAGAATGCTTTACAGTTGGCATGAGACAAGACTGGTGGTAGCACTCACCTCTTCTCCGAATAAGCTGTTTTCCAGATGTCCCAAACGAACGAAAAGGGGATTCATCAGAGAAAATGACTTTACCCCAGTCCTCAGCAGTCCACTCCCTGTACCTTTTGCAGAATATCAGTCGGTCCCTGATGTTTTTCCTGGTGAGAAGTGGCTTCTTTGCTGCCCTCCTTGAAACCAGCCCTTGCTCAAAGAGTCTCTGCCTCACAGTGCGTGCAGAAGCACTCACACCAGCCTGCTGCCATTCCTGAGCAAGCTCGGCACTGCTGGTAGTCCCATCCCGCAGCTGAAACAGTTTTAAGATACGGTCCTGGCGCTTGCTGGTCTTTCTTGGGCGCCCTGGAGCCTTCTTGACAACAATGGAAGCTCTCTCCTTGAAGTTCTTGATGATGTGACAGATTGTTGACTGAGGTGCAATCTTTCTAGCTGCGATACTCTTCCCTGTTAGGCCATTTTTGTGCAGTGCAATGATGGCTGCATGTGTTTCTTTAGAGATAACCATGGTTAACTGAAGAGAAACAATGATACCAAACACCAGCCTCCTTTTAAAGTGTCCAGTGGTATCATTCTTACTTAATCATGACTGATTGTTCGCCAGCCCTGTCCTCATCAACACCCACACCTGTGTTAATGGAACAATCACTAAAACGATGTTAGCTGCTCCTTTTAAGGCAGGACTGCAATGATGTTGAAATGTGTTTTGGGGGTTAAAGTTCATTTTCTAGGCAAATATTGACTTAGCAAGTAATTGCTGTTAAGCTGATCACTCTTTATGCCATTCTGGAGTATAAGCAAATTGCCATTAGAAAAACTGAAGCAGTAGACTTTGTTAAAATTAATATTTGTATAATTCTCAAAACTTTTGGCCATGACTGTACATTCTTGTGTTCTATGCTGAGCACTTACATAAGGGTTCCTGTAAATCCCACAAGAATTAGATTCAGATGATTCAGACGAAATGTCAGATGAAGACACTTTGGAATCCATTTGGAGTCTGTTCCGGAGGTATCTATCTTTTTAGGAGCACTCAAAACTGTTGTCGCCTACACTTATGCGCCAAGGAGGCGCCTAAAATGTTGGGATTTTGCTAAATAGAGACCAGATGGAGTACAGAGTGACTCCATCTGTCTTTTTACAGCGAGTGATTACATTGGGGAATTTAGTCTCAATCAAAGATTTACATGGAAACCACATTTACAATGAGCACAGGATAAATGTGAACCAAGCCTTATTGCGATTTTTCAAAGATAGAATAAATAGGTGGTAGTAAAAGAATAGGTCTTATTTTTACTTTTGTGTGATTCACCTGTGGTATAAGCAATAAAACTGTTTGATTCGAGTCAGTGCAATTACACCAATTCAATGTTTTTGTTTTTTTGACCATTCTTTACATCGCCATGAGAGCCTGAGAGATTTAAGATATATGAAGGCTTATTTTATTCATAAGAAAAATTAGATTTTTTGGGGGGTACCATTTTGTGGTTGATGACATTTTTGATCGCTTTTTATGCACATTTTTAAGATCAAAATGAACAAAAACCAGCAAATCACTTTTATTTTTGGACAGTAATGGCTGCTTTACACGTCCCGATATCGTCGTCCAACTTCGATATCTGGCAGGATCGTGCTGTGTGAAAGGCCAACCTCGACTTGGAGTACAACTTCCCCTATTCTCTCCCATGTTAGATGGTCGTTCCTGGGTCGCTCGTACAAGGGGTCGTAGACATGGCAGTTGTGTTGCCTGCCGATATCGCGCTGTGTAACATCTCCTATGCGATCTTGGATTTCTGCCCAAAAAATGCGCACTCCCGCTCTGTTGTATCCAACATCGAAACGATGTTGGGACGTGTAAAGTGGCCATAAGGGCCACGTCACACACACAGAGATCTGTGCAGATATTGTTCTCAGATCTCTGGTTGCAGTGAAATCATGGATATATTGTTCCATTTGTACACAGCCAGAAAATGGAGCAATGTGTCCATGATTTCACTGCAACCAGAGATCTGCGAACAATCTCTGCACAATTATCTGTGTGTGTGACGTGGCACTAAGAGTGATATGACTGATTTATTGTTCGAGTAGTGACAATTATTGCAATACCAGACTTATATCTTTTTTTATGCTTTGCTACTTTACACACTAAAAACAATATTTTAAAATAATGTATTTGCTTTTACATTACCATATTCTGAACGCTGTAAGTTTGTTTTGCCAAATGAGCCATATTGGGGCTTGTTTTTTGTGCAAATATTTAGCATTGTCATTTATATAATTTTTTTTAGATATAACGTTATGAGCATTTTTATTATTTTTTTGTCAGTATGATGAGAAAGCTGCATATTTGGTGTGTTTATTAATCTTTCTACAGTGTTCGCTGTACAGAATAAATAATGTGACAGTTTCATAGAACAGGTGGTTCCACTCACAACGATAGCAACTACGTCTATTTTTTTTTTTTTTGTTTTAATGCAATTGCTGCTTTTTTTGTGGGGAAACAGTTTTTTGTGAATTGTTGGCACTTTTTGTGTTTTTTTTTTAAACTTTTTTACATATGTAATATTTTTACTTTTCCACTTAGTCCAACTGTGGGATATGAATATTTTTACTTTGATCACTGGTCTTATACATTGCAAGACTTGGGTCCTGCAGTGTGATGACCTCAGGGTACTATGGCAAAGATCGATACCTGCAGGTACCGTCACACAGGGACATATCGCCGGCGATATTGCCGGGGATCGCGGGAGTGCACATCCCTGACAACATCGCCGTTGAGATGTCACACTGAGCAACTTACCGGCGATGTCGCCGGCTAGTTGCCGCGGCTATCGCTCGCTGGGTTGCCCAGCAACCCAGCAAGCGATCACTCGCAATGTTAGATATAGGCGGAATTGCCCGTAACATTGCGGGTTGCCGCGTTACACAGGGCGATCAGGCAGGATCGCCTGAGCAACATCGCCAGGTTTCCCAACATTGTTGGGAAACCTGGCGATGTGACTCAGGCGATTCATCGCCTGATTGTCGCCCTGTCACACGAGGCAACTCGCCGGCGATGTCGCCGCAACCTGGCCACGCCCCTCAGTTGCCGGCAACATCGACGGCGATATGTCCCTGTGTGACGGTACCTTGAGAGTATGAACCCGGGGGGTCTGGTAACCCTTCTTTTAACCAATTAGTTTCTGCTATCCTGATTGACAAAGGTATTTAAGTGGTTATTAGAACTGGAACGTGCAATGTGGTGAGCTTTTTCTTTTATTTATTTAAGTGGTTAATCGATTCCAAAACCGGTTGGGGCTGATGCCTTCAGATGTCAGCTGCTACATACCGCTATCACCTGTGACATTTTCACCCACTGGGGAAGCACAATTCACTTATTCATCAGCGCAATTAAAAAGCAGCACTAACGTCACTTAATGTTTCTTCCAGACATGAATTTCTTGCTGCGATGGATCATTTTTGTGCTGGTTCTTCCATATTTGAGTGGCAAACCTTATAATGGCTTATTACAGAATGGTCCAGGAGCCGACAAGACTGTGGAAGGACCTCTTCAGGCTGAATCTCCAAAAAAAATCAAACATGTGTCCAGCTTTTGAAGGATTGCAAAGAGTTTCTTCGCCTTTTGCAGCCTTCTTCATCGTGGCTTCTGAAACCTGCGCTGGCACTGGGATTGTTGCAGATTAAGTGTTTAACTAAACAGGATCATTTCTGGGCGGATTTAATTAATGATGAAGCTGCAAATAAAATGTTTAATATAATGTCTGAGCAGATAAGTGCCTCGATTTATGAAATCACCAATGACTCTTACAACCACCAACGAGATATTCAGAAGATCGCCTTACTAAGATTCAATTTAGATTCCCTGTATATCAACACTCGTTCTCCATCATATCGCCAGCATTGCTCTGGTATCCAACAAGAAGGGAAAAATGTTCTCCTGAAAGGTTTTATTCTTGGGGTTCATTCATCCCTACAGCATGCGAAGGAGCACTGTGATAGGCTAGGACATGTTTGTGCTGGTGTTTCTTCTGATACCTTGGATCGATTTCAATGTGTGGCAAGGAACGGTGGGTACATCATACCTCATAATGGATCAAAGTTATGGCTGCACCACTGCACTGGTGAACACATAAGGAGGCGTTCTACTGATCCCGAGTGCCATAGTGAAAATGAATTGCATATTCATAATGTCATGCAATGGATTCCAGTGGTCAGTGGCTATTATAACACAGGGAGTGCTATTTACTATGCCACACAAGGATGCACTGTTTATGCAGAGGACAGAGCTATTGAAGCCTCCATTGATTTAGGCTATGATGCTTTATTTGCTGCCACCGGGGGAATTTCTGGAGCAATAGGTACAGGGGTAGGGATTGCTGCAAAACCTGCAATAAAAGCTGGCGTAAAATCAGCTATAAACTACTTTAGAGGAATGTGGTCACGTTGAACATAGTATCCCAGCTAAATGATTGACAGCCTTCCATGTATGTATAATGCTGAGAAGATTATTTGATTTATAAGCCCAGAAAAAGCATGACTTGTTTTTAGTGTGATATTTTTACAGTAAGACTTATGTACATATAGTATTGGAGCAATATATTACAATGTACACAATGCAGTCACAATACGTAATATGCCTGTAAACTGTTGCTCACCATTATTGGAACCCCCTCAATTTTTTCCTAGATTGTACAATATCTTCAGAAATGAATGGAAATGTACCAAAGTTATATTATCAGAATTTTTTAATTAGTATTTGAAAGTAATACAAAATAAAACATTGTTTGTCAACTTACATTTTGCAGTTTCAAAGAAGAAACAGAATAAACAGCATGTGCACAAATAAAGGCCTAATTAATACTTGGTTGCACACTCTTTTGCATTGATGACAGCCTCCAAACATTTCTTGTAGCCATCTATAAGCTTCTGGGATTTTTTTTCCCACTCTTCCTTTGCAGTTTGTTTATTGCCCTTGTATGTTTGGGTTCTTTTTCCCAATGGCAGATTTCATCTCACCCCAAAGATTTTTAATGGAATGGAAGTCAGGACTCATTGCTGGCCATTTTAAAATAGTCCGTTTTATCCTTTTCAACCATTCCTGTGTACTTTTGGATGTGTGCTTTGGGTCATTTTCTTGCTGGAAGACCCTTGATCTTCAACTCAAAGCAAGTTTTCTTACAATGGGTAGGACATTTTGTTCTAAAATCTCATGTATTCATGTGTAGTTGACGCATATCTATGTGTATAGTGATATTGTTGTATCATTCTTTGAAATGGGCGCAGTATTGTTAGTTACTTTTAGGTGTCACTAGTTAGTTATAGGGCAACCTAGGGTTAAGGGAGCAGACTTAAAGTGAAGTGGATCACCAGGACCACCAGAAGGGGATATATAAATTAGAGTGTTTCTTGGATGTGCACAGAAAGAGAAGTTGGCAGAATGTAGATTCAAGCAATATGCAGGAGGAAAGGAGAGGAGTACAAGAACGGACATAAAGAATGTGCAGAAGGAGAGAGGAGGCCGAGTGAGATCACACATAAGCAATGCAAGGGGAAGTAGAAGAGACCGGGGCCCATACTACAGCCAAGCCCCTTGTGGAGAAAAAGTTAGGTATGAGTGGACAATCCTGCACCCCCGCAAGTGAGGCTAACTAATGCGGATACAGGTAGATGGCCTTGCTTTAAGACTTACCAGAAAGGGTAATCCTTTCCAGGCCAAAAACCACATATCCAGCAGGTGTAGCTGTGCTGGGTGCCCTGATCGAAGCGTTAACCTAGCCGTTAGGTGCCTAGGAAGCTGCGCATAACCCCCCCTAAAGAAAGCTAGTGAGACATAGTCTGCACCTGAACTGTAGGGTCGGCTTGTGTGTAAGGCTGGGGTCACAGTAGCATTTTTCACATGCGTTTTTGGAGACCTGCGTTTTCAAAAACGCATGGAAAAAACGCACCCATAGGCCCCCCATGTTAAAAAACGCATGCCCTAATAGCCAAAAAGCATGTGTGACTGTCCCATGCGTTTTGGAGCATATCCAAAAACGCATGCGTTTTTTAATAAGGGGCCTTATGGAAAACGCATGCAAAAACGCATGTACAATTAGTGCCATTCAAAAACGCATGCGTTTCCCATAGGAGCCCATGTTAAAAAAACGCATGCGTTTCCGGAAACGCATGCGTTTTTTTAACATGGGCTCCTATGGGAAACGCATGCGTTTTTGAATGGCACTAAAAGGTACTAATTGTACATGCGTTTTTGCATGCGTTTCCCATAGGAACCCATGTTATAAAAACGCATGCGTTTTCTACAAAAACGCATGCGTTTTTCAAAACGCACAAAAAAATACTACAAGCACTATTTTTATGTGCAGGTTCAAAAACGCAGCCAAAAACGCAGGGAGCCATCACACACCTTACAAAACTCATGCTGACATGAAAAAACTCATGAGTTTTGTTAAATCACTAAAAAAAACGCATGGCAACTGTGACCACAGCCTAAGAATGGAAAGTCAAAGAAAAGAAAAAGTCTGTACTGTGCTTTGCCTGTGGTGAAACTGTGCTTGGACTATGTTGCAAGTTTAGTACTAAAAGTTTTCCACGGTTGTGGACTCTTTCTTGGTAAGCTGAAACTTGGATCCGAGCAGTGTAAACAGGTCTACGGCTAAGAAGTACTAATGCAACCAGACACAGTGAGCCTCCCATCACAACCGTGTCTGTAATGTGCCATGGCGCGAGTGCCAATCCCCTTAACCACGACTAATACAGCCACCCGATGGATAACAATGGCTGCCGCCACCCTTGCCTCCTCAGGCCCTCGTCGCTCTAGTCCCCACATTACAACGGTGCGTGAAGTTTTTATTTTTATCAAGAAATGTTGTTTTAAAATTTCCAAGAGAGCTTGAAAAACTGACTATAAAGCTGCTCTCAATCTGCCGATTAAAACGGATCCATTCAGTGTGCACCTGGACCAATATTAATAAATGTGCCCTCTCATATCTGTGATTGTTTCCTTGCCTCCAATCGGACTTAAAAAAACAATCACAGCAAGTTCACATTTGCATTTGGGCTGCGTTTGTGTGCGTTTTTACAGCTAAAATCGCATGCGTTAACGCACCCATAGGCTGCAATGCAAAACACATTGCAAACGCATGCAAAAACGCAAAACGCATATTGTGTGCTTTTGCAAACACAGCCAAAAATGTGGGCTGCTGCGTCTAAGACTGTGTTATTGCAAAATAACATGCTTTTGCAATGCACCTATGGGTGCGTTAATGCATGTGTTTGGAGGAGTTTTTAGTGGAAAAAACGCACGCAAACCAGCCCACCCTTAGATGTGAACTAGGCCAACGTTGTGTATGCATCTAATGTTTTTAACATAACTTAGTGCACGTTATAAACTTATAGACAATTAGATTAAAAACTAAGTTCTAAATGAGATCTTTAGTTTAGGCGTTTTGTTGCCCTGCTCGCCAGCTAGTCACTGAAATGATAAGCTCCTAGTGATAAAACAAATATTACAAGTAAACAACACCATAGACCTTGGTAAAGCCCCCGTCACACATAGCAAGATCACTAGCGAGATCGCTGATACGTCACAGGTTTTGTGACGTAACAGCGATCTCCGCAGCGATGATCACTATGTGTGACATGTAGCAGTGATCAGGCCCCTGCTGTGAGGTCGCTGATCGCTGCATATGGTTCAGGACCATTTTTTGTTCCTTGGTCTCCTGCTGGTCAGTATCGCTGCGTGTGTCAGCGAGAGACCAACGATCAGCGACCTCACCCTCTGGTAACCATGGTAAACACCGGGTATCTAGGCAGCGTGCCTGCCTAGATACGTGCTGCTTATCATGGTTAACAGCGCTAAGCAGGGAGGACGCTGGTAACTATGATAAACAGTGGGTATCTAGGCATGATGGATAAGTATCTGTCCGTATTTCTCAGCATTGAGGAAACTATTAAAGAACACGTGCAATCAATACATTAATTTTCTAACAATTAAAGAAATGTAAAGTAAACATGTTATCTTTTTTTTTAATTAAAATACAATATGAAAAATAATTTAGAAAGTCTTAGATTTTCCACTTTTAAACACAAGAGGGAACAACTTCTGAAATTTGAAATGGAAATCTAGGTTGATGCTAGCTCACATTACGACTGCAGTAAAAGTGGGCAGGATATGTTTGCATGTGAGCTGTCACTCTTGCTCTCCTCTTCTGGGTGTTTACAAAACAATAAGGGAGGATGAAGTTTAGGATGACAGTGTGGACACATTTTGTTATTGACTGCAATGTGATATATAGTTGTGCACCCTGTCATAGAAGACGGCCAGCAGTGGCTACTGCTCCGCTGGTCTAGGGTTGTGATGCACATTCCTTGATTGATGTAAAGGACATAAATCCATCAAATACATTCATGAATGTGTCTCATGGATTTATGTCCTTTTACATTTATTAAGGAATGTTATCCTTGGACCATGTGGGGGCATCACAACTCTAGACCAGATCTCAATTAGAGGACAATAAAACTTTTAAACTTCTTATCTATGAACTGCTCCAGTATTTACTGCCACAACCAGGAGTTTCACTAGCGACAAAGAGACGGAGCTCCGGCCCTGGATCTCCTGCGACCACCGAATTTTACTGTGTCAGCGTTATGTTGCTGCCGATACAGTTTAATCCCATGACAGAATATAAATACTTCAGCACAATAATGTGATAAATGAGAGAAATAAAGTTTCTTTAATAATCCATTGTCTTTATTCACGAAGTGGTATAAGGAATCCAACAAAGAGGCTCCACCCTACGTTTCAACCCTAGATGGGACTTCATCAGGGTATGGAGCCTAGTACATTACATGGAATAAAAACAAAGAAAAAAACAACAATAAAAAGCAGTGAACAAATATACAGCAAATATGCAGAATAAAATAAAATTATACATAACTACATTGTGTGGTGTAACGAGAAAAGCAATCTTGTGAAAGAATATGGAGCAACACCTCTGTCACTGCTGGTCTCCCAGGCTGCAGACCACAGCTTATGAGACGTCAGCGTGCTCACGCAGGCTGCGCGATGGTGTCATTGCATCACGCCACCTTGGACACTATGACGCAGCATTCAAATCGCGCGCCAAGCCGCTCGCTGCATTTCTCATTGGTCGCCATAGCGACCAATGAGAGACGCGGAATTCAAACCGCACACCAAGCCATGCTACTTCTCTGATTGGTCGCTGCTGCTGCATTCATATTTCCCGCCAAGCCACGCCGCTTCGCTGATTGATCGCCGCGGCTGCAGCGACCAAATCAGAGAATTAGTGTGGCTTGGCGCGCGGTTTGAATTCCGCTTCTCTCATTGGCCGCTACAGCAACCAATGAGACGCGGCATGCGGCTTGGTGCGCGGTTTGAATGCCGCGTATCTGATTGGTCGGCGCGTTCAGTGCCGTCCAATCAGAGAAGCGGCGCGCCTTGGCGCCATATTTAAAATACACTGAGCGGCGCTCAGTGTATTTTAAATATGGCGCCAAGGCGCGTTGACCAATCAGATTGATTGCTGCCACGCGAGATGCCTGTGTCAGTCCTTACCGTCACTCTTGCATTCTATTCATGAAACAGGAGACTCAGGATTGGCTCAGGCAATGGGCGCTGGCCATCCTGAGCCTTCTGTTTCATGAATAGAATGCAAGAGTGACAGTGAAGACTTACACAGGCATCCCGCGCGGCAGCGCTCAATCTGATTGGTGAACGCGGCGACCAATCAGAGAAGCGGCACACGCCATGGCGCCATATTTAAAATACACTGTGCGCCCCTCAGTGTATTTGAAAAAGGCGCCATGGCGTGTGCCGCTTCTTTGATTGGTCGGAGCTAAGCGCGGCGACCAATCAGATTGAGCTGGGCGCGGTTTGAATGCCACATCTCTCATTGGTCGCTGTGACCAATCAGGGACGTAGCGCGGCTTGGCGGGGGATTTGAATCCCGCTTGGGATACTACCACAGCGAGCAGCCGGGAGATCCCGGCTGGCTCGCCGCGGACCTCTGTGCAGCAGGTAGCCATGGCTCAACTACTGCTGCACAGAGGTCAGCGACTCGCTGGTCATCTTCCGGCTGGCTCGCCGTGGACCTGCACGCGCAGCACTTTTGCATATGCGGCGCTCATTGGCCGCCGCGGCTGCCGGTGACCAATGAGCGCTGGCGCGATTTCGGCCTCAGACAGTAGTGGCCGCTAGACAATTATATTATTATTTTATTATTATTATTATTTATTTATATAGCGCCATTAGGTTCCATGGCGCTTTACATGAGGATAAGGGAGACAAGAACAAGTACACTAAATCTAGGCGACCAGGACGTACAGGTACAGGAGGGCCAGGGACCCTGTCCACAGGGCTCACAGTCTACGAGGGGCGGGTTGGGATACAGTAGGATGGGGGAGTGTCAGGTATGGGGCGGTCGCCTGGGTCTCATGGTAGGTTTTAGGCTTGACGGAATAGGTGAGTCTTCAGGTGACACTTGAAGCTTCTCAGGGTAGGCGAGTGTCTGACGTGTTCGGGCAGGGGGTTCCAGAGTAAGGCAGATGCCTGGGAGAAGTCCTGGACTCGGTTGTGCGAAGAGGTGATGAGAGAGGAGCAGAGGAGAAGTTCTTGGGAGGAGCGGAGGTTGCGTGAGGGTAGGTATCGGGAGACCAGGTCGGAGATGTATGGTGGGGCCAGGTTGTGCATGGCTTTGTACGCCATGGTTAGTGTTTTGAATTGGGATCTCTTGGAGGCGGGGAGCCAGTGAAGGGCTTGGCAGAGGGGGGAGACAGGGGAGTAGTGGGAGGACTGGTAGATTAGTCGGGCAGCGGAATTGAGGATAGACTGGAGAGGTGTGAGGGTGTTAGCCGGGAGGCCATTGAGAAGAAGGTTGCAGTAGTCAAGGCGGGAGATGATAAGAGCATGAATGAGTGTTTTAGTGGAGTCGTGGGTGAGGAAGGAGCGGATCCGCGAGATGTTCTTGAGCTGGAGACGGAGGGATGTGGTGAGGGCCTCGATGTGGGGCTTGAAGGATAGGAGTCATTACAAGCAGAGCGATCTATTTCAAGAGTTTATTTTTGTAAATATTGATGATTATGACTTACAGCAAATGAAAATATATGCAAACTGGTCCATGATCCCTGGTGTGCGGTAAATATGCCCGGCACGATAGTAGGAGAAACATGCTATATCATGATTCTTGCACCACCATGCTTCACAGTCTTCAAAGTGGACTGTGGCTTGAACAGAGTTTGGGTGTCGTCTGATGAACTATGGCCCTTGGACCCAAAAACTATTTTATTTTCATCAGTCCACAAAATGTTTCTCAACTTCTCTTTGGGCTAGTTGATGTGTTGTTGGTAAATTTTATCCACTTCAGTACATGTCTTTTTTTGCGGGGACTTTTTACTAATAGATTAGCTTCACACAGGCATCTTCTAAATGTAATGCAGGGGAAGGGGTAGGGAATATGCTCTCACTGGAATACCTTGAAGCCGACTGGTGCCTGGATGGACGTCCACAGTCCTTGTAGTTAGTGATAAAAGGAAAATCCGGCACCGGACCAAATTCTTCAATATTTGTGTTTTATTTTTTAGTGCATCACACAAATAAAACGATCATATCATGGGACCACAGCCCCAGCAAGACGTCTTGCTGGGGCTGTGGTCCCATGATATGATCGTTTTATTTGTGTGATGCACTAAAAAGTAAAACACAAATATTGAAGAATTTGGTCCGGTGCCGGATTTTCCTTTTATCACTATCTTCTAAATGTCACAGTAACCACAAGTAACTTGAGACTGTCTTTGATTATCCTTATCATTGGCTGATTCCTTGCCATTCTGGCTATTCTTCGATCCATTCGAATGTAGTCTTCAGGGGTGGATTAAGGGTAGCCAGGGCCCGGGGCTGTTCAGACTCTGTGGGCCCCCCCCCCGGGTCATGTGACGGGGGTCATGTGACGGGGTCATGGGGGTCATGTGACGGGGTCATGTGACGGGGTCGCGGGAGTCATGTGACGGAGGTTATCATATACCTGAAATAGATTATTCCAGAAAAATAGTTGCTGAGTGAAACTCTAATCTGTCAAACATCCATTGATCCTAGTCAATTTACCCTTCAGTTAGGAGGAAAAAAACAAACACTTTGAGCCATAGTATTGAGCAGTCCATTAGAAGGAGGCCATTATGCCCTGACTGCCCCTGTACTCAGAATAAATAACTTATAAATATCTCGAACGGCGTGCACCCTGAATGATAATCACCTGTTACCAGTCTGATGGACTTGCTTGCAGATTGGTCCGTCCCGCCTCCTCGCGGTCCGACAGCGTCTTCTTCTGAATGATGTAGATAACGCCTCCTGCCATCCGTGTTATCCACGTGACCACGTCCAATTTTCCCATTGCCTATGCTATGCCCATACCTCTCCGGCTTGTGCAGGTGCAATGTGCTCCATCATGGGATTATCCTACAAGTTTAAACTCTCAGTGATGTTACCATACATTACACGCAGAAGACTGGGAGCCTGGAACCATGTGCAGAGACCCCTGCGGTTCGCGCATGAGTAGATGAGTTTTACATTGTAGCTGCAGTAGGGCAGAGCATGGTGCGTTTGCGCAAGTGGAGAGGCATCTGCACAGACGTGAGATGGGAAAGTGGGACGTGGATAACAAAGGCGTGATCCATATCATTCAGAAGAAGAGGCTGTCAGACGGCGAGGAGAGGCTGAGTGGACCAATCTGCAAGCAAGAATTTCGGACCAGTAATAGGTTAGAATACAGGGCGCTAGATTTTTATAAGTTATTTATTCTGTGTACAGGGACATTCAGGGCATAATAGCTTGTTTCTTATAATGCAGCATCAGCGTGTGCACGAGGCCTTACAGATACTGAGGGAAAAAAAATCACCAAATACTCAGCGTGTGCACGAGGCCTTACAGATACTGAGGTAACAACTCACCAAATACTCAGCGTGTACACGAGGCCTTACAGATACTGAGGAAAAAACTCACCAAATACTCAGCGTGTGCACGAGGCCTTACAGATACTGAGGTAACAACTCACCAAATACTCAGCATGTGCACGATGCCTTACAAATACTGAGGTAATAACCTCACCATATACTCAGCGTGTGCACGAGGCCTTACAGATACTGAGGTAAAAACCCACCAAATACTCAGCGTGTGCACGAGGCCTTACAGATACTGAGGTAACAACTCACCAAATACTCAGCGTGTACACGAGGCCTTACAGATACTGAGGAAAAAACTCCCCAAATACTCAGCGTGTGCACGAGGCCTTACAGATACTGAGGAAAAAACTCACCAAATACTCAGCGTGTGCACGAGGCCTTACAGATACTGAGGTAACAACTCACCAAATACTCAGCATGTGCACGATGCCTTACAAATACTGAGGTAATAACCTCACCATATACTCAGCGTGTGCACGAGGCCTTACAGATACTGAGGTAAAAACCCACCAAATACTCAGCGTGTGCACGAGGCCTTACAGATACTGAGGTAAAAACCCACCAAATACTCAGCGTGTGCACGAGGCCTTACAGATACTGAGGTAAAAACCCACCAAATACTCAGCGTGTGCACGAGGCCTTACAGGTACTGAGGTAAAAACCCACCAAATACTCAGCATGTGCAATAGGCTTTACAGATAGCGAAGAAAAAAATTACCAAATACTCAGCGTGTGCACGAGGCCTTACAGATACTGAGGTAAAAACTCACAAAATACACAATGTGCGCACCCACTACCCCTCCACCTTGGATAGACATGTGAAATACCTCTACATGTTGTATGTGCTCCTCTATGTAGATATTTTTCTTGAATCATGAATGCATGGACTCCATACGTACATGATCCAAGCAAGATAGCCACTTATTAGAGGGGCACATGATACACCATGTATAGCTATTTCACATGTTTCTGTATTATCCAAGATGGTGGGGCACACCACTTCAGTGATTAAGGGGCCTTTCACATCAGCGGTTTTGCTGATGTGCGGCCGATTTGGCAGGTGGCGCCGGATCAGCTGCCTAACGGCCGGCTCGCGGTCCAGATGCGGCAAGCCCTATGCATTGTCTATGGGGCTTGCGGTCCGGTGCGGCAAGTGCCTGATCTGCCGCACTCAGCAGAACCGCACTTGTGATAGACAATGCATGGGGCTTGCCGCATCCGGGCCGCAAGTCGGCCGTTAGGCGGACGATCCGGCACATGCGGCGCCACCTGCTGGAACGGCCCAAACATCAGCTAAACACTGATGTGAAAGCAGCGTTCGTTAGGCCCCTTTCACATCACCGTGTCTTTCAAATTGCGGCAGATCCAGCAGATTTACCACATTTGCTGCCTAACAGCCGTTGCGACGATGGATGACAACGCGGTCAGCAGCGTTTTTTTTTCCACCGCCGCAAATGCCGGACTTGCCGCACCCAGCAGAACCGCACTTGCCGCACCAAACCGCAAGCCCCATGAACAAGTCATGGGGCTTGCCGCAAGTGTGCCGCAAGTGCGGCCGTTAGTCGGCAGATGCGGTAAATCTGCCGGATCTGCCACAATCTGAAAAAAAGCAGATGTGAAAGGGGCCTTAGTACACAAATCATTTAATTACTGCTTACATTCTTTCTTTACACTGACTGAGTCCTCCCTGCCATGCAGCAGCCACCAGGTCTGGCTGGCAGTGCACACACAGAGCACAGCCACAGGCAGCAGCTGCAGCAGCAGGGCAGGAGTCAGGAGTGGACATATCACTCACCTCTCTGTCACACAGGCACGTCCTCTCTCTGCTCTGTGTCGGCATTAGGTGACGGTCCCTCTCCTCAGACTCCCTCTCTTCATGCAAGCGGCGACCCAGGAGGTGGTGGACGGCGGTCGGCGGGTGAGACACAGACTCAGTCAGGAGGACGGAGGAGCCTGCTCAGCCTCAGTCGAGATCAGCTGCCTGCCTGGGTCTGGGTCCTCCTAGAGTAGGAGGATTCAGCAAAGCCCGGTCGGGCCCGGCAAAATCAGCATAGCAGGGCGGACAGCGGCAGCCGGGACTCGGGAGAACAATGCTGCCAGCAGAGGCCGCTGGGACTATAGGAGTGGGAGCAACATCCGCAGGCAGCTACCACCGGTACGCACACCTTGTAAGCACACAGCTCCACATGCTTCATACATACATGGCTCCGCTCCGTACACCTAGTACACACTCAACTCTGCTCCATACACCTCGTACACATGGCTCAGCTCCTTACACCTCGTACACACTTGGCTTTGCTCTGTACACCTTGTACGCATGCGGCTTTGCTCCATACACCTCATACACACTCGGCTTTGCTCCGTACACCTCTTACGCACTCGGCTCTGCTCCGAACACCTCGTACACGCTCGGCTCCATACACATGCGGCTCCGCTCCATACACCACGTACACACGCGGCTCCGCTCCATACACCTTGTACACATGCGGCTCGGCTCCGTACACCTCGTACACACATGGCTCTGCACACCTCGTACACATGCAACTCCACTCCGTATACCTTGTACACACACGGCTCTGCTCCGTACACACGCGGCTCTGCTCCGTAGACCTCATACACATCTGGCTCCACTCCGTACACCTCATACACAAACGGCTCTGCTCCGAACACACTCCGCTCCGTACACCTCGTACACACGCGGCTCTGCTCCGTACACCTCATACACATGTGGCGCCACTCCGTACACCTTGTACACATGCGGCTCTGCTCCATACACCCTGTACACACTCGGCTCAGCTCCATACACCTCGTACACACGCGGCTCTGCTCGGTGCACCTCGTACACACACGACTCCGCTCCACACACCTTGTACACACATGGCTCCGCTCCATACACCGTGTACACACATAGCTCTGCTCCATACACTTCCTACACATGCGGCTTGGCTCTGTACACCCTGTACACACTTGGCTCCGCTCTGCGCTCCGTACACCTTGTACACACTCGGCTCTGCTCCGTACACCTCGTACACGTGGCTCTGCTCCGTACACACTCAGCTCTGCTCCATACACCTCATACACATGTGGCTCCGCTCCGTACACCTCGTTTACATGCGGCTCCGCTCCGTACACCTTGTACACACGCGGCTCTGCTCTGTACAACTCGTACACATGCGGCTCCACTCCGTACACCTCATACACACTCAGCTCTGTACACCTCGTACACACACGGCTCCGCTCCGTACACCTCGCACACACTCAGCTCTGTACACCTCGTGCACATGCGGCTCCGCTCCGTACACCTCATACACACTCGGCTCCACTCCATTCACCTCGTACAAACATGGCTCCGCTCCGTACACCTCGTACACACTCGGCTCCGCTCCGTACACCTCGTACACACACGGCTCCGCTACATACACCTCGCACACACTCAGCTCTGTACACCTCGTACACACACGGCTCCGCTCCATACACCTCGCACACACTCGGCTCTGCTACATCCACACTGTAAATCCCTCCTGAGTCCTGACATCACACATAACCTTCATCTCATCTTCTTCACCTCTCCAGCACCATGACAACCATCACAGAGTGGAGACCTGCATAACGAGGAGCCGATCATGTGATCCCTGACTCCTCCCCTCCATCACATCATCACAGGTCCTGTAAGCACAGGTCCTCCTGTGCCCTGTGCGGCTCTACAGGTGGACTCACACTGCGGGGGGGGGGGAAGAGTGTAACACAGCGGTGGCGGGGGGGGGAGGAGGGAGAAGAGTGTAACACAGCGGCAGCAGGGGGGACGGGACGGGGAAGAGTGTAACACAGCGGCAGCGGCGGCCGGGACTGTAGGAGAGAGAGCGGCATCAGCAGGGGGCCGCGTCACTATCAGGCCCCCTGCGGTTGCCGCTCCCTGTCAACTAGCGGGGCTCATTACCTCATGGATGCTGTGCCTGCGTGCACAGTGCTGTGTGGTGGCGCCGTGGCGGATTATAATGGGGCAATTTACCCCCTGGACTGCGGGCCCCTAGACACCATTGGGCCCGGGGCAAAAGCCCATATTGACCTCATTATAATCCGCCACTGGTAGTCTTCCATTTTTTTCCATGTCTCAGGTTTTGCTTTTCATTTTAAAAGCATTGGAGATCATTTTAGATGAACAGTCTATCATTGTCTGCATTTCATAATAAGTTTTACCCTCTCCAATCAACTTTTTAATCCAAGTATTCTATTCTTCTGAACAATGTCTTGAACAACCCTAATGGCCACTTTACACGTCCCAACATCGTCTCAATGTTGGATACAACGGCGCGGGAGCGCGCATTTTTTGGGCAGAAATCCAAGATTGCATAGTAGATGTTACACAGGGCGATATCGGCAGGCAACGCAACTGCGATGGATACCCCCCCTTGTACGGGTGACCCAGGAACGACCATTTAACATGGGAGAGAATAGGGGAAGTTGTACTCCAAATCGTTGTTGGGCTGTCACACAATACGATCCTGCCAGATCGTCCGTCCAATATCGGGCAGTTGGAGAGCCTGCTCCTTTCTCCCCCGATATCGTTTTGGCATCATTCTGGCATCAAATTGTACATTCACACCGCACAACGCACGAACGATATCGGGGCCAGCGCACGAACCACGTGACTTTTTGTCGAAGTTGGACGCCGATATCGGGACGTGTAAAGTGGCCATTACTCCTCAGGATTAGAAGGAAGAATGCCTGTACAACATGTGCTAGCTTCACCCTTAAATAAAGGCCACCTGATACACACCAGTTTCTTCGCAAAATGATTGACCTCACTAATTGTACTCCACACTGCTATTATTAATTATTCAGATACAGACTTAAAAACATGTAGATCATGAATGCTGAGTCTGTTGGTTTTCTAAGAATCTACTGCAACAACTGGTACATTTTTTGACATGTGGTATTATAATTTATACCAAAAACTGAGAAAAAGTCATAGTCATAATGGACTGCTATTATTTTGAACACTAGTTTACACCCGAAAATGGTGCACGACAAAAAAACCCAGTGCTCCTTCTGCACCAGTCAATGATGCCGCCAGCACATATGTCTGAATCCCATTCTGTGAGGTGTTCAAACGTACGCCACGATGAAACCACTGAATGAGGCACAAAATGCAATGTGAAAGCGCCCTAATGGTACCTTTACACGCCGCGACGGCAGGCTGGATACATCCCGCTACTTCACGTGCACGAGCACGCTCAAACGGCTACAAACGGTCAACGCACTCTCTTTACACGCCGCCATAAGGTGCGCTACGCCACGCTACATCTGTACCTAGCTACATCGCCGGGTGTGTCAAGTAGCCAGCTGTAGCTTAGCGTACCACGTTTACACAGCGCTACAATAAGCTACTATGGGCGGACCTGGTACAGCAGGGACAGCACATAGGCGTGCCACAATCGTGGATTACGAGCCGTCCGTACGATGATAGGACAGCGCAATATCATCATGATTGGCCAGGAGGCTGAGAAATACAGCACGCTCGAGCGATTGTGTAGTGTGACTGGTCAGCTCCTTAAATATGCCGCCCTAGCCAGCGACTACCAATCGTCATGCAGGAGCTTCCTCCAATGATCGGTGATGGGGCGCGGTTTCCCAGAGCCTGGGACACGCCTTAGCTACATTGCAGCTACAGCCCCGGGTGTCCAGAGTTCCCTTCCGTTGCCTCTTTACACGCCGATACAGCTCGCTACCATCGGCGATGTAGCCATCAGTTTTCGAGCAGAGCCCATAAACAGATGTATCTGTCGCCGGCTGTAGCGTCGCGTCTTCAGACGCCGCTACGACGGGCTACATTGACGCTACAAGCTACATTTGTAGCCTGTAGCGGGCTGTATCCAGCCTGCCGTCGCGGCGTGTAAAGGTACCATAAGGGTACCTTTACACGCCGCTACGGCAGGATGGATGCATCCCGCTACTTCACGTGCACGAGCACGCTCAAACGGTTACAAACGCTCAACGCATCACCTTCACACGCCGCCATAAGGTGCGCTACGCTACGTGACATCTATAGCTAGATACATCGCCGGGTGTCTCAAGTAGCCATCTGTAGCTCATTTACACACCGCTATAACCAGCTACTATGGGCGTACCTGGTGCAGCAGGGCCAGCACATAGGCGTGCCACAATTGTGGATTACGAGCCGTCCGTACGCTGATAGGACAAAGCAATAACATCCTGATTGGGCAGGCAACGCAGGAGGCTGAGTAATACAGCATGCTCGAGCGATTGTGTAGTGTGACTCGTCAGCTCCTTAAATATGACTCCCTATGCAGCGACTACCAATCGTCATGCAGCAGCTTCCACCAATGATCGCACATGGGGCGCGGTAACACGGAGCCACGGTCACGCCTTAGCTACATTGCAGCTACATCGCAGGGTGTCCAGAGTTCCCTTCCGTAACGTCTTTACACGCCGATGCATCTTGCTACCATCGGCTTTGTAGCTCTCTGTTTTCGAGCAGAGGTCGTAAACAGATGTATCTGTTGCCGACTGTATCGTCACGTCCTCAGACGCCGCTACGACGGGCTATATTGGCGCTACAAGCTACATTTGTAGCCTGTAGCGGCGTGTAAAGGTACCCTAAGAGCACGAGCTCAGCTGGCTTTATTGACACACATGCATCGCTTATTGTAGAGGCTGTAAGGGCACTAGCTACAAAAGAAAGGCCTTGATGTTTGTTAATGGGTTAACTTGAGGTAATAACACAACAGAACCTACAAGACTGCATTCCACAAAGAACACCAGTTCTGTCAGCATAGCTCTGAACAAAGTACACGCTTATGATTTAGTGCAGGGCAGGTATAAAGCATGTTTATCATTGCTACAGATTCTATACTGAGAAGTTGTAATTCCCACACAGCTACTTTTTTTCTTCTTAAAGCACCACTAAAACATTTTTTTTCCTTTTCCTTGCTGGTCAGAAGTTACATCACAAGCGCTCAATGCAGTCTAAAAAAAATAAAGGCACTTCCAAGAAATGGTGTAGGCACTCAATATTGTTGCAATGAAGCTTATGTGCATTTATTTGGTGATCCAAAATAATAAATCACAAACGTTTCGGTTCATGTGGTACCTTCTTCAGAGTGCTTTAAGTTATAAAAGGGTGGCAGCTGCAGGTGGCACTCAAGTGGCGGTCCTGTGAGGTGGTCTGTAAAAAAAATAGAATATTATGGTACAGAATGAGGGGGAAAGAGAAAGAGAGAGATGGAGAGGGAGAGAGAGAGATTTTGGGCCTATACTTGCAGAACAGGAGTGGTGGCTGGTCAGGAATGGTGACTTATTAGGAAACATGTGAGGTGAATGGATCTTCTGCAATTCTCAGAAGCATTTGTTGACAAAGGCTCAGTCTGCAGGGCACCGCAGCTGATGCTGCTGCTCCCTGACTGCAGAGCCCCCCTTGAGTTATGTGACCCCCCCGCTTCTCCCCATCGCGTAGTGGAATTATAGTTGGTTCCCCTTATCTCCCAGCATCCTATCGGCTGCTGTCCCCTCAGGCCCGCCTTCGGGTCTTATAAGCTAGCCTGTCGGCCATATTCGCTCTCTTACCAACACTGCTCACAGGGTGAGCATCGTGAGCAACGCTGATGATGGACGCCCTGGCTGCAGCGGTAAGAGAACGGATTGAACGAGAGGGAGCTGGATGGCTCACCTCCCTTGTGGGTGAGAGCTCCGTACTGGCTAATCCTCAAGCTGTACGGAGATCTCCCAGATCTCCCCGAGCACAGCTGCACTTCCCCCGACAAACCATCATGGCTGAGAGAAGGTCTTCTGACCCTCTCGCCTTCCCGCAGGCTCAGCCCAGATTTGCCCCCCACCCGGAGCAGGGGACCTAGACTGCGGTCTTCATGCTCGGGGGCCAATGTAACATCCATGCCCCCCTCACAGTTACCACCCAGGAGTCACTGGGCCGCGACACAGCCGCAATCAGGGGGATTCCTTACCCCTTCACAGTGGTATGCGGCCACCCCCGATTCAGCCCCCACCTTCGGGGGAGTTGCGCACGTGATCCATGGGCGCGAGGACGCGGTCCGGGTCACGTGTACGCGCACACCGTGCGTCTCGGCAGGTCGCTCTGCCCCCGGAAGTCACGTCGCGCAACACCCGCGCGACGCTTCCTGTCACGGAGGTGATGCGGGCGTCACGTGACCGGATGTCCCATCTGGTTGCTAGGTGCCTGTCGTCACTTCCGGCGGTCTCACTACCGTCGTCGGAGCAGCGCCACATACAAACCGCCACAGCAGCTGCAGACTTAGCAGGATCGCAGCTGCGTTCCCCCGTAGGCATCGCGCACCCCACCTACGACAGCACACCCCAAATCAACATGGGAGGAACCCAGAGTACTTCCACTGAGTGGTCAGCAGAGGATGAACAGGAGGAAGCAGCCGCAGCTGCTCCTCCCACACACATGGGGCTCCTCACACCTCCGAACTCCAATCCTGCAGCCTTAGGGTGCTTTCACTTAACGATTTTTATAAATCCGATGCTGTCCGATGAAAATCGGACAGCATCGGATCCGAATTTGGACCCCATGCATCCCTATGGGTATCGGACCGAATCGGATGTGCACTAAATGCCATCCGATTTGGTCCGATCCGATTCTGTCCGATTTTATTATCGGTGCAAAAATCGGAGCTTGCTCCGATTTTTGCACCGAAAATAAAATTGGACAGATTCGGATCGGACCAAATCGGATGGCATTTAGTGCACATCCGATTAGGTCCGATCCCTATAACATGGGGCCCTATGGAGAAGGGTCCGAGGAAACATCTGATGTCTCCTCGGACCCCGTTTTACTGTACTGAGCATGCTCAGTACAGTAAAACTGCTCCTAACTAGGAGCATAAGGGTTAAAAAAAAAAAAAAAGTTTATTCTCACCTCCCTACGAGCCCCCGCCGTCTTCCGCCATCTTCTTGGAGGCTCCCGGTGGCTCCCGCAGGCTGCCGGTGTCAGCAGAGGGCTCCCTCTGCTGTATAGGACCTGCGGTGATGTCACAGTCATGTGACCGCGGGTTACCATGGTGAACCCGCGGTCACGTGACTGTGACATCACTGTAGGTCCTGAACAGCAGAGGAAGAGCTCTGTTGACACCGGCAGCCTGCGGGAGCCACCGGGAGCCTCCAAGAAGATGGCGGAAGACGGCGGGGGCTCGTAGGGAGGTGAGAATAAACTTTTTTTTTTTTCTTTTTTTCACCCCGCAGGCACCGATTTTATGCCGGAATCGGGTGCCTATTTGGCACCCGATTCCAGGCATCAGAAGGGAGCTGATGCTGTCCGATTTATATCGGACAGCATCGGCTCCCTCAAAATCGGTATGTGAAAGTAGCCTTAGCTGGGCAGACCATCCTACCCATGCTGCAGCAACCTGCACAGGGCCCTGATGCCGACCCCCTGTTGCAGGGATCCGTTCAGGAGCCCAGCACTATACAGTTATAGGCCACCACAGATAATTCCAGGGAACAATCAAGTCGATCTTCCCGTCATAGATGCAGATTCCAACACATGAGGTACTCCTCCACCTCTAGCAGCAGGAGCAGGGAACGTAGACGTCACCGGCATTCACGCTCATCAAGGGAGTCACGCAGGCATTGGCGTTCATACACGTCTTCAAGCACCTCTTCAGAACCACTCAGGAGCAGCACATGGCAAAGTTCTTCAAGAAGGTCATGGCGTCACAGAGCCGCTTCATCGACATCAGCTACCGGTGCACCTGCAATGCAGGAAAGCCAACCTCCGACGATGCTGGGTGAGTACGCTTTTACAAGCGCTTGGGGTAACATTGGGCATCAGGAGGGTGGGAGTCACCCTGATGGTTTACGTACAGGTAAGGTTCTTATCAACCCCAAAATGCTGTTGCCCATTTCAACCACCGCTATGGTGGCGCAGCCAGTGCCGCCAGCCCCGCGTCCTGATCTGCACAAGGACACGATTTACTGTAGGGCAGGCCCGGACTGGCCATAGGGCGTACCGGGAGTTCTCCCGGTGGGCTGAAGTGGAATTGCACCGTTGCACAGCCGGGGAGCTACACAGTAGCCGCAGCCGCGTTTCCGGTGTGGAGCTTCCGGCTCTTTTCCTGCAGCCGATTCTTGGAGGAGGAGTATGACAGCTCCTCCACTCCTCAGCGGCTCCAGCCTCCCTGAAGCTTCTGTGCACCCTGCTGACCAGAGGGGCCTGGGGCGATGCAGTACCTGCACTGTCGGCTGGTACCGGGCACCTTCCTCCAGCTTCATCTCCTGCTCTGCTGAGGTCCTCATCCTGGGCGGTAAGGAGTATTATGCCTCCGGCCTGGAGGTTTCTGCAATGTGTCTGGATACTGTCTGGTGGCTCCGGTCTCCATATGCTGTACAATGTAAAATCGCTTGATTGTTTGATCGCAGATTGGTGAGCAGGAGCTCATATCAAGCGATAATTGCTTGATCAATCTGCATCATCGTGGTGGGTGACACCACGATGAACGATCTCCCAGCGGCAGAGCCTATGCTGGGAGATGGTATCTATGGTAAATGTCGGGTTACTAAGCGCCGCGCGGCGCCTAGTAACCCGATGTGTACCATAGTTACCAGCAATCTCGCTGGTCCACATCGCTGGTGAGTCTGTCTGTGTGACAGTTCACCAACGATGTGAACGATATTGTTAGCGATCGCGCGTGCATGTGATCGCTAACAATATCGCTCACAAGATTGAAGCGTGTGACGGCCGCCTATAGGTTCCATTACGTGCAAGATATCACCAATGATCTCATTTGTGCGGTCGTTAGGACAGCTTTTTGACGCCAGGCGCAGGCAGCGATACGCGTGGGGAGCGCCACACATCATAACCTTATGCCTCTGTGAACTGGTAAACTGGTTACTTGATTTAGTAACCTTTTCCTCTCCCCTGATTCCTTATACTAGCACTATAGAACTCCTTAGCTATCTCTGGGTATTTGTTTCATTTCTCTATGGGCCAAAACATTGCTTTAGCCAGGTGCCATTAACCTTTACCACCATGCTATTTAAACTCTTTTGTTAAGTTGCAAGATGTTTTAATGTGCTGCTAGACATGATATATGTCACCTGGTCTTGTTGATTATATGCATTAAATATATTGAGGTACCCATACTAAGCTCGATGTGCACAAGGGGGATATTTAAATGTACATATAGAGAGTCGCTCTGTGTAACATCTGTACTTGCTTTATCACTGTATTTATGTATTTGTATTATCTATATACTTGTGTAACCAGTTTGGGCAAAGGTTGTTGATGTTATCTATGATTTATTGTATTCATATGAATTGTTACAGCCATATTGGGCTTTTTAAATGCTTTGATCTTTGTGTGTTCATCTATGTGTGAGGTTTTTCAATAAATAAACTTGTTAATACTTATAAAATACGTTATTGAGGTTGTATCGCTTTTTAGGGACTTTCTGTCCTTTTTTCTTAATTTAGGACTTTAGCTTCCGGCTCTGGCGGTGGTAGCTGTGTGAGGGAGAAGCTCCCACAGCCCCCGCCGTAATCGATGGACAATGGTCGCACGCAAAGCCCCCGAAGCCCCGGAATGATCCCAGCAGCCAGCGGGAAGGCGCCATGGACCGGTACCTGCTGAGAAGCGGCAGGGCCAGAGATTAAGCGGGACGCCACCTTGGAGACCCACAGCTGCAAGCGGGGGATCCCAGCATGGCAGTGGAGGCTGCAGCTTCCTGCCCCCGGTGGCGCATACAGCTGCGCCGGCGGCAGCAGGGAGGACACCGCACAGTGAGGTAAGTGGGGTGGTGGGCAGCACACAATACTGGCGGGCAAAGGATAGGCCCATGAAAGCAGCAAGTGCTGTAGAAAGTGGGGGCCATGAAGAGGAGCCAGGGGGAAGTGGGATGCCACCCCGGCCAAACCAAAACCACACAGGCAGAGGCAGGAGCAGGGGTGATAAGGGAGGGCCCAGGCAGTACACAGGCAGGGAAAATGGCACAGAATCCCCAGGCCTGTCAGGGCCAAAACATACAGAAGGCCACAGTACAAGGCACAATGGAAGCCACCAAGCACACCACCCCAGACAGGCCCACAGACAGCCTCGCCCAGGAGACGAGAATGTGGCACCCCAGGGTCCAAGTGCCACAGTGTCATTATTGCCCCAGGGTGATAGTGTCACACTTGAGAGCAACAGAAGGGTATCCACACCAGACTGTAACCGCACACAACACCTTTCTGCCTCAAGGCCTGAAGGGGGAGACCAAGACCCGGATTAAGGGTGAGCTCCCGTATAAATTCTGGTCTGGGGCAGAGTTAGTCAGTTCAGTTCCTAGGAGGACTGAGGAAGACATCCTGTGAACTGGTAGCTACCCCAAGCTCATCCCAGGGTAGCTAACGAAGTGTGAGGGGCCAAGACAAGGGTCTGAGGAAGTGGAGGGACGCCTGGGGAGCGGAGTGGTGTCGTGCTCACCCCGGAGGAAAGCGCCACAGGACGGACACTGAAGTCCGCGGCTGTGTAGGGCCTAATGACCCGGCAGCCAATACTGGAAGGAGGGGGATTCCAAGTCTCCAGCCACACTGTGCCTGGATGCAAAGCAGCATAAAGAGCCCAGGGACAACCGCCCGAAAGAGGGGCTAGAGAAGGGCTCGAGTTGCCTGCCATACCGGTACCAAGAAAAACAGAGAGAGAGGGTCAGCAGCTCAGCTAAAGCAGCAGCAGAAACCCATTACAAAGCGCAGCAGGGAGGCCTCAGAACTTGCCAGGTGAGGAGAACCCCGAGTTGCTCTCAGTTGCACGGACTCAGCTTAGTAACACCAATCAGAATTACAGTGCACCAGTAAAAGGACTGAGGAGCCAACAAACCGTGACTCTGTCTGTTGCTTTGCGCACATCAACCTGCACCCTACACCCTTAGTACATCCACTGCCCCGGGGATCTGCTCCGCCCGTGGGGAGTCGCTCCACCACAGCTGCCCGTCCATCATCCCCGGAGGTTCTGCAGTAGTGGTAGCCACCAATAGCAACAAACCACGGGTGGCGTCACAAATAACTACCCCTTTCATCATCTCCTTTCCCTATCAAGCCAGAACAACCCCCTTTACAACTGAACCCAGGGTCATGGAAGCCGGGTCTCGATCTCTGTGACTCCCCAGGACTGCTTAACAGCCCTGTTCCAAGAACCCCACAGCCCTGGAGTGCGTCAGTTTCTAGCGTCACAAACAGGATCCAGTAGCCCAGTATCGCCAGGCGCTGTGTGCCGTGAACTATGTAAAATACGTGTTTCTGACGGTCATCATTATTAACATGTGAGACGCACGGAAAGCAAAGAGGGCGTGTCATCGTGGGCGGTACCCTCCCAAGAGCACAAAGCAAGGCCCAACCTGTGCTATGACTACACCTGGTGGGGATGAGAAACCTTGTCCCACTGGCGGAACTAAAGTTGTACATTCCCACTGAAGTGAAGGACTGGGAGGGTTAAGGTTCACTAAGGGGGAGGAAAATTTTGGAGCCGGGAAGAGAGAAGCCCGCTCAGGGGGTGGTCGCAGCTGAGCCCACGGTAACGAATGCAGTCCCGGTAGCAGACAGAGCGCCAGCCGCCAGTACAAGCCATGTCACTGGTAATGCCATTCCTAATGCCGTACACGCCAGAAGCAACGTGGTTGCCGCAATACTCAGGGTAAAAATGCAGCAGAAAGTTATATCTATTATGTGTCAGTATTAGTGTTAAAAAGACAAAGTGTCCCATATCTACTTTTTAAATATGTATGTCTTCTTACACATTATACCTTCTTACACAAACAGACATGCAGTGTATCGTGAAGAAGATTGATGTAAATGCCTTCATTAGTATTCTTTATGAAAGGAACTGTGGACAAATTCGTATAAGGTATATGATATGCATGACGTTCAAATGATATGAGAAAAAAGGTCAATTGATCACCTGCAGTATTTGGTGAACACAGTAACCAATGGGATATCTGCTTGTCATCACAGCCGGCAAAGAGGCAGAAGGGCTAGTAAGAAAGGAAGGGGCATAATAATTACCGCCTAGTATATAGTGGTAAGCAACAAGTGTCAAAATTACCCTTAGGTCCAGGAAACACAGTGTGAAGTGTCAAAGTTTATTAGATCCAATTGTACACTGTGGACATTTTATAAGAAAAGGGAAAATAGTAAGTAATAAGTATATTGCCAAAGGAAGAAAGAAAAAAGAGATGGCTGAGGGTGAGGGACATACCTGGTTGGCATGTGGCTTCCACCTGGAGATGCAGAAGTAAAAGACATTGGGCTAAAGTGAAAAACAATGGTATGGTAATTAGGCAGTATAGAAAAGGAGGAATAATGCAGAAAAAGGATATAATTTGTGCAGAACACCTTGTGTCGTAGGCTAGTGCAAAATCGGAGGCCAAAGACGCAGTGTGTAGTAATCAGCATGCATTTATAGTGTGTAGCGCTTTCTGGATGGGTGGGGACAGAACGGAAAGTGCGGAATTGAGTGATAGACACAGTGCGCATACGTAGATATCGGCGCCATATTGCGTGGGGCAGAATGTCAATATGTGTATACTACGCCTGCGCAGCTCCTTGTCATTCAATAGGAAGTGGGAGGAATGCATTACACTGATATAGAGCGCATACCAATTATGGGGAAGTAGGAAAACAGGGCATAGGCTCGGTGGCCACCATGTTTTCGGTGGTGCTGTGCTCATAGGAGGTGCTGTTGAAAGTGAGAGGCTCAGTGAAGATCAATGCTGCTTAGGAATCAATGTTAACTATTCTTCGCCCTGTCTAAAAAGGAAATTAGCAATTAATGAAGAGAATTGCACAATTCCTATAACATATCAATCAAAACAAATTTTAAATATGTTCAGTACACCTTGGTTATAACATAAAACACTCACATAGAGCAAGTATATAACGCACTAAATCCAAGTACATATGCAATGTTACCCGGTTTCAAACTCATGATTGCAGCCTAATGGGGAGAGGTATTGAGATGGTGTATCCAGTATGATTCACGCTCCTTGAGCTTCTGAATCCTATTACCCACCCTCCTTGGCCTTGGTAAGTGTTCAATGACCTGGTATTTCAATTGACTTATAATGTAGAGTGATGTTTTTTTAAGAAGTGGGCTGGAATCGGTAGTAGTCTATTTTAGCACCTAAGTGTAGATTTATGTTTGCTAATGCCGTCTCAGATATGTTGGGTGGCCTCACCCACATACCCGAGACCGCATGAATCATTTTCCCGACCTAGGATGCGTAAAATAGTCCCCTTTGCTAACATTGGTACACTGCGAGCAATTCAGACAGGGAAAAGTGCCACTGCGAATTGTGCTGATAGTTTTTAGTTGAGGGGTAGGATTTCTCTAGCCTACATCCGCCCTTACCAAAATGTTTTTGAGGTTCCGCACATGTTTATCATTGGTGTTTTTTCGAAATCCTGGATGCCAGGGTATGCTTTCTCCAGCAAGCCAATTTTCAAGGACTGCCTTTTTTATCAGAGGAGAAAAAGATGATACGTATTAACGTATTTGAGACTATCTGTGTTGTCATTAATCCTTTTTTTTGGAATTACTGGTTTGCAAGTGGAAAAGGGGTATCCCTGTGACAGGAATATGTTGGTCATTTTGTTATGTCTATTTGTTTGTGTCTCTGGATTGGACACGATGCGTCCAACCCTTTGATGTTGTGACATTGGCAGTGCGTTTTTCAAGTGAATAGGATGGCAGCTGGTATAGTGTAAGAGACTATTACGATCAGTCGGTTTACATAAAGGTCAGTGGTTATGTTTCCCTTACTGTCTAAAAGAACCAAAGTATCAAGAAAGTTGATGTTTTCATTATCATAGCGGAGTGAATCGTGGCACCATCTATTCTCCAGCTAAATCAAGATGTGACAACGACCTTGGAAATCCTGGAATCCCTGGGCTGGATCCCAATTCTGGGGAAATCAGATCTTCTTTCTTCACCAAGGCAAAAAATTCCTGGGAATTCTCCTAGTTTCAGAATGAAGAACATCCTTCTTGCACAGAGATCGTCAACTCAATCTCCTCCAATGGATCTCCAAGTTGACCAGAGGGCCCCTACCCTGAAGCACTCAATATCTATCCTGGTATTGCTAACATCATGTGTCCAGGCAGTGTCCTGGGTTCAAGCCCATACCCTTATCATCTAGGAGTTTAAAAAACCTTACCCTTAAACCTGTCCTTTTGGTAACTATTACTTCTGCTAGACGTGTAGGTGAGCTACAGGCCCTCTCAATGCAGGAGCCCTACTTAACAGTTACTGCAGATAGCTTTATCCTCGGATTACACATCCCTCCTGTATGCCTAAAGTAGTCTCAGACTTTTACAGGGATCAGGATATTGTGCTACCCTCATTCTGCAAAATCCTTCCAATGCAAAAGAGGAGGCATTTCACACCCTCGATGATCGCAGGGTAGTTCTCCACTACCTCCAACAAATTGAAAGTTAGAGGATTGACCGAAACTTATTCATTCAGCCCTCAGGACGTAATAAGGGCAAGAAGGCGGCTATAAATACGATCTCCAATTGGATCAAACAAGCTATCTGTCTCACATACTCATCATAGAATCTGTCCTCCTGCATCACTGATGGCTCATTTTACACATTCAGTATCAGCATCATGGGGAGAGAGGGGGAACGCATCTACTGAGCAGATATGCATAGCTGCCAACTGGTCTTTTGTCCATACGTTTACCAGACACTACAGATTTGATTATAATAGGGATTTAACATTCAGATGATGAGTTCTGCAGGCTGTTGCCCCTCCGTAAATAAATTAGTTGTTGGTATTACTCCGATGCTGCTGTTGTGGAAGGTGACTAGAGAAAACAGAATTAGTCTTACCGTAATTCGGTTCTAGGAACTTTCCACTACAGCATTAATTTCTCTCCCTATCTGATGTTTCTTATTGGATAATTCCTGCACTTTGGTGGTAACTAATCATTCTAGTGTGTCCGGAAAAACACTGGTGGTTGCAGGAAGGGGAGGGGTATTTAACCTCTTTGTGTTCCTGTCCCCTGTGAGGTCGAGGAGACAACCTCTGATGCTGCTGTCATGGAAGGTGACTAGAGAAATAGTTGTTATTTAGTACCAATTCAAGTGTGTCAGTGCAGAATTTCTTTTTGGAGTCACCAAAATTTTCTTGTTGGTCCAGAACCAGCAGACAGCCTCTATGTGAAACACATGATCTATACTTGTATGGAGGCTGTTAACATCCCTTGTTACAAGTACACTAGTGGTTGGTAAACTGTTTAAGCCATGCACAAGGGTCAAGAAACCATTGGTGTCCTGAAAGACATGATAGTAGGAATCAATGGTGTCAATATTTTCTCAAGTGTTATAAAGAGAGTGGAAAGAACAGAATCCATGGAGGCCACAATTGGTCTTCCAGGTGGTTCCTGCAGATTCTTGTGTATATTTAGCAAGGTATACAGTACAAGTGTTGTAGGGTTTTGTTTGATTATTCGGCCGATTTTTTTTATCAATAGTGCCATTGATGGAATGAAAGAGCGTTGGGTCAAGGAGAGCCTCAGCTTAAGGAGAGCGTCAGCGTGTCGGGTCAGGGAGAGCGTGTCGGGTCAGGGAGAGCGTGTCGGGTCAGGGAGAGTGTGTCGGGTCAGGGAGAGAGTGTCGGGTCAGTGAGAGAGTGTCGGGTCAGGGGGGGTGTCAGCGTGTTGGGTCAGAGAGAGCATCGGGTCAGGGCGAGCCTCGGGTCAAGGAGGGTGTCAGTGTGTCAGGTCAGGGAGAGCCTCTGGGTAACCCCTTCCCGACCCTTGATGTAATACGTTATGGGTTGGGTCCCGGTGTTTGATGTGAGCTCCGGTGCAGTGCTCACATCAAACACCCGACATCTCAGCTGATCTCATCAGCTGAGATGTCGGGCTTCCAGCACCAATCGGATCCAAGATCCGATTGGTGCTGTTAGACCCTTGGATCCCGCTGTCATTCACTGACAGTGGGGATCCAAAACTGTCACAGCGGGGATAGCGCTGTTTCCCCCCTGCACTGGAGATGCCGCGATAAGATTGCGGGATCTCTGGTGCTCATGCGATAGCATCGGGTCCTGGTGAGTACCTGGAAGCCATCAGGGACCACTTCCTGTCAGTGGTTGGCAGGCGCTGCCAACCACTGAAAGAAAGTGCCATGTCTTGATGTGCTGCAGCTTATTGGGACATGGCACAAACGATTTGACCCTGCAGCACTGTGGCGCCCTATGGGGCACTGTACAACAAAGAATGAATTGCAAAATAAAGCTTTTTAAAATATAAAAAAAAGAAAAAAAGAACATAAAAGTTCAAATCACCCTAATTTTTCCTCATTCAAAAGAAAAGTATTAAAATAATAAAAAAAATACACATTTGGTATTGCCGCATTCAGAAACACCTGATCTATCAAGATATAAAATCAATTAATGAGCCATAAACTGCGTAAAAGAAAAAAAGGTCCAAACGCCAAAAGTTTTTTTGGTCGCTACAACATTGCTATAAAATGCAATAGTGGCCGCTTTACACGTCCCGATATCGTTGTCCAACTCCGATAAAATCTCACGTGGTTCGTGCGTTGCCGCCGATATCGTTCGTGCGTTGTATGGTGTAAATGACCAATTAGATGCACGAACGATGCCAAAACGATATCGGGGATCAAATGAGCCTGCTCTCCAACGGCCCGATATTGGATGGACGTTGTGGCCGGATCGTGCTGTGTAAAAGCCAAACAACGATGTGAAGTACAACTTCCCCTATTCTCTCCCATGTTAAATGGTTGTTCCTGGGTCGGCCGTACAAGGGGGCGTATACATCGCAGTTGTGTTGCCTGCCGATATCGCGCTGTGTAACATCTCCTATGCCATCTTGGATTACTGCCAAAAATATGCGCGCTCCCGCGGCGTTGTATACAATATCGGAACAATGTTGGGACGTGTAAAGCGGCCATCACAGGTGATAAAACAGCGCATCCACCTAAAAATGGTATCATTAGAAACGTCAGATCAAGCCGCAAAAAATAAGCCATCACACAGCCCCAGAGCCCAAATAATGAAGACGCTAGGGGTCGCAGAACATGGCGCAAAAAGTGTGATTCTTTTTTTTTTCACCACTTAGACACCAGTAAAGGTATACATGATTGGTATCTATGAGCTCGTACCAACCTGAGGCATCACACCGTCACGTCGGTTTTACCATATAGTGAAATGGCGACTAAAAAACCCAAAAAACAAACGTGTACTTGCACTTTTTTTGCAATTTCACTGCACCTGGAACTTTTTTTCCCATTTCCCTGTATACTATATGGGAAAATAAATGATTGTACCTGAAAGTACAACTTGTCCCGCAAAACACAAGCTGTCATATGTCTATATTGACGGAAAAATAAAAAAGTTATGGCTGTTGGAAGCAGGGGAGCAAAAAACAAAAATTTACCGGGTGATGAAGGGGTTAAGTGTGTCAGGTCAGGGAGAGCCTCAGGTTAAAGAGAGCGTCAGTGCGTCAGGTCTGGGTGCGCGTCAGTGTGTCAGGTCAGGGTGCGCGTCAGTGTGTCAGGTCAGGTGCGCGTCAGTGTGTCAGGTCAGGTGCGCGTCAGTGTGTCAGGTCTGGGTGCGCGTCAGTGTGTCAGGTCTGGGTGCGCGTCAGTGTGTCAGGTCAGGGTGCGCGTCAGTGTGTCAGGTCTGGGTGCGCGTCAGTGTGTCAGGTCTGGGTGCGCGTCAGTGTGTCAGGTCAGGGTGCGCGTCAGTGTGTCAGGTCTGGGTGCGCGTCAGGTCAGGGTGCGCGTCAGTGTGTCAGGTCTGGGTGCGCGTCAGTGTGTCAGGTCTGGGTGCGCGTCAGTGTGTCAGGTCTGGGTGCGCGTCAGTGTGTCAGGTCTGGGTGCGCGTCAGTGTGTCAGGTCAGGGTGCGCGTCAGTGTGTCAGGTCTGGGTGCGCGTCAGTGTGTCAGGTCAGGGTGCGCGTCAGTGTGTCAGGTCTGGGTGCGCGTCAGTGTGTCAGGTCAGGGTGCGCGTCAGTGTGTCAGGTCAGGGTGCGCGTCAGTGTGTCAGGTCTGGGTGCGCGTCAGTGTGTCAGGTCAGGGTGCGCGTCAGTGTGTCAGGTCTGGGTGCGCGTCAGTGTGTCAGGTCAGGGTGCGCGTCAGTGTGTCAGGTCTGGGTGCGCGTCAGTGTGTCAGGTCAGGGTGCGCGTCAGTGTGTCAGGTCTGGGTGCGCGACAGTGTGTCAGGTCAGGGTGCGCGTCAGTGTGTCAGGTCAGGGTGCGCGTCAGTGTGTCAGGTCAGGGTGCGCGTCAGTGTGTCAGGTCAGGGTGCGCGTCAGTGTGTCAGGTCAGGGTGCGCGTCAGTGTGTCAGGTCAGGGTGCGCGTCAGTGTGTCAGGTCTGGGTGCGCGTCAGTGTGTCAGGTCAGGGTGCGCGTCAGTGTGTCAGGTCAGGGTGCGCGTCAGTGTGTCAGGTCTGGGTGCGCGTCAGTGTGTCAGGTCTGGGTGCGCGTCAGTGTGTCAGGTCTGGGGGCGCGTCAGTGTGTCAGGTCAGGGTGCGCGTCAGTGTGTCAGGTCTGGGGTGTGCGCGTCAGGTCAGGTGTGCGCGTCAGTGTGTCAGGTCTGGGTGCGCGTCAGTGTGTCAGGTCTGGGTGCGCGTCAGTGTGTCAGGTCTGGGTTGGCGCGTTCAGTGTGTCAGGTCTGGGTGCGCGTCAGTGTGTCAGGTCAGGGTGCGCGTCAGTGTGTCAGGTCCTGGGTGCGCGTCAGTGTGTCAGGTCAGGGTGCGCGTCAGTGTGTCAGGTCTGGGTGCGCGTCAGTGTGTCAGGTCAGGGTGCGCGTCAGTGTGTTGTCAGGTCAGGGAGTGCGCGTCAGTGTGTCAGGTCTGGGTGCGCGTCAGTGTGTCAGGTCAGGGTGCGCGTCAGTGTGTCAGGTCTGGGTGCGCGTCAGTGTGTCAGGTCAGGGGTGCGCGTCAGTGTGTCAGGTCAGGGTGCGCGTCAGTGTGTCAGGTCTGGGTGCGCGTCAGTGTGTCAGGTCAGGGTGCGCGTCAGTGTGTCAGGTCTGGGTGCGCGTCAGTGTGTCAGGTCAGGGTGCGCGTCAGTGTGTCAGGTCTGGGTGCGCGTCAGTGTGTCAGGTCAGGGTGCGCGTCAGTGTGTCAGGTCTGGGTGCGCGTCAGTGTGTCAGGTCAGGGTGCGCGTCAGTGTGTCAGGTCAGGGTGCGCGTCAGTGTGTCAGGTCAGGGTGCGCGTCAGTGTGTCAGGTCTGGGTGCGCGTCAGTGTGTCAGGTCAGGGTGCGCGTCAGTGTGTCAGGTCTGGGTGCGCGTCAGTGTGTCGGTCAGGGTGCGCGTCAGTGTGTCATGTCTGGGTGCGCGTCAGTGTGTCAGGTCAGGGGTGCGCGTCAGTGTGTCAGGTCAGGGTGCGCGTCAGTGTGTCAGGTCTGGGTGCGCGTCAGTGTGTCAGGTCAGGGTGCGCGTCAGTGTGTCAGGTCTGGGTGCGCGTCAGTGTGTCAGGTCAGGGTGCGCAGTCAGTGTGTCAGGTCAGGGTGCGCGTCAGTGTGTCAGGTCAGGTGCGCGTCAGTGTGTCAGGTCAGGGTGCGCGTCAGTGTGTCAGGTCAGGGTGCGCGTCAGTGTGTCAGGTCTGGGTGCGCGTCAGTGTGTCAGGTCAGGGTGCGCGTCAGAGTGTCAGGTCAGGGTGCGCGTCAGTGTGTCAGGTCTGGGTGCGCGGTCAGTGTGTCAGGTCAGGGTGCGCGTCAGTGTGTCAGGTCTGGGTGCGCGTCAGTGTGTCAGGTCAGGGTGCGCGTCAGTGTGTCAGGTCAGGGTGCGCGTCAGTGTGTCAGGTCTGGGTGCGCGTCAGTGTGTCAGGTCAGGGTGCGCGTCAGTGTGTCAGATCTGGGTGCGCGTCAGTGTGTCAGGTCTGGGTGCGCGTCAGTGTGTCGGTCAGGGTGCGCGTCAGTGTGTCATGTCTGGGTGCGCGTCAGTGTGTCAGGTCAGGGTGCGCGTCAGTGTGTCAGGTCAGGGTGCGCGTCAGTGTGTCAGGTCAGGGTGCGCGTCAGTGTGTCAGGTCAGGGTGCGCGTCAGTGTGTCAGGTCAGGTGCGCGTCAGAGTGTCAGGTCAGGGTGCGCGTCAGTGTGTCATGTCTGGGTGCGCGTCAGTGTGTCAGGTCAGGGTGCGCGTCAGTGTGTCAGGTCTGGGTGCGCGTCAGTGTGTCAGGTCAGGGTGCGCGTCAGTGTGTCAGGTCTGGGTGCGCGTCAGTGTGTCAGGTCTGGGTGCGCGTCAGTGTGTCAGGTCAGGGTGCGCGTCAGTGTGTCAGGTCAGGGTGCGCGTCAGTGTGTCAGGTCTGGGTGCGCGTCAGTGTGTCAGGTCAGGGTGCGCGTCAGTGTGTCAGGTCAGGGTGCGCGTCAGTGTGTCAGGTCAGGGTGCGCGTCAGTGTGTCAGGTCAGGGTGCGCGTCAGTGTGTCAGGTCTGGGTGCGCGTCAGTGTGTCAGGTCAGGGTGCGCGTCAGTGTGTCAGGTCTGGGTGCGCGTCAGTGTGTCAGGTCAGGGTGCGCGTCAGTGTGTCAGGTCTGGGTGCGCGTCAGTGTGTCAGGTCTGGGTGCGCGTCAGTGTGTCAGGTCTGGGTGCGCGTCAGTGTGTCAGGTCTGGGTGCGCGTCAGTGTGTCAGGTCAGGGTGCGCGTCAATCTACAAATCACTAACTCCACCCGGCTCCTGACGTAAAACCTGGGAAATAGGCAGAAGTCCCGCCCGTAGCCTGGCATGTGCCCGCCCACTCCCAGGTATCCAATCAATGGTAACTTGCCAGCTAAAGGGGATGGTCGTTGAACAATATTTACACCCCTTTTCATAGTGTCTTTATCTGATTGGCTGTAGTTCGCGGATTGACGTTTAGGGCCACCAATGGCAGCTTGTAACCAAGTGTGCGTCCTGGTATTGTGAGTGACAAGCGGCGAGAGGAGGCGGCTGCAGGTATTTGCCTCTGTTATTACCCCATACATCACCCACAGCCGGCAGCGAGTGAGTACAGAGAGACCAGCACTGTCCGGGGGACAGAACACAGACATTTCCTTATTAACCTGCATTGAAAAGCTCTTGGTCTTCTGATGGTGGGTTTACACACACCAATTTATCTGTTCAATATCTGAACCAATCTCTGGTTGCAGTGAAATCATGGATACATTGCTCCATTTTGTGGCTGTGTACAACATGGAGCAATGTATCCATGATTTCACTGCAACCAGAGATTGGTTCAGAGATTGAACAGATAAATTGGTGTGTGTAAACCCACCATAAGTTTAGACTGGGTCACAGACAACACTGTTCCCCAGCAGCGCCACCTGCTGGTGTGTGACCCCCCCCACCCCCGGTCACCTGTGCTCCTCAGTGATCACAGCTGAGGCAGGGTCTACACCAGGGGTCTCAAACTCGGCTGGGTTGGTGGGCCGCACATAGAAAAACATTTATAGCGGGGGGCCGCATCTCTTGTAGGACTAAGTGATATTTTTAGAAATACCAGAATTTTTTGCTTAATGTAGTAAAGTACAAATCCTAATCCCTTTCTTGTAGTAATGTCCCCATCCTGTAGTAATGTCCTTTTCTACTGATGTCCTTGATCCTGATCACCTTTTCTAGTGATGTCCCCCATCCTGATCCCTTTTTCTAGTGATGATCCCTATCCTGATCCCTTCTAGTGATGTCCATCATCCTGATCCCTTTTTCTAGTGATGTCCCCCATCGATCATGGTCCCCTTTTGTAGTGATGTCCCCCATACTGATCTCCTTTTGTAGTGATGTCCCCCATCATGATCCCCTTTTCTAGTGATGTCCCCCATCCCATTCCCCTTTAGTAGTGATGTCCCCATTTTGATCCCCTTTAGTGATTATGTCCCCATCCCGGTTCCCTTTTATAGTGATGTCCCCCATCCTGATCTACTTTTATAGTGATGACCCCCATCCTGTTTTACCTTCTTTTTACACACCCAAATACACACTCTATCACACTCACACATAAACCCACACACAAACCCACACACAGACCCCCCCACACACACACACATTCACACGTCCTCATACACACTCTTACACTCACACTCATGCACACACTTTCTTATACACACATCCTCACTCACACCCTCACACACACACACTTTCTCACGAACACTCACACTTTTCTCACTTTAATGATGCATCGCTCCAGTGCAGGGGGCCGCCGCGGTCCCCACTGTACTGACTTCCGGCCTCCGCTGTGCTATGACTTCCTCCAGCCGCTGCTCAGATAAGCTCTGTTGCTCATCAAGATCAATGCAGTCTGCCAGCCAGAGGCCCACATATGTCGTCATATCCTGCCGTCAGCTGCGTGCCTCTCATTGGCTGGCAGCTTGCATTGATCTTGCTGAGTGGCAGAGCTGGTTAGTCCTGCACTGGGGTGATGCATCATTAAGTTGTCCAAGGTGCCGCGGGCCGCATAGTGAAGCCCCAGGGGCCGCATGTGGCCCTCGGGCCGCGAGTTTGATACCCCTGGTCTACACTCATGAGGCAGGCGGTGTGACTGCAGGAGACGCCGGGGTCTACACTCATGAGGCAGGCGGTGTGACTGCAGGAGACGCAGGGTCTACACTCATGAGGTAGGCGGTGTAACTGCAGGTGACGCCGGGGTCTACACTCATGAGGCAGGCGGTGTAACTGCAGGAGACGCCGGGGTCTACACTCATGAGGCAGGCGGTGTAACTGCAGGTGACGCAGGCTCTACACTCATGAGGCAGGCGGTGTAACTGCAGATGACGCAGGCTCTACACTCATGAGGCAGGCGGTGTGACTGCAGGAGACGCCGGGGTCTACACTCATGAGGCAGGCGGTGTGACTGCAGGAGACGCCGGGGTCTACACTCATGAGGCAGGTGGTGTGACTGCAGGAGACGCAGGCTCTACACTCATGAGGCAGGCGGTGTGACTGCAGGAGACGCAGGCTCTACACTCATGAGGCAGGCGGTGTGACTGCAGGAGACGCCGGCGGCGGGGTCTACACTCATGAGGCAGGCGGTGTAACTGCAGGTGACGCAGGCTCTACACTCATGAGGCAGGCGGTGTGACTGCAGGAGACGCCGGGGTCTACACTCATGAGGCAGGCGGTTGTGACTGCAGGAGACGCAGGCTCTACACTCATGAGGCAGGCGGTGTGACTGCAGGAGACGCCGGCATCCAGGGGCGTAACTACAATAGGTGCAGGGGTTGCGATCGCACCTGGGCCCTGCAGCCTAAGGGGCCCTAAAAGACCCTTTGGCCCATAGAAAAAAACTAATACTATTAAAGATTTGCAATAATTGGGGGCCCCGTTGGAGCTTTCGCATCGGGGCCCCAGTGCCTGAAGTTACGCCACTGCCGGGGTCTACACTCATGAGGCAGGCGGTGTAACTGCAGGTGACGCAGGCTCTACACGCATGAGGCAGGCTGTGTGACTGCAGGAGACGCCGGGGTCTACACTCATGAGGCAGGCGGTATGACTGCGGGAGATGCCGGGGTCTACACTCATGAGGCAGGCAGTGTGACTGCAGGAGACGCCGGAGTCTACACTCATGAGGCAGGCGGTGTGACTGCAGGAGATGCTGGGTCTACACTCATGAGGCAGGCGGTTTGACTGCAGGATACGCTGGGGTCTACACTCATGAGGCAGGCGGTGTGACTGCAGGAGATGCCGGGTCTACACTCATGAGGCAGGCGGTGTGACTGCAGGAGACGCCGGGGTCTACACCCATGAAGCAGGCGGTGTGACTGCAGGAGATGCTGGGTCTACACTCATGAGGCAGGCGGTGTGACTGCAGGAGACGCCGGGGTCTACACTCATGAGGCAGGTGGTGTGACTGCAGGAGACGCCGGGGTCTACACTCATGAGGCAGGCGGTGTGACTGCAGGAGACGCCGGGGTCTACACTCATGAGGCAGGTGGTGTGACTGCAGGAGACGCCGGGGTCTACACTCATGAGGCAGGCGGTGTGACTGCAGGAGACGCAGGCTCTACACTCATGAGGCAGGCATTGTGACTGCAGGAGACGCCGGCATGGGTCTACACTCATGAGGCAGGCGGTGTAACTGCAGGTGACGCAGGCTCTACACGCATGAGGCAGGCTGTGTGACTGCAGGAGACGCCGGGGTCTACACTCATGAGGCAGGCGGTATGACTGCGGGAGATGCCGGGGTCTACACTCATGAGGCAGGCAGTGTGACTGCAGGAGACGCCGGAGTCTACACTCATGAGGCAGGCGGTGTGACTGCAGGAGATGCTGGGTCTACACTCATGAGGCAGGCGGTTTGACTGCAGGATACGCTGGGGTCTACACTCATGAGGCAGGCGGTGTGACTGCAGGAGATGCCGGGTCTACACTCATGAGGCAGGCGGTGTGACTGCAGGAGACGCCGGGGTCTACACCCATGAAGCAGGCGGTGTGACTGCAGGAGATGCTGGGTCTACACTCATGAGGCAGGCGGTGTGACTGCAGGAGACGCCGGGGTCTACACTCATGAGGCAGGTGGTGTGACTGCAGGAGACGCCGGGGTCTACACTCATGAGGCAGGCGGTGTGACTGCAGGAGACGCCGGGGTCTACACTCATGAGGCAGGCGGTGTGACTGCAGGAGACGCCGGGGTCTACACTCATGAGGCAGGCGGTGTGACTGCAGGAGACGCCGGGGTCTACACTCATGAGGCAGGCGGTGTGACTGCAGGAGACGCCGGGGTCTATACTCATGAGGCAGGCGGTGTGACTGCAGGAGACGCCGGGGTCTATACTCATGAGGCAGGCGGTGTGACTGCAGGAGACACCGGGGTCTACACTCATGAGGCAGGCGGTGTGACTGCAGGAGACATAAACACGTGCCACATTCCCATCTTTATTACTCCCAAAAAAACCCCGTTCACTGAGGGTCCTTAAACTGATTTTCAGGTCCCGCTGTGAGTGGTGTGACTCAGGAAAGTTTACCTGATGTCAAAGCTCACTAGCATTGCTCAAACTGACCTCAGGTGAACCAGACTGAGACATCACCCCTCACTCAGTTTCTGGTCCCTTCGTAAATGAACGTTGTAGAGGATCATGGAGAGTTTTTCAGGAGTAATAAAGATGGAAATGAGGCAAGTGTTTGTGTTTACAAATAAATGATTTTTCACTGTGTGGTGTATTATGTACTTAGAGGTTCATAATGGCCACATCTAACTTTGACTTGTCATGAACCTTGGACTTAGTGCCAGCTGGCAATACATAGCTGGCATTAACCATTTATTACCCAGTCTGCCAACCCCACAGGGCAGCTGGAAGAGTCGGGTTCAGTGCCATAATATGCCACTTTTATGAATACACATTTTCTAGGACAGCTGCGTGCTGCAATTATCAGCGTGGGGGGGGCCCAGAACACGTTGGCCTCCCCACGCCGAGGATTCCAGCCCGCCACTGCCTAGTTGTACCTGGCTGGATACCAAAAATACAGAAAAGCTCCACAAATTTTTTTTTGCGTTTTTTTCGCGGCCGTGTCTGCCGCAAGTGCCGAAACCGCACTTGCCGCAAGCCCCATAGACATTGTATGGGGCTTGCTGCAAGTGTGCAGCGATTGCGGCCGTTATGCGGTAATCACGGCAGTTGCGTTTTTTTCACCGCAACTACCGCGATCAGCAAAAAATGCTGATGTGAAAGGACCCTTAGAAATAATGATTTGTACTTGAAATAATAATTTTCTCCTTTAAAACTTTGCTTTCATCAAAGAATGCTCCCTTTGCAGCAATTACAACATTGCAGACCTTTGGCGGGTACTATTTAATGAAGCTGCCAGATGAGGAGCTGTGAGGCATCAATTTCTCAATCTAATGTACTTGTCTTGTTGCTCAGTTGTGCAGAGGGGCCTCCCACTCCTCTTTCTTCTCTGATTAGAGCCTGTTTGTGCTCTCTGAAGGGAGTAGTACACACAGTTGTAGTAAATCTTCAGTGTCTTGGCAATTTCTCGCATGGAACTACCTTCATTTCTAAAGGTGGGGGTACACGTTGCAATATCGTTCCGATATTGCAATTCAATGGCGCGGGAGCGCGCATTTAGTGCATGTTTCTCCCGCATCGCATCGGAGGTTTACACGTTGCGATTTCTGGATCCAACGTCCGTACGATGTCTACGCCCCCCAACCCAGGAACGACCATTTAACATGGGAGAGAATGGGTGACGTTGAACTTCACATCGGAGTTGGGCTGTCACACAGCATGATCCGGCTCCAATCTCCATTCAATATCGGAGCATTGAATAGCACGCTCATTCAATCCCCGATATCGCATTGACATCGTTCCTGCATTGTATTGGACGTTCACACCATACAACGCAGGAACGATATTGGCTCCAACGATCGAACCACTTGACTTTTCATTGAAATTGGACGCCGATATCGCAACGTGTAAACCCACCTTAAGAACAAGAATAGACTGTCGAGTTTCACATGAAAGTTCTCTTTTTCTGGCCATTTTGAGAGTTTCATAGAACATTAAATGTAATGCTCCAGATTCTCAACTAGCTCAAAGGAAGGTCAATTTTATAGCTTATTTAATCAGCCAAACTGTTTTCAGCTGTGCACGTATGTGCACATACTTGTACAAGGATTTTTCTAAACATCCATTAGCCTTCTTATGGCCGCTTTACACGTCCTGATATCGTCGTCCAACAACGATAAAAAGTCACATGGTTCGTGCGTTGGTGCCGATATCATTCGTGCGTTGTGTGGTGTAAATGAGCAATTCGATGCAAGAACGATGCCAAAATGATATCGTTGGGGAATTGTGCAGGCTCTCCAACTGCCCGATATTGGATGGACGATCTGGCAGGATCGTGCTGTGTGACGGCCCAACAATGATTTGGAGCACAACGTCCCCTATTCACTCCCATGTTAAATGGTCGTTCCCTGGGTCGCTCGTACGAGGGGGCGTATACATCGCAGTTGTGTTGCCTGCCGATATCTCCCTGTGTGACATCTACTATGCGATCTTGGACTAGTGCCAAAAATGTGCGCGCTCCCGTGCCGTTGTATCCAATATCGGAACGGTATTGGGACGTGTAAAGCGGCCATTACACAGTTAGCAAACACAATGTACCATTAAAACACTGAAGTGGTGGTTGTTGGAAATGGGCCTCAATACACCTATGTACTGTAGATATTGCATTAAAAACCAGACGTTTGCAGCTAGAGTAGTCATTTACCACATTAACAACGTATAGTGTATTTTTGATTCATTTAATGTTAGCTTCATTGAAAAAAAAATGTGCTTTTCTTTAAAAAATAAGGACATTTCTAAATGATCCCAAACTTTTGAACAGTAGTGTACGCTGCAAGAATTGACATATTGCACATTTTTCTGATGTAAAATGCACACCATTTCCACAGCGGGAAAATCTGCAGCAGGTGCGCAGCACAACACTTCTAATTTCCCATTCACTTTACAGGGAATGTGCTGTACTGTGGAGCTGTCAAAATACACCGAAAAAAAACCTGGGAAAATCACGGCAAAAACGCGGGAAATCCGCAGCGTCGGCACATAGCCGAAGGGATCAAACAATGAATATAGGAATATAAACATGCATTACTGCTAAGGAAATGCATATAAAAATTGAGATAGTTAGCATATAAAAAAGGCAATATTTACACTCGTGGTCAAAATTGTTGGTACCCCTTATTTAATGAAAGAAAAACCCACAATGGTCACTTGAAATAACTTGAATCTGACAAAAGTAATAATAAATAATCTATGAAAATGAACATATGAAAGTCAGACATTGCTTTACAACCCTGCTTCCACAGAATTTAAAAAAAATTAAATAGGCCTGGACAAATGATGGTACCCCTGAAAATAATGTGACAAAAGGGACATGTTCAATCAAGGTGTGTCCACGAATTAGCATCACAGGTGTCTACAATATTGTAATCAGTCAGTGGTCCTGTATACAGGGCTAGAGGTACTCACTGGGCTGTTTGGTGACATGGTGTGTACCACACTCAACAGGGACCAGAGGAAGCAAAGGAAAGAGTTGTCTCAGGAGGTTAGAAAGAAAATTATAGCCTAGCATGTTAAAGGTAAAGGTTATAAGACCATCTCCAAGCAGCTTGATGTTCCTGTGACTACAGTCGCACATATTATTCAGAAATTTAAGATCCATGGAACTGTAGCCAACCTCCTTGGATGTGGCTGCAAGAGGAAATTTGATGAAAAATCAAACAGATGGATAATACAAATGGTAACAAGAGAGCCCAAGAAAACTTCTAAAGAGATTAAAGGTGAGCTTTAAGCTCAAGGAAAATCAGTGTCAGATCGTTGTTGTTTGAGCCCAAGTGGACTTCATGGGAGACAACTAAAGAGGGCACCATTGTTGAAAAAAATAATCATAAAAAAAGCCAGACTGGAATTTGCCAAACTAACAGGCGACAAAGCTTCTGGCCTATGCCTATGGACAAATGTGACAAACACAGTACGTTTTGGCAAGGCACATCAGCTCCTTGTTCACAGACGGAAAAATGAAGCACATCAAGAATAGAACACTGTCCCTACTGTGAAACATGGAGGAGGCTCTGTTATGTTCTGGGGCTGATTTGTTGCATCTGGCACAGGGTATCTTGAATCTGTATAATGAAATCTCAAGGCGATCAAGGGATTCTAGAGAGAAATGTGAAGCCCAGTGTCAGAAGCTTGGTCTCAGTCACAGATCATGAGTCTGGCAACAGGTTAACCTAAAACTCAAAGCTAAAAACACCCAAGAATGGCTAAGAGGAAAACATTGGACTATTCTGAAAGAAAACCTGTCGCCCCTCTGGTGCTTTCCAAAGTGAAAACACCACTGAATGCAGCATATATGTGTGTGCCATGTGTGTACCATGTCTCTAGTCCCCCCTGTAACCCGAAAAAAATACTTTGGAAAGTTTAGAGTTAAGAGGTCCGAGGGGCTTATCTTATTATGTTGTGCTCGCTGCCAGCCCAGTCCTCCCCACCTCCTGCTGGGTGTGTCTGTTTGTGGAGCCGAAGGGGAGGGCAGACCCACACAAGAGGAGGCGGAACACGCAGGCAGGAAGCGGGGAGGACCAGGCGGGGAGCCAGCACAGCATAATCAGCCCCTCTGCCCTCTTATCTCTAAACTTTCCAAAGTGTTTTTTTTTCGGAATACAGGGGAAGTAGAGACATGGTACACACCTCCCCTGAATGCAGCGTGCATGCTGCATTCAGTGGTGCTTTCACTTTGGAAAGCACCAGGGGGGTGACAGGTTCTCTTGAAGTGTCCTTCTATGAGCCCTGACTTAAATCCTATTGAGCATTTTTGGAAAGAGCAGAAACACGCAGTCTGGAAAAGCAACCTTCAAACATGAGACAACTGGAGCAGTTTGCTCTTGAGGAGTCGCCAAAGTAGCTGTGGACAGGTGCAGAAGTCTCATTGACAGTTCCAGGAATCGTTTGATTGCAGTGATTGCCTCAAAAGGTTGTGCAACAAAATATTAAGATAAGGAACCATCATTTCTGTTCAGGCCTATTTCATGACTTTAATTTTTTTAAGCTTCTGTGGAGGCAGAGTTGAAAAGCAATGTCTGACTTTCATTTGTTCATTTTCATAAATTTTTATTTATCATTACTTTTGTCAGATTCAAGTTATTTCTGTGACCATTGTGGGTTTTTCTTTAATTAAATGAGGGGTACCAACAATTTTGACCATGTGTGTTTGTGAGCCCAGCAGCCACATCAAGGCTTATCAGTGCAGAGTCCCTGTGTAATCTAATGCCTCAGCCCGGGTTTAAAAAATCCTTTCGAATTTTTGGATGGATAGGAACATGTTAATAGAAACTTTTAAAATGTCTAAAAATCCTGTCAGTTTTACCATGACGTGAACATTGTAAACAAAAAACAATTGTGGAATTGCGCTCTTTTTTCCAATTTCAATGCAATTGGAATTTTTTTCCCACTTCCAGTTCATCACATGATATAATTAATGATGTTATTCAGAAGTACAACGAATCCCCCCAAGCCTTCACATGTCTATATGGACGGATAAAGGAAAAGTTATGGCTTTTGGAATGGGAGGGAAATCCTAAAGTGCACAAAACGGAAACTTGCAAGGTGTTGACGAGGTTAAAGGAGTTGATCAAGTAGTGGACAAGCCCTTTTAATGTTTCTTGCAGTTTAGATGAAATGTGGAGGCTGCAGCTGCTCGGTGATCCAGTCCTGAAGAAGGCAGCCAGGGACTAGCTTAGGACACAGCAGAGGACTGGTGGGGGTTCAGTGAGTATATGTTCATTTTTGGGGCCTATTTGTTTGTAGGACAATGTAGTGGACAACTCTTTTTAAAGGTTAGGCATCATAGTAATGTAGACACGGAAAGTATTCAAACAACTTTAAGTTTTTCACTCATTGTTTCATTGCAGACGTTTGGTAAATTCAAAAAAGTTCATTTTTTCTCTTTAATGTACACTCTGCACCCCATCATGACTGAAAAAAAGCAAATGTAGATATTTGTGCAAATTTAAAAAAAAAGAAAAACTGAACTATCACATGGTCATAAGTATTCAGACCCTTTGTTCAGTATTGAGTAGAAGCACCTTTTGATCTAGTACAGCCATGAGTCTTCTTGGGATTGATGTAACAAGTTTTTCACTACTGGATATGGGGATCCTCTGCCTTCTTCCTTGCAGATTCTCTTTAGTTCCGTCAGGTTGGATGGTGAAAGTTGGTGAACAGTCATTTTCAGGTCTCTCCAGAGATGCTCAATTGGGTTTAGGTCAGTGCTCTAGCTGGGACAGTCAGAATGGTCACAGAGTTGTTCTGAAGTCACTCCTTTGTTATTTTAGCTGTGTGCTTAGGGTCATTGTCTTGATGGAAGGTGAACCTTCAGCCAAGTCTGAGGTCCAGAGCACTCTGGAATAGGTTTTCATCCAGGGTATCTCTGTACTTTGCCACATTCATGTTTCCTTCAATTCTGTTCCTGCAGCTGAAAAAACGCCCCCATAGCATGATGCTTCCACCACCATGTTTCACTGTTGGGATGTACTGGGCAGGTGATGAGCAGTGCCTGGTTTTCTCCACACATACTGCTTAAAATTATCACCAAAAAGTTCTATATTTGTCTCATCAGACCAGAGTATCTTTTTCTCTCATAGTCTGGGAGTCTGTCATGTGTTTTTTTTTTTTTTTTTTTTTTTTTATGCGGGCTTTCATATGTCTTGCACTGAGGGAGACTTCAGTTGGGCCACTCTGCCATAAACGCCCGACTGGTGGAAGGCTGCAGTGATGTTTGAATTTGTGGAACTTTCTCCCATCTCCCTACTGCATCTCTGGAGCTCAGCCACAGAGATCTTGGGGTTCTACTTTACCTCTCTCACCAAGGCTCTTCTCCCACGATTGCTCAGTTTGGCAGGGTGGCCAGGTCTAGGAAGATGTCGGTGGTCCCAAACTTCTTTTATTTAAGGATAATGGAGGCCACTGTGCTCTTAGGAACCTTGAGTACTGCAGAAATTCTTTTTTGACTTTGGCCATATCTGTTCCTTGCCACAATTCTGTCTCTGAGCTCCTTGGGCAGTTCCTTTGACCTCATGATTCTCATTTGGTCTAACATGCACTGTGAGCGGTGAGGTCTTATATAGACAGGTGTGTGCCTTTCAAAATCAAGTCAGTTTAATAACACAGCTGGACTCCAATGATGGAGTAGAACCATCTCAAGAAGGATCATAAGTAAATGGGGACCGCATGTGACTCAAATATGAATGTCTGAGCAAAGGGTCTGAATACTTATGGCCATGTGATATTCCAGTTTTTTTTTTTTAATACATTTGCAAAGATGTGTACATTCGTTTTTTTCAAAATGTAAAGGGGTCTGAATACTTTCGGTACCCACTGTACATTGTCCCTCTTTACCTTTAGTAAAAAAAAAGGTGAGTATTTAAGTGAACCAAATCACTGTTTTCTATGGATTGATGGTGTTTCTGAGCAGAGTGAATGTTGGTTTCAGATTGCTGTCAGTGTGGGAGTTGCATATTATTATAATATTTAGTCATGATCCTCTGGGTGAGTTCTTGTCCTTATCCTACTGATATTTTAGAATTTAAAGAGGTTTTTGCCACATAATTTTAAATCAACGTAACTTAAAGGGAACCAACCACCTCAGATCACCCTAATACACAGTTAATACGTGTCCCTGCACCCTAAGGATACGTTTCCAGCACTGTTTTTGTGTAAAATCTTGCATTAGTATAACCGATATAAAGACTTTATAAAGTTACTAGCCTGAAGACTTCTGGGCGTATCCCTCCTTCTGTTATACTTCAGGGCTTGTGGCTTCCCCCTCCCTCTGTGCAGAGGAGATAACGATCACGCCCATCAGGGCAGGGCAGCAGGCACGGAGGGGGGGGAGCACAGACATGCAATGCACAGCCCTGAAGTATAACAAAGGAGGGATACGCCCAGAAGTCTTCAGGCTAGTAAGTTTATAAAGTCTTTATATCGGTTATACTAATGCAAGATTTTACACAAAAACAGTGCTGGAAAGTATCCTTAGGGTGCAGGGACACGCATTAACTGTGTATTAGGGTGATCTGAGGTGGTTGGTTCCCTTTAAATATGAAGTTCCTGATTCCAGTGATGTCACTTACTGGACTGCAGTTTGTAGTTATGATAAGTGATTTGATAATCAGGAATTATCATTAGAAGACTAGTAAATCTGCTGCCATGTCACCCTCCACATTCATGAGCTCTGTATAACTCTGTCCCCATCACGGAGTGGGAGCTTTTGCCTATGCACAGTGTACACATAAAGCAGCTAATCAGTGGTGTGGGTGGGATTATACAGAGCTTTGCATTCAGAGAGCTGGTAGATCTACAGCAGGGGGTCCCCAACTCCAGGCCTCGAGGGCCGCCAACAGTGCAGGTTTTCAGGATTTCCTTAGTATTGCACAGGGGTTGGAATCATTACCTGTGCATTTGATCACATTAACACCTGTGCAATACTAAGGAAATCCTGAAACCTGCACTGTTGGCGGCCCTCGAGGCCTGGAGTTGGGGACCCCTGATCTACAGCAAGCAGTCCTGTAAGTGGAATCCGGGTCTTTGCCCCAACATATGCTGCTCTTGGGTGGAGAAGTAAATGCTTGGTTACCGATTCCTTTTTTAATAATAATATAATACATTTTTTTACTATGAATTCTGAAGAACCAGAATGTTCATTTCTATGGCTTCCATTCTCCCTTTTTTTGGTGCTGCCTTCAGTCTTCTGGTCACAATATGAGCCAGTGGGAAGCCATCCTGAAGCTGAACGGTGTATTCCAGGAGAAGCTCCTCGACGTTTACAATGTTGCCGTTCTTCCAGTGTTGGTGCGGCAGTACCTTGCTGTATGGATTGAGTCACAGGACTGGTAAGTAAGCGGAGACCCTCATAGTGTGGACATTTTGGCCCCAGTTCTTCTATGAGTTTGCGCTTTTTTTGTCTGTTTTTTTTTCAGTTTTTTTGTTTCCACCCAATTCATTTTTCTATTTTGTGTTTTTTTAGTCTGTTCTCTGCTCGCATTTTGTGTTATTTCTTTCGCTCTGTGGGCATTATTCAGTGATTCCCAGAAGTGGTCACCTGATTCCTCAATTGCAATGATACAAAGAACGTTACATTTGTTGCATCTCCAGTCCCTCCGTGATGTGGTTTTGCATGTAAAAGTGTTATGCTACAAGTTTGACTTTTGGCGCTAATAAGCTACAGAATAAAACACAGAATAAAAGACCGATTTTGGATTTTGTGCCAAGTAAATGAATCGTTTGCACCATTTTGAAGAATTTGGCACCAAAATTACAACTATTATTACCAAAATAAAAAAGGAAAATTAGTCTACAAATGAAAATAATGAATTTGGTCCAATGTGCAGATTATTATTATTAATAATAATATTCATTTTATGTAGCTACTTTAATAAATGGGAATAATGTACTCTTGCCTTCAATGGCTTAGTAAAATACCGTATATACTCGTGTATAAGCCGACCCGTGTATAAGCCGACCCCCCTACTTTTGCCCCCAAAATCTGGGAAAACCTAGTGACTCGTGTATAAGCCGAGGGTGGACCCCAGCACAGGTATACAGCCCCCAGCAGTGTGGTATACAGCAGCCTCCCCAGTGGTATATACAGCCCCAGCAGTGTTACAGCAGCCTTCCCAGTGGTAGTATACAGCAGCAGCCTTCCCAGGTGGGTAGTATACAGCAGCAGCCTTCCCAGGTGGGTAGTATACAGCAGCAGCCTTCCCAGGGGGGTAGTATACAGCAGCAGCCTTCCCAGGGGGGTAGTATACAGCAGCAGCCTTCCCAGGGGGGTAGTATACAGCAGCAGCCTTCCCAGGGGGGTAGTATACAGCAGCAGCCTTCCCAGGGGGGTAGTATACAGCAGCAGCCTTCCCAGGGGGTAGTATACAGCAGCAGCCTTCCCAGGGGGGTAGTATACAGCAGCAGCCTTCCCAGGGGGGTAGTATACAGCAGCAGCCTTCCCAGGGGGGTAGTATACAGCAGCAGCCTTCCCAGGGGGGTAGTATACAGCAGCAGCAGCCTTCCCAGGGGGGTAGTATACAGCAGCAGCAGCCTTCCCAGGGGGGTAGTATACAGCAGCAGCAGCCTTCCCAGGGGGGTAGTTTACAGCAGCCCCCCCAGTGTATACAGACAGACCCCCCCAGTGGCACTAGCCCCCCATCATAAGAACAGCCCCCCACACTTTGCAGAGCCCCCCCGCTTTGCAGAGCCCCCCCGCTGCATAATCTTACCATCCAGGGTCTTCTTCACCGGAGGTCCTGCAGTCCATCCTCGCGCACTGTGTTCCCGGTCTCCTGTGACCCGGCGGTCGCAGTGGAATGACGTCACCGCGCCGGGTCACGTGAGACCACAACACAGCGCGCAATGATGACTGCAGGACCTCCGGTGAAGAAGACCCTGGATGGTAAGATTATGCGGGGGGGGGGCTCTGCAAAGCGGGGGGAGCTCTGCAAAGCGGGGGGGGCTCTGCAAACGGGGGGGGGGCTGTTCTTATGATGGGGGACTAGTGCCACTGGGGGGGTCTGTCTGTATACACTGGGGGGGCTGTATGCACGGCTCCCCCTGCCACTGTGATGGGCAGGGGGAGCCGTGCATATCTAATGAGCGGCCCCACGTGACGGGCCGCTCATTCAGCAGCCTCCCCCCGCCTCCTCCAGCCTCTCCAGCACCCGGACACCATAGGATTACCGTATTGACCCGTGTATAAGCCGAGGGGGTGACTTTTCAGCCCAATTTTTGGGCTGAAAAACTCGGCTTATACACGAGTATATACGGTACTTATTTAGTATTTATTAATAGTAGTAAACTGAGCCACCGAATCTACCTAAGGCTAGCTTGACACCATGGTTTTTGGAATCCTGTTCTGTCCGGTTTTAACAGGACAGAATAGGATCCGGTTTTGCCTCCCATGTATCCCTATGGTGCCGGAATGGTTCTATTTGGCCATCCGGTTTTGTGTATTCTGTGCCGGATTAGTTTCTGTCCTGTTTTGTCCCAGACCCAAAATTGGAGACGGCAACGTTTTTGGGTTTTGGTGAAAAAATTGGACTAAACCGGGCAGAAAAGAATCCGGCGCATTCCATCGCACTTAACATGGGAGTCTATGGGCTCCGGATCCGGGGAAAACCAGAATAGTTTCCCTGATCTGTTTTTTTGCATTGCGCCTGCTCAGAATGCTTTCCATTGTCCTGAAAGCAGAAATCTGTGCCGGAAATTCTCTTGCTCTCTCTGCATTTCTGTACAAAAACAGAAAGAAAAATTCCTGTAAAAAAACTTATCCAGGACCATATATGACACCACTTTCCACACATCCTGCCCTGTCTGTTTCTGTCTGGATAGTCCTGCAAAAAACAGGATCCACACGGACAGGCAAAAACCGTGGTGTGAAGCTAGCCTAAGGCCATGTGCACATGTTCAGTATTTTTACCTCAGTATTTGTAGCCAAAACCAGCAGTGGGTGATAAATACAGAAGTGATGACGTGTTTCTATTATACTTTTCCTCTGATTGTTCCATTCCTGGTTTTGACTACAAATACCGAGGAAAAACTACTAAAGACAGTATAAAAAAACAAACAAACTGACCATTTGGAGCCATAAAAAATCTAACAAAGCTCTTAGCAGGATGCAGTCAGACCCCATTAAATAAAGCAAACGCAGGTGCATAGAACAGATGCAATCAGACTCAACCTGCCGATACATTGGGGAGGTGATTTTGCTATGCACAAGATAACATTTGCATACATGGGACATGCTTGGGGGTGAGTTTTCATTGTGAGTCATCACATATTCACTATAATCACTAATCCACACAGGATTTTGAACTATACAAATAAACATATCCAAAGAAAAGGTTAATCCTGTAATCATTATATTGCGTACACAGGATGCCATTCACACATATAGGCCTGTTTCACACATCCGTGCAAAACATGGACGTGCGAGACAGGCCGCTTTTGGAGGCAGTGCTTCCATGGTGTCACACATCTTGTGACATACAGGTTCAATATGAAGTGATCCAATTCTATAGTGGCCGCGCTCCCCGTGGTAATGATTTTAAGAACTTCTTGTCCACAAAAAATTTTATTTCTCAAAACATGCGAGAATATAAAAAACGGATACAACGCGTTTCGGCGGAGACAACCGCCTTCCTCAGGTATCTCGGATACCTGAGGAAGGCGGTTGTCTCCGCCGAAACGCGTTGTATCCGTTTTTTATATTCTTGCATGTTTTGAGAAATAAAATTTTTTGTGGACAAGAAGTTCTTAAAATCATTACCACGGGGAGCGCGGCCACTATAGAATTGGATCACTTCATATTGAACCTTTATGCCTGTGGGAATCCGTGGCAGGACCCAATACAGGATCAATTCAAGGCAAGCAGCAGACCCGGATAAATATCCAAAGCGTGAGGAGGCTTTGGAAAAACCATATGCTTGAAGTTTTATGGCAAGAGGTGAGTGCATAAAACTTCATTAAAAGGGCACCAGAGAGTTACATTGGTAACGCGCTGAGATTGGCGCCGCATGTTTGTTTTTTATATATACCCTGCAGGGAATCACCTTACTTCATCTTGTGACATACGTGTGCTGTCCGTTGGACCGTGAGTAGCACACAGACAGCCTGTCATTTCATACTCGCCTCCCTCCAGCGCTGCCTGTTCCTCTCTCTTCTGGGAAGTGAGAGGAAATGACAGCACTTAAGAGAGGCGAGTATGAAATTCTTTTCTTTTTAACTTGAAAAACTTGGTACTGGTCCGTGCACACGGATGTCACATGGATGACATCCTCATGCGGGACGTTTTTGCACTGACCCATTGGCCTTAATTGGTTTGTGGTTCTGCTGAAAAACGGACATCTCGCCGTGTGGACCACACGGCCATGCATCTGCTCCACACGGCGACACGGTCCATGCTGAATAACGGACATCTTAAGGTGGCCATAGGGGATCATGTGTCCCTGTATGTCCGTGCCTCCAGCATGTGTCGATATGGAGCACGTACGTGCTGGAGGCAAGAATGTGTGAAACAGGTTATACATATGATGCAAAGTGTCCACGTCACGGATTACGATCTTAATGTGCTCTGTCCAAAATATCTACCAATACCTTACAAAAATTTTTTTTTTAACTTTTTAAATGATTTTTGTGAGGTGCGGTTGGGGCATCATTCATCTATTGGTGCAGAGGCATTGTACTGGTTGCCCATTTGGTCTGGTGGCAGGACTGGTGGGTAGCATTCAGACACTCTGCATTATATGTATCTGTGTGAATAACATCCTATGTAAGCAAACGTTATCTTGTGCATAGCAAAATCGCCTCCCCATGTATTGGTAAGTTGAGTGTGATTGCATCTGTTCTATGTACCTGCGTTTTGCTTTATTTAATAAGGTCTGACTGCATCCTGCTAAGAGCTTTGTTAGTTCAAGATCGCGTGGGGAGTGAGCCGCAGTCCTGAACTGTCAACAGGGGACAGCTCCATGGTGATGAAGTTCAGCGCCGTGCGGCGCTGAGCTTCAGCACCCGGCGTTCGGCTAACGGGTGCGGTTCCGATGCGATCCAGCGCCATAGACCCCCTGTTAGGGGGCGCCGGATTGCTCCGGACCGGGAGGATCAGCTTTTTTCCCCCGGACACAAAAATGCTGCATTATTGCTGCAGTCAATGGCCAAAACGCAACAAAAATGTACAAAAAAAACACAGCCAAACATGCAGCAAATCTCCTGCCAAGGTATTTAGAGATCCTAGAAACTTGGACAGGTTTTGTTGCGTTTTTGGCCGCAGCAAAAATGTCCTGTGTGCACACACCCTTAGACTATCTGCACACAGTGCATTTTTCCTGCGTTTTTGTGCTGGTTTTTACCATGGTTTTATGGTAATCTAAATCCTGAGGTTTTGCTGGAAAGTAAAAACAATGTGATTCAAGGGAGTGCTGTGCACACACATTGCTTTAGTTTCTTTGCAGAAACTGGAACCTGTACAGGTTTTGCGTTTGGAAAAGAATGAGCATGTCAATGCTTTCCTGCGTTTTTGCTGCAGCCAACGGCCAAAACTGAGCAATTAAAATGCAGGAAAAGCGCAGCAAATCTTGTGCCAAGAAATCTAGAGATACTGGAAACCTGCACAGGAATTACTGAGTTTTTGGCCGCAGCATAAACGTCCTGTGTGCACATAGCCTTAGTTTACCAGCTCTCCTAGTACAAAACGAAAAGAGCCACAAAACTCACAAGGCAAAAAGCGAGATACAGATTGTGAACAAAAGAAAAGAAAGTCAAACTGTTCTCCTAGGACACATAGAAGAATACTGTGTACATTTCTAATAGTTTTGATTCAGATGAGGTCTTGCTGTGTTTTTTTTTCTTCTGTGTGAAGTAAAAGCCACAGAATGTGCCCCAGACTTGTGTGGTCGGTGTCACTTCTGAAGAACTAGCACTGTCTTGCTGATAATTCACATTCAGAGGAAGTATAAGAAACCAGACCAAAACTTTTAATATTTCCAGCTTTTGAAGATATATTTTATATTAAAAGCCTGAAGGTACCGTCGCACGAGGCGATGGTAGCGACGATTTATTAGGCGATGCAGGGGCGTGGCCTATCGGCACCGATATCGCCCCTGCATCGCCTAATGTGAATGGGCGAGGGCGACGCCATTTACTGTGCTCTGAAACCAGGCGGCCGATCTGGGGCGATGTGCACACATCGCCCCATGTAAACGGCCGCCGGCGACCTAACAGGCGATGGTACTGCATCGCCGCTGGGTTTTGAGACACCCCAGCGGCGATGCCACCTGTCAGATCACCGGTGCGGTGCTGGAGGTGTCGCCCCATGTAAATGGGGGACGGCGACACTGGCGGGGCGCCAAAAACGTGCCCGCGCCTGCCAGTCGCCGCCGACATCTCCAGCGCCGTCGACAGGTGTGATGGTACCCTGAGTCTGTTTATCTGTAAGTTTGTCCCCAAAATAACGCCACCTAGAGGACACTGGCCGCAGCGCAGGCAGACCCAGGTACCTCCTGTTGGGCCAGATCGTAAAAAAAATAAAAGGACTTCCATGCTCATGTGCAGTAGTCATCTTTGTAGATTTGGTGATGTCCAGTAGTGGTCTGGGTGTAGCAGTGGCCATATTGTTACCCCTTTTTATTGTTATCCTTACTTTAGTTGTGTTCATGGACTTTATTAGAATTGTAGCAGGGAGTAATTCCAGCAGGCTGGTGGGTTGCAGGGGGGAGGCAAGACGCCTCTTGCATAGGCTCTAAACATCGGTACATTATTGTCATATCTGTTGATGTTCAATAAAGTAATTTCATCAATACAGTCATTCATCATATTTTCCATACATACACCTACTTTGTTGTTTGCATTATAGACAATTCTGCTATTATTACACAGTTTTGCATGCACTTATTTTTTTTTTCGTCTTTAGTAATCAAAAACATTAATAATCTGGTTGAACTAATGTACCGTATCTCACGCTTTCTAGAATCTCCTGATGTAATAGAATAGCGCCCCGTCGAGTTTTTATTATAACCGTGGTCTTTTATTTTTTTCTGAATGCCAATTTATGAACAAGTTTAGAAATCCTATCACCAGACAATTAAGCATTTATCGGTTGACAGCCTTCATAGGAATGATCGATCCCAATGATCGTCCAGTGTTACCCTAACCCACTGCCAAAGGTGACTGGCAGCCATTGTCTCCCCTCTATATGACACACACATGCAGAAGCTGGCAGGAAGAGCTGTCATTTGATCAAACATCAAACACTATATGCAGGGTTACACTGGTGCCTTTACTTCATTGTATGCCTATGCCTACCCTTTATTCTACTAATTTAGTCTGTTTCTAGTATGAGTGTACACTGTATTTCTGGTAACAGGACCTTACCTTGTGCCATCCTTTTTCTTCCATGTTGCAGGAAGCTGGCAGCGAGGGATCTGTCATTAGCCACCGTCCTACTTCAGAATCTTTTTGAAAACTTAGACACACAACTCGTCCGCTTTACGGAGACTCATGAAGTGGTGAACGCCAATAGCATACGCAATTTCAAGCTGAAATTACAGGTAATATGATTTTTTTTTTCTAATTTTGGTTGTGTTTGTGGGACTTAGTCTGAAAGTTAAGACAAGCTGGACAAGGTCATCAACCATTGATTGTCTTCATTGAGCTCCTCTTTCGCCGCTGCCGATTTTGAGTTCTGTATGGTTACCAGACATTTCCCACGTCACATCCCAGTTGGGAGGCAATTTGCCATGGTTGCCCCACACCTGACTACTGTATGTGTGGTTGCCAGAAAAACCACACAACTACCAGGGATAATACACTTTAATACTATACAGTGTAGTCTAGAACAATCTGGCGATAAGCAAAAACTTAACAAAAAGACGACACACTAGGAAACATAAGCAATGTTTTTTATTAATGATAGATCCAAATTTATTAATAAATCGAAGATATGTAAAAAGTTCTATAAAAATTGCACAGAACAGGACAAAATTATAACCTGACACAGCACCAATACAATATTATTACAATCTAATTATCGCAATACCCCATAATGCTCCTTTTCACATCAGCGGTTTATGCTGATGTGCAGCAGATGCGGCAGGTGGCGCCGCATCTGCCACCTAGCAGCCGACTTGCGGTCCGGTGCCGTTCTGCCAGATGTGGCAGATCTGGCACTTGCAAAAAAAAAAAAGCCACTTGCAGCGATTTTTTTTTCGCGGCCGCAAGTGCCAAATCTGCCGCATCCAGCAGAACCGCTCTTGCCGTACCGGATCGCAAGCCCCATCTGGGCTGCAAGTAGGCCGTTAGGTGGTAGATGCCGCGCCACCTGCCGGATCTGCCGCACATCAGCGTAAACCGCTGATGTGAAAGGGCCCTCAATGAGTCAAAGGCTATGTTCTGAAAATACAAATTAATGTCTGGGGTATCATAAAAATGTGATCTCTGGAGAAAAAAATCCTGTGTATGTGAAGGTAATGTGGGACCTATGCACCTTACATAAATGTATAACTTCTTACTAATCTCCATGTTTATATCGGCTATGTATATTGAGATAATATCCTTGTCATAGTCTACTGGGTAACCTCTGTGTATTTTTCTTTGTCATTTATATATTGTCACATTTTGTGTTTCCACACCGTTATATTCTTACCTTTTTATTCATTTCCTTTATCACACTTTTGCATTTTTTCCTCATCACATTTTCACTTTTTTTTTGCTCATTCTTAGCGATTTATACACCATTTTTAGTGATACACCCACTTAGTGCCTTGGTACATGTTATTTTTGACACCCTTATTATTACTTAGGGTGCTTTCACACTGCGTTTTTTTTGTGCTGTCCGAGGATGCCAAATAGGCATCCGATTCTGATATTTTGCAGTATCAGTTTGGATCCTCTCCCTCTCTCCTCCTGTCACCCAGCTCCCCCTCCTGTCACCCTCATCCCCCTCCTCTCTGCCTCCTGTCACCTCTTTCCCTCCTCCTCTCCCTGCTCCCTCAGTCTCTCCCTCTTTCCCTCCTCCTCTCCCTGCTCCCTCAGTCTCTCCCTCTTCTCCTCCTCCTCTCCCTGCTCCCTCAGTCTCTCCCTCTTTCCCCTTTCCTCTCCCTGCTCCTCAATCTCTCCCTTTTTTTTTCCCCCTACTCTCCCTGCTCCCTCAGTCTCTCCCTCTTTGCCCCCCCCTCTCCCTGCTCCCTCAGTCTCTCCCTCTTTGCCCCCCCCTCTCCCTGCTCCCTCAGTCTCTCCCTTTTTTCCCCTCTTCTCTCCCTGCTCCCTCAGTCTCTCCCCTCTTTCCCCCTCCTCTCCCTGCTCCCTCAGTCTCTCCGTCTTTCCCCTCTCCTCTCCCTGCTCCCTCAGTCTCTCCCTTTTTTCCCCCTCTCCTCTCCCTGCTCCCTCAGTCTCTCCCTTTTTTCCCCTCTCCTCTCCCTGCTCCCTCAGTCTCTCCCTCTTTCCCCTCTCCTCTCCCTGCTCTCTCAGTCTCTCCCTCTTTCCCCTCTCCTCTCCTGCCCCCTCAGTCTCACCCTCTTTCCCCTCTCCTCTCCCTGCTCCCTCAGTCTCACCCTCTTTCTCCTCTCCCTGCTCCCTCAGTCTCTCCCTCTTTCCCCTCTCCCTGCCCCCTCAGTCTCTCCCTCTTTCCCCTCTCCCTGCCCCCTCAGTCTCTCCCTCTTTCCCCTCTCCTCTCCCTGCTCCCTCAGTCTCTCCCTCTTCTTCTCTCCTGCTCCCTCAGTCTCTCCCCTCTTTCCCCCCTCCTCTCCCTGCTCCCTCAGTCTCTCCCTCTTTCCCCTCTCCTCTCCCTCCCCTCTCTCTCCCTCTTTCCCCTCTCCTCTCCCCTCCTCCTCATGTCTCTCCCTTTTCCCCTCTCCTCTCCCTGCTCCCTCAGTCTCTCCCTTTTTCCCCTCTCCTCTCCCTGCTCCCCTCAGTCTCTCCCTCTTTCCCCTCTCCTCTCCCTGCTCCCTCAGTCTCTCCCTCTTCCCTCCCTCTCCCTGCCCCCTCAGTCTCTCCCTCTTTCCCCTCTCCTCTCCCTGCCCCCTCAGTCTCTCCCTCTTTCCCCTCTCCCTGCTCCCTCAGTCCTCTCTTCCCTCTTCCCCTCTCCCTCCCTCCCCTCTCTCTCCCTCTTCTCCCCTCTCCTCTCTCCCTGCCCCTCAGTCTCTCCCTCTTTCCCCTCCTCTCCCTGCCCCTCAGTCTCTCCCTCTTTCCCCTCTCCTCTCCCTGCTCCCTCAGTCTCTCCCTCTTTCCCCTCTCCTCTCCCTGCTCCCTCAGTCTCTCCCTCTTTCCCCTCTCCTCTCCCTGCTCCCTCAGTCTCTCCCTCTTTCCCCTCTCCTCGCCCTGCTCCCTCAGTCTCTCCCTCTTTCCCCTCTCCTCTCCCTGCCCCCTCAGTCTCTCCCTCTTTCCCCTCTCCTCTCCCTGCCCCCTCAGTCTCTCCCTCTTTCCCCTCTCCTCTCCCTGCCCCCTCAGTCTCTCCCTCTTTCCCCTCTCCTCTCCCTGCTCCCTCAGTCTCTCCCTCTTTCCCTTCTCCTCTCCCTGCTCCCTCAGTCTCTCCCTCTTTCCCTCCTCCTCTCCCTGCTCCCTCAGTCTCTCCCTCTTTCCCCTCTCCTTTCCCTGCTCCCTCAGTCTCACTCTCTTTCTCCCCTCTCCTCCGGACCTTACAAAATAAAAAATCTTTATTCTCACCCTCCAGCGATTCTTCCGGTGTCTCCAGCTATCTTCTGATATGGGGCTGAGGAGGGGGGAGGCTGAGGAGGGTCACACCGCCCCTCCACACCAGATTGAAGAACTAGCGTCACATGGATGCTAGCTCCAATCAGATCTGGGGGGGTGACATGTAGGTCACCCTGCTCTAGCCAATGGCCGGGGCTACTGCAGCCCTGGCCATTGCTGTATTGTAATATTTCACCAAGTTTCTTTAGTGAAATATTACAATCGCTCTGATTGACAGTATCACTTTCAACTGCCACTCAGAGCGATACTAGCCATGGAAGAGGGGGGGCAAAGCCACCCCCAAGGTTAAATTACAGGTCTCTGTGTTCCTGCAGCATCGGTGACATTTCACCGACCTTGGTCACCGGTGCTGCAGGAACGCAATCCCGTCATGACGTTGCACAATGTCATGGTTCGGGAAGGCACCGAAACCCATGACATTTGTCTAATGTCATGGGTCGGGAAGGAGTTAACGTATTCATGGAGTAAGGGCTGCATGGTGGCTCAAGTGGTTAGCACTGCAGACTTTGCAGCACTGAGGTCTTGAGGTCCTGGGTTCAATTCCCACCAAGGACACGAAGGACAATATCTGCAAGGAGTTTGTATGTTCTCCCTGTGTTTGCGTGGGTTTCCGCCGGGCACTCCGGTTTCCTCCCACATTGCTAAGACATACTGATAGGATGTTTAGATTGTGAGCTCCAAGAGAGACAGCATTACTGATGTATGTAAAGTGCTATGGAATTAAGAGCGCTATATAAAGTAATAAATTATTATATTATTATTATTATTTTGATAATTACATTGTAATAACATTGTATTGGTGCTGGATCATGTTATCATTTGTCCTATTCTGTGCAATTTTTATATAACTTTTTACATATCTTGTATTTATTAATACATTGTGATAGATCATTAATGAAAAATATTGCTTACATTTCACAGTGTGTCGTCTTTTAGTTTAGGTTAAAGTTAAGATCATTGCAGATATTCATAAAATTAGTGTTATGTACATGTCCACATTTATGGAAAAATAAGCAGTACTTCAATGCAATATTACAAAATAAAGGACTTTCTATTAGCCCTTATGGCAACGTTTCGTTTCCACACCAAAACCTTTCTCAAGCGAAGCCTGTGTCCATGTTCAGCTACATATGTGGAAGCCACAACCTAAGACTGGAAACACACAGTCCAAGTGACATGCGGATGAGTCTTGCATGACAAACTTGGAACGGCCTCCCCCTGTCTGGACGGGAGTGTGGAGCTGCATAGAAGCATGAGTAGCTGACACTCCCATCCAGAGAGGGGGAGGCCGATCCAAGTTATTAATGCGAGACTCGTCCCCATGTCACTCGGACAGTGTGTTTGCAGCCTAACACTCTGTGTTCACCACCATGTTAATAAGTTAAAAAGGTTGTCTCAACACACAGTATTTGTTATCTGAGACCCGCAGCAGCTGCCCGTTGATGGTTGTGGGTGCGGCTCCCAAGGTCTGTGGCAAGCAGCTGGCTTTATTGGACGTTGCTGCTAATATTCAATGTGGTAGTTTTCCCATGAAGTCAAAATGGGTGACCACAAAAATGCCCACAGGAAAAATGCCCACAGGAAAATTGCCCACAGGAAAAATGCCCACATGGAAAATTGCCCACATGGAAAATTGCCCACATGGAAAATTGCCCACACGGAAAATTGCCCACACGGAAAATTGCCCACACGGAAAATTGCCCACACGGAAAATTGCCCACACGGAAAATTGCCCACACGGAAAATTGCCCACACGGAAAATTGCCCACACGGAAAATTGCCCACACGGAAAATTGCCCACATGGAAAATTGCCCACATGGAAAATTGCCCACACGGAAATTTGCCCACACAGAAATTTGCCCACATGGAAAATTGCCCACACGGAAAATTGCCCACACAGAAAATTGCAAATTGCAGTATCACAAAGTTTCAGATCTCTGATATTTGAGGTGCAAAGTGAGGATGTTCACCTGATATGTGAAAAATGCCCACAGACATGAATGCCAACAGGAAAACAGGGTTATATGCTCTGCAAGACGAGGAATGGTATAAAGGTGTAAGTGAGATGCTTTGCAGGACTGCAGATGGTATAGAGGTGCAGGTGAGATGCTCTGCAAGATGGGGATAGTATAGATGTGTAGGTGAGATGCTCTGCAAGACGAGGAATGGTATAGAGGTGTAAGTGAGATGCTTTGCAGGACTGCGGATGGTATAGAGGTGTAGGTGAGATGCTCTGCAAGATGGGGATGGTATAGATGTGTAGGTGAGATGCTCTGCAAGATGGGGATGGTATAGAGGTGTAGGTGAGATGCTCTGCAGAACTGTGGGATAGTATAGAGGTGTAGATGAGATGCTCTGCAAGATGGGGGATGGTATAGAGGTGTTGGTGAGATGCTCTGCAGAACTGGGGGATTGTATAGAGGTGTAAGTGAGATGCTCTGCAAGATGGGGAATGGTATAGAGGTGTAGGTGAGATGCTCTGCAGAACTGGAGGATAGTATAGAGAAGTAGGTGAGATGCTCTGCAGAAAAGGGAACAGTATAGGTGTAGGTGCAGGGCAGGGGGATAGTATAGAGGTGTAGGAGAGATGCTCTGCAGAACAGGGAACAGTATAGGTGTAGGTGAGATGCTCTGCAGGGCAGTGGGATAGCATAGAGGTATAGGTGAGATGTCATGCAATACAAGGGAATAGTATAGAGGTATAGGTGAGATGCTCTGCAGGGCAGGGGGATAATATAGAGGTGTAGGTGAGATGCTCTGCAGGGCAGGGGGATAGTATAGAGGTATAGGTGAGATGTTATGCAATACAAGGGAATAGTATAGAGGTGTAGGTGAGATGCTCTGCAGGGCAGGGGATAGTATAGAGGTATAGGTCACATGGATGTCACACTGATGGTAGCTGATAAAAAAAATGCATAATTGCATCACACTCGTACCACAGTCGCATGACCATACAGAAAGCACTCACGCGACTGTCAATCATCAAAATCCCTCTGATAATGCAAACCTTAAGGCCGCGTTACACACAGCGATATTGCTAACGATATCTCTGCAATGCCACAGGTTTTGTGACGTTGCAGTGACCTCACTAGCGAAGTCGCTGCGAGTGACATGCCGCAGCAATCAACGATGAGCTCGCTGATTGCTAGTCGCTGCGGAATGGCCGGGACCATTTTCCCATCGTTGGTCTCTCGCTGTCCAGCATCCATCGGCATGTGTGACAGGGGCAACGACCAGCGATCCTCAGTCTGCGCCCGAGACGTTGAGCGATCCCAGTGAGCGTCAGGGGACGCAGCATTGGTATGTGGATCACCCAGTGTGACTGCAGACCAGCGATCACATGGCGATGTTCCAGCGATCCCGGTCAGGTGGGATTACTGGTGGGATTGTTGAAACATCGCTATGTGTAACGGGGCCTTTAGTGTGCCTGTACCCTATAGGTGAGATGTTCTGCAGGCAGAAGAATGGTATAGAGTTATAGGTGAGATGCTGTGCAGCAAAGAAGAATGTCGGGGGAAATTGCCCACATAGAATTAATTGCCCACTAAGATGATAATGTATTAGACCTGCAGTCCCATGTAACTCCACACATAATCCAGTGATACTCCTGTGAGTACAGATAGCAGTGATGGCTCCTGTGAATCTGCTGCTGGTTCGGTTCTGCTGTTTTGGGCTGGTGGGAGGGAGGAGTAAGGCAGAGTCACTGAGAGATGAGAGCAGACTGGATCTATCTATTACAGATAATGACCGACTGCTACAAACCACAGATCTTCAGCATTTCTGCACTAGGTCAACTGTGATTCAACAAGGTGATCACAGATCATGGGAATCCTCATCTTGCACCTCAGAGATCTGAAACTTTGTGATGCTGCAAATGGCAGTTTTCCATGTGGGCAATTTTCCGTGTGGGCAATTTTCCGTGTGGGCAATTTTCCGTGTGGGCAATTTTCCGTGTGGGCAATTTTCCGTGTGGGCAATTTTCCGTGTGGGCATTTTTCCTGTGGGCAATTTTCCTGTGGGCATTTTTCCTGTGGGCATTTTTCAGGGAACCGTCAAAATGTTACTATTAAAGGGATCCTGTCATTCAATTCATGCTACCTCATCCAAGGGCAGATTGAATTACCCATTACCGTGATTGCCACCAGGTATGCTGCCTCTGATGTGCTCCAGCGTTTCAGAGAATAATGTTTATGATCTAGTCTAGGATCATAGCTGGAGACCAAACTAGTCCAGCATTGTTCCCTTCCATCTCTTCCCAGCGCCTCGTGACAGGTCTATTCCTATATACATACGAAGCAGAGACCTGTCAATCACCTACAGTGTCACTAAGAAGAACTGGACGGAGGTGGTGCCGGACTAGTCTTGTCTCAGATCTTTAATGTTTATTTCTTCTGATTCTTCGGCTTCAGTTGTGTAGTTGGGATCTGATTGATGCTCTGGTGGTTTGGGCAGCACAGATTAGATGATGGTTCCCTTTAAATGCTTGGAGCCTTCTGAAAGCCTGAATTTAAAGAAGCTCAAAAGCCTGAACATAAAACAACGGGAACAGCAGGTTTCCATATTCATCTCTGTGTCTGAGCTCAGTTATTGTGTTTACTTTCCATGCTTAAAATGTGTAAAAACTGGTTTAGCATTGACACATCAGGTCACCCGGGTGGTGTTGTTTGGGTGAAGGGTCATATAGTCTTTATTAATTGAATCAGATTACCGATTTACACAAGATACAGATATTAAGTTAGTGAAGAGAATCAAATAATTTACGGTAATATAAAAAGGAAATACTACACTGTGGTAGAGAGTTCATAAAAGTAGCCGAAAATGCATGTTTCATATGATATTGTTCATTAGGTAGCAAAAAATATATGTCTCCTATATGATATTGTGATGTAAGATAGATAAGATGTAAGGTCCTGACCTGATAATACTGTCTGACATAATGCGGATCACACTTTTAATCTGTACTCTGCATTATTCAATATAGGAAGATTAGAATAACCATACAGTTACATTATCGCTTATATGAATCTCTCTATTTCAGGCTATTTACTAATGATTCACAGGATTTATGAATTTTTGTATTTATTCTTGTAATTATTTTCTATATTGAATATTGGATTAGGGTCAATATTATCTATATACACCTTCCCCCCGAAACCCGTTTATGGTGCTTACTACTTTCTTGGTATTTGTGTACTGAATTGATTAAAGCTAGCTCTAGTGGCATCTGGACCACGTGCAGTGAAGAGGAGCGTACTGACCTCAAACTCATCTGTATATGTATCGGAAGTGACTTGTAATGATTCATTTACTTCTCCTGCTTTCTGGGGAATCCAGAAAGCCTGAAGGAACAATTGGACTGCATGTCTCTACCTGAATGTCCCAGCCCACGATTTATGTGTTAAAAGCCCGTGTCCGAGCCGTGCTCTTGTAAATCTGAGCTCCCGATCAGTGTTAAAATGAGCAGATTTAAGGTACGCAGACGATCCAGAGGCACTGTGTGTTGGACACAGAGCCTGCGGACCTGCGGGAAGCCGGGGGTGATCGTAGGGATATCGCAGCCCTTGTGCCTACAATCTGTGTTCAGTGCAGGGCGGCTTCATTCTGCATTCACCCGCAGGAAATCACTCCCAACTCTGCAGCATGAAATTAACATGTTGCAGAGCTGTGGGAGTGTGGAAACCCACACTGCAGGTGAAAAGACGCTGCGTTGGGGAGAAGCATAGTGGGCATGGGATTTCTTGAAATCCCATTTACTATGCTGACACTGTACAACGCTGCGTTTTGGACGCGGCAGCAAGCTGCTGCATCCAGAATGCTGCGTATCGTGATCATGAGTATGTACCCTTACAGTTTGCAGATTTAAATGGAACCTAATTAGGTTTTACCCCTATTAACAATTACAGTGCTGCATTTCTCATTAAATGCTCATTGCAAGCAACCCCAATATTAAGGGAAAGTTGCTTGTATAAACGTAAGATCAGCATTTTAATCTTCGTTCCAGCATATCCTAATTTGTTTGATTAGTCCTAGTTGTGTGTACTTCTGCTGAGCTTATCCAGCCTAGCCAGCCGATATCATGCCCACAGAGGCACAGTTATGGTCCCTTTAGGGCCCCTCTGTTTCCTCCCAACATCCCATATCACACAAATCCCTGGTGGCTGCTGTGACCTAAGGTGTGCACAGTGATCTGCCCATGTGCTATTACTCTGACATCACACTGCACAGTTGAAGTCTGACTGGTCGAGCACTTCCCTCTGAAACCTGTTACCGTGCTGAGCCGGGGGTAGTAATACAGTGAACTCCTGCCTATGTGGCACTACAAAGTCTGCTCAGCGCAATACACAGCAGCGCAGCACATCTGCTGTTAAAAGAGCTGAGTTCTGGTCTGCGTTGTGACCTTCTTCCTGTGTGCCTCCGCACTAGATTATAGTGCCATAGTGGCACATATGGAGAAGATCACAGTGCAGACAGAGAAGGTCTTCTCCCAGCAGTTTATGCTGCGCTGCTGTGTATTGCGCTGATCTGACAGAGTGGCAAGTCCGACTTCAGCTGTGGAGTGTGATGCCAGAGTAATTGTGGCGCCCCTATGGCAAGGCGCCTCTGGGAGGTACTGCACCCTAATTAAAGGTGTGGTGCCTCCGTAACCGTGGACGTGGGGAATCTTCAGAGTCTGCACCCCAACACCCAGCACAGGCCATTTTATTACAGGGGACTGATATTGAGTAGGTCCCAGGGGGTAGAGCCTAGAGAGCGGGAGACTGGGAGTGACAACACAGACAGTTATTGTGAGGAGAGCAAGCAAGGCAGACGCAGGGGACCATGCGGCTGCATCAGGAGGGTGCCTCTTTGGAGAGCGGCGACCCAGACCTGGAAGGGGGTTTACCCGGGCCTGGTAGGAGCCAGCCTGGGACCCAGGTCGATACCGGGGCCGAGGTAGCTAGATGCAAAGTTAATCCCTAACTACAGACCGGCAAGCTGAGGGCCCGACACACACAGGGAGCCGAAGCACCCCTAAAGCAGACCAACACCAGTCCCGCAGCTGGGTTCACGACGCTGACAAGTGAAAGACTTTTGGGTAACAGACCCCGTGGACTAGAGACTTGGCTCAGTAGGGGTAAGAGAGAGAGTGTAACAAGACCATGAGCGCCATATTGAGGGCATCACTGTCAGACTTTGAGGAAACCTTCACAACCCACGGTTACAATACCCATTAACCCAGAATGTACTGTGTACCTGTTTCCATCTGGTGCAAATAAAGGACCGTTTGAGCTGAAGTGGTGTCTGTCCTCATTTCATTCGGTGCCCAGAGGGCCACAGCATCATCACCTGAGGTGAGGACTACTACTCCCCTCATCCCTCCCAACTGCCCTGAGGTAAAGCTCCACCTGTGGGGAGCTGTACTACCAAAGCTATCTTTCCATCACATCAGCGACCGGCCGCAGCCTGGTAACCCCATTACCAGGTACCACAGGTGGCGTCACGTTATCATTCCCCATCCTCATTCCCCCCACCATCCCTGCCATTGAGGGTCCAGAGCACAGGAACCGAGAACCGACCAGCCGTAATCCCCCACTGAAGTAACGCTCTGTCCCGGTATCCGAGTACCCCTCTACCCTATCGACTGACTCAAACGGCACATAGGCAGATCTCTCTACACACCTGAGATCACAGTGGCCACCAGGAATTTGTGTGACATATGTTGGGAAGGAATGGGGGCATTACAGGGATTATAACCGCAAATCTATGGGTGTGATATAAGCTGTCTGGGCTGCACTGCAGCAGAAGTACACGCCACTATGACTAGTTAAACTAATTATCATGCAGGAACAAAAGATTAAAATGCCAATTCTATGTTTATACAAGCAACCTTCCCTTAACATTTGGGTTGCTTGAAACTAACATTTAAAGGGAATGTATTAGCAGGTATTGTAGTCTGAAGACAATATGCTGCATGGGTTAAACAGAGATTTCAGCCCCGACTCTCTTACCACAGAATGTTTTTGTTTACTTTCTATTTTAGTTTAGGCTTCCTAGCTTTATCATTAGTAGGACCCAGCAGTGTGAGCTCGGTCTTAAGGTACCGTCACACGTAACGATATCGTTGCCTTACAGGCAGCGCTAAGCAGGGAGGATGCTGACATCGCCTTCAGCGATGTGGGAGGTGGCTCCCAGGTCCCTGATCGCTGGGGAGATCTGCCTGTTTGAAAGCTCCCCAGTGACCAGGTAACTACCCTCCAGCGATCCCGGTAGGTCGTTATCGCTTCGGGATTGCTGGAGCTGTATGTGTGACAGGGCCTTTATTCTGTGCCCATGCCGTGCCGTTTGTGATTAGCAACTTCTGTGCCTAGAGATATGCACTGATAGTGATGCACCCCCAGGGCCATGAGGTACTCGAAACCGGGCTTTGATGCTTCTGGGGAATCACAGGGCTCTGTGAGACCCTGGGTATCAACTTAAAGGTTCGGAAATGGTGGTCGTGACGCCACCCGTGGTGTTCAGCTACTGGGAACGACACTGTGATGTGGAACCCCTGGGGATGATGGGACTGCAGATTAGGTGGGAACGCTCCCCCGTGTGGAGTGTTCTTCAGAGCAACAGGGATAGTCTATGGTGGTGATAGGCCATTGGAGTGAAGGACTGAGGGTGCGGAATAACTGATAGACACACAGTTTGTAGTCTCCTTTACAATTACTGATGGTAGCACGTCCAGACCAAGGTGCTAATGTTAGGAATCCAAGTGGCCTGGAAGCAAGTTGGGGATCTCCTCACTTGGTGAGTTTTGATGCCTCCCTGCTGCGTGTCTCTGTGCTGGTCCTGGCTGCCTGTAGCTAAGCTCCAACCCCCTCTTCCTGCTCTTAAGACTCTCAGCTGTATGGCGGGCAGCTTGAGCCCTTCCCGGGCACCACTCCTCTGGCAACTGTCCCTGAGCTCTCCGATGCTGCTGTGTCTCCAGGTGCTGTGCTATGGCCGGGAGACTTGGAATCTCCCGTCCTCCGGTTTTGGCTGCTGGGCCTGTAGTATCCTCTCAGGCTCGGACTCTGGTATCTGCTTCTGGCGCTCTGCTCTGGGGTGAACCGATGACTGGCTCCACTCCTCATGCCTGCTTCTCTCCTTCCTCAGACCCTCTCCTACAGGTCCCTCACGCTTGCTGTTCCTCACTTTGCTCTACTTGGGAGAACATTAACACTGCCCCAGTCCACAGTTCCTCTTCACAATACTCCCAGGAGCTGAACTGACTAACCCCGCCCCCAAGCCAGAATTTATAGGAAAGCTCCCCTGAACCTGGGTTAGTGGTCCCCCTTCTGGTCTGGAGTCAGGAAAGTGTTGCATGCTGTGGGCTCACCTGGTGTGGCTACGTCTTACTTCCAAGCATGACATCACCCCCCTAAGGGTGGCAATGCCATTGTGGCAACCGGACCTGGGGTGCCACAATAGCCCGGTGTAGCCGTGAGCAGCTCTCAACCTTTGTGTCAGAAAGGCTGCACCTGGTAATCTAAGTGATACATTTTTGGATTCAGGGCTTCTTTGCCTGCATCGTGCTTGTCCCAGATGTGGTAGCAAAAACCTACTGACAGATTATCTTTAATG